>JAMKYM010000651.1:0-344759 GCA_026541065.1 Canavalia ensiformis | reverse complement strand
TTGAAAGAATATCTTATTTCTCCATCTATTATTTTTTTGTGTATTTAATCTCCATTTCCTAATAGATCTACAATGTGAAAAGTCTTATCATGATATCGAGATAAATATCAACTGGCATGGAAATGAATCTTATACGAATTTGCGATGTGGATTTTCACAAAACCGGTGATGGATGTTGATGTGAAGAACGAAAAATAGTCTAAACATCCTAAAAATACTTGGTTACAATCATAGACACAAGCATGTTACAAAACACCAGGAAATTTAGGCTTATAATCATTAATTTTTTCTATATAAGATAGATTTTCGTTTAACTAAATCACGTACAATGAGACTAACAAGAAAATTTTAATAAAAACACGTAGGTATCACCACCAAGAAAATTATGCCAGAGAAATTTTGGAAAAACTTGAAATTTGGATCTTTGAAACCATTAGATTTAGAGTTGTTTATTGGAAGTATTATGACTCCCATTAATGCCACGAACGCAGCAAAATAATTTCTAGATTTCTCCCAAACTATTGGTATAGTATAAGGTGCAACCTCGAGTCATCTCCCAAAGACCATTTCGATTCTTAAGCAAATAAGGAGAAAATTAAACAAGGATTTTGGAAAGATTTGATATGAAGTTCTAAATGCAAAATACTGAATGAAATTAATTTCACTTAACAATTATCAACTCAAGAGGTTCAGAGGTCATTTTCTTAACTAATCATTGATCACTAAAATCATGCATTGTGTTTATCAACCTAGGATCATCTGGAACTCCCAAAATGATCCTTGAATCTACCGCAGAAAACCTCCGAATTCAATTGATTAGGATTAACAAGATTTAGTAATACTACTTAATCTTTCATCTAAACCAATTTACAATCAATTCACTAAGAAGTAATAAAATAAAACCTTCATTCAATTACTTAATTTCTACTCTTCAAACCTTTTGGAAAATGGTTACCAATCCAAAACCAATTATAAATCAGTTATACATATAATCAAAACAGCACAACCAATCAAACTTTGATTAAAAGAATAAAATTGAAGAATATAGTAAAGCATAAAGTAGAAATCACTCACATAAGCATGTAAATAAAGATCAAGACCTCAAAGTTAAAATGAAAATACTTGAATCCTTGAATTGAAACTACAAACTTAGCCTTCCATGAAGGAGGCAAACTAAAAACAAAGAAAACTAGCCTTCCACATGAAGAAGGCTAACCAACAAAGAAAAGCTAAGCCTTCCAGTGAAGAAGGCAACTAAGAAGAAAGAAAGAAAGATGGAAAAATGGTATTGGAGTTCACTATCCGCAGCGTGTGTTTCTCCTCTTGTAAACCTCTTCTATTTATAGAGGATTTTTAGGAGGCATCATCTTCAGAAAGTCACCAACTAGGATATTACTTTTCTACCTTTATTGCTTTCACATGGGCTTTGTTGAAAATGCAAAACACCTTTGAATTTGTCACAATTGAACTACAACAATTTTGACTTTCGGCAGCCACTTTCGATATTCACGGGTCCGAATTAGAGCTTCATCGTCTGAGACCAAAGTTGTAGCTCCCGGATCTTAGCTATCCAAGTAGATTGATTTCATCTCAATATGATTTCTGTATCTCAAGATATGGCTGAGATCTTTGTACACTGTTCAAATTCTACATCAGCAACACTATCTCATCTTTTGAGCATAATTTCGGAGTCTCAAACATCCCATTTAGAGTCTGATCTTGCTTGTAACTGTGGATACTTCTTTAAGCTTTCATTCAAGACAGATTTCATGATTTTTGATGTCTAAAACTCGCTATTATGCTCAAAATACTATAATAGTGTCATTTTAATCAGGTAAGCAGAAAGAAATTCAATTAAACTTCATATGAACCCAAGCTCATAAAATATGACAAAGATCACTTAATTGAACATATAAGAAGTCTTAATGAGATAAAAGTGAGAGATAATTATTTATGAAAATCTATGCTTATCAAATTCCCCACACTTATCTTTGCACGCCTCTTGGACAAACTTAAGTTAGGGATTGGTGACTATTTTTTTTTTGAAAGAATATCAAAGTTTGTCATTTCTCAAGAATCACAACTTCATGAAGCATTCTTCATCACATTTTTTTGAAATTACTTAGAAAGGAAATTTCAATGAAAACATAGATTGAGAAAGATAAAACCTCACATGATATACTGAATCTCTCAAGTGTTTGATTTGGTAAGTGTTTCTCTCACCCAATCCATGAAAGATTTAACTATCATAGGCTTGCATATCTTCTACTTCTCTACTACTATGTACACACATGCAATACACAAATCAAGAGGTCTTTATTTTATAACGGATTGTAGAAAGATGAAATGATATATTGAAGAGATACAATGTTAGGACTGGTTGAAACAGAGATTGGAGAACCGAGCCTATGCAGTTTGAGAAACAAGTATCGTTTCTTCATTCTTTTTTTTTTCTTTTTTTTTTTCAATATAATAGTTTATTTATTAATTTATTGTTTAGTTTTTTTTTTTCAACCATAATATTGATTAAACACAACAATAATCTCCCTACACTTATTGAAACACTTATGGTATGATAAAATCCAGTATACTTCACCTTCTATGGTCGACAAAGTTGTTTTTTTTTTTTTTTTTGATTTGGTGAGCTAAAAAGAAAAGGCTAATCGGCTCAAAGGGCTGATCAAAGGATAAAATTATACGGTTTGGTTATTTGGCCAAGTGGTTTGTTCAAGAAAAAATGCCTAATCATTTTTTGTAATTCATGTGAAAATGTAGCTCAAAAAGAATCAATGCAAGTTAAAGTAACATATTCCATGGATGAAAATCACACAAGAAAAGAAAATAATAATAAAGGCTCAAAATCTCAGGTAATATATTTATCAAATCTAATCTATCCAAATCAAATATGTGTTGCCAAAACTAATAATCTCGAAAAGTAAATCATTTTGCTTCAATTATTTTATGAAATCTAAAGAAACATACTTCCACATTCAAATTTTTTTTTTAATCATAAGACGCGTATCAAGAGTCAAGTGTAACTCCTTTACTTCACCATCTTACTCAAAGCAAGTTTATGATTCTAACCTAATTTTTTTATATACCTGACTATCCTTTTCCCTATCCAAGACATTGTCCCCAATGTTCTAGATGGAATTTCATATGACAGAAAAGAAATGAGAAAACCACCAAAGTAAGGAAAAGTTATAAAATCTAAGAGGTGGTATCTCGGTTCTCTTTTGTCTCCGCCATCCCTGATTTGGTTGGTTCACCAGCCGCATTGCTTGACCGAGCTTAGATGTAGATTTTGCAAAATCTCAAGTAGCCGTTCAATAATTCAGCTGCATACTATGATGTTGCGCATGTGATCAGGGCATGAACTCCGTCATCAAGATGATCTAAAGGATATCAAACCATTATAAAGCCATTAATATTCAACAAGCCCAAAAGGTTTTTTATGAAAATTCCGATAGGCCCAAAAATATAATGGTAAAAATTCTCTTCCATTAGGTCCAAGACCACTGTGCAATGCACAAATGCATTAGAATTAACCAACATGCCCTCATACTCATGCATGGTTGCAACCTTCAATTCAAGCACTCTGTAGAAGTAGAGGTGCTCCCATTTTTAAGCCAACACCTAAGACGTTAATCTTTTTGTGAGTGCAGATCCTGCAACACATCCTTAAACCCTAAATCCTCTCCCCATAAACAAGATTATTTTTTCTTGCAGCTAATACCTTACCAAGGGTATGTTTCGCATGTTGAAATTCTCCATCCTTTTCCAAGGTTAGACCCACCCAAAACACAGACAAGATTGATCTTATCCATATGTTCCGTATTTCTCGCTTTTTTTGAAAAAAATATGTCATAAAGGTTGATAATTTAGACTCAATATCGCAAGGAGACGCTTGAATAAGAGATCAATATTTGTAGCAAAGTTTGAATTTTGCTGCAAAAGTTTAATTTTGTGCTCAGAAAAAGGTGACGTCGAGGGAAAGACTTAAGTGGGTGAAAATTTCAAAAATGGTGGCCCAATAAATTGAAAGATGTTAAATAAATGACAAATATACACGCAGAATGAACAAGAATGTGATTGTGGCTCATCTTCCTCTAGTTTTACGTCCAGTAACGGCTGAAACGCCTTCTAAGAGTCGAGGATGTGCTTCCCATTCAGTTTTCAGAAACGACAATGTGGTCTTTTAAAGTCGATTCCCAAGACTATAACGTGTTTTTTCCTACTTAACAAGCTTCAAACAAATCAAGGACCTTGTACATGCCCACTAGATGCGTCTTAAGAGTCCGAATGATATCATCCAATGACTCCTTACTCACCCATTATGAATTGAATTTTGTCTTCGATTTCTTGAAAACCATTCCGTGTTCTCAGCATCTTGTGTTACAGTCCATCTTGCACACCAGAAGGCAAACTCCAATTCTTTTTGTCTCTTCTCTTCTTTGCATAGGAACTTCTTCCCTATACCTCCGCATGTTTTTAACAAATGATTTTGAAATTCACCGCTTAAACGTACCTTAGCTTCAATGATCCAACCGACATCTTCTCGGGAAGGCCTAAGAGTGTTAATGCCCTAATCACTAAGTCTCGTTAATTGTAAATGTCTTTAAGAAAATTTCTGGGGATAGGGAAAAATTTTGATCCCGCGAGCTTTTCCATTTTTTTCTTAAACACTCAAGTTAATATTCCCAGAGCTTAATGTGGTGTAATAATTGATGATTTAAGAGGTGAAGAAGGAAGCTGGAGAGGTTAGTTGAAACTTATGCGTGAGAAGCGAGAGAGTGTAGAGAGAGAGAGAGAGAGAAGAGAGACACTTCTGAAGTTTATCACAAAGTATGTGGCATCGGCAAATGCACTTTCTTCTCAACGTGTGCTTTTGAAAAACCTTCGCAAAAATGGTTTAAGACTGATATCCATTCATCTGAAGATTTTTTCAGTTTCACTATTTTTATATTTCCATTGCATCAAAGGAAAACATAGTACTACAATGGTCCTAACACTAGTAGCGTGAACCTGTGCATAAGACTTTAGCCGGAATTGAAAACGGAGAACTTTTTGTCCAACCGAAAAACTCTTCTTACAACTTTTTGTCATGAAAGCTTTGGACTCTTTCTCTTGTAAATTTTGGAGTTTTCGTATACTAAATCGAATTTCCTTCAAGTTCGCACCAATTAGCTTCTATGGATTCTCGTTGGTCCAGCATCCATGCTGCATTTCTTATTGCCTCAAAAATGCTCTATGCTCTAATCAACCGAAGATGACATGCTTTGTACGAAGACAACCTGTGGGAGAGACGTGCAATGGGTGACTTGCAGGCTGTCCTATAGCCCATACAGCAAACAAGGCGTACAGCTCCAATCCTTCCGCTAGTGCTTGACTCTTTCTAAGATTTTCTTGATCTCTCTGATTAGAAACTTCAGCTCGACCACTTTGTTCGAGGATGACATGGGGTGGAAACTTATTTAATGAACTCATATTTACTGGTAGGCTCCATTGTCTACGTTTGCAAAATGGTACCATGGTCACTAATTAGAGCCTCCAGAAATAAACTGCACAAATAGGACCTGATAATCTCAGCAATCATGTAGCATCCATCGAAAGTGGTGCTTTTGCCTCCACCCATTTTGAAACATAATCATGACTTAGCAAAATAAACAAAACCGAAAGACAGGGAATGGACCTGAAAAGCTCTCACCTAGTGCATCAAATACTGTCAGCAAAGTGGTTGTTGCGGGCATCTCATTTCTCGCTTAGCTCTCCCTGATTCCTTGGCATTGCTCAAGTTATGCACTGTCTAGCATGGCATCTACGAAATATTGTACATAGGCCTGGCTAGTACTTTTCTACCGCTCGTCGTTGTGGCCCAAAGTGTCCTGCGCAGCTGAGGAATGACAAAAGTGGTGGCACAGAACTACCATGATCTGAACATATCTTTCAGTGATTTGATCACTACATGTCTTCCAAAGGTATGGTTCATCCCGCATACGTCAGTGCCTGGCATCACTTTTCAACCTTGGCACGTTGCAGTTTGGTATGCGCTCGATATTTCTGTAGCAACCGGATAGTTTACCAATCTCCATACCTGAGGATCCTTCCGTGCAAATGATAGAGATGCTCTTCCGGAATGAATCTCACCAAAGTTTTTCACAAGGTCGTTGGACCGACTTGATGATCTGCTGCAAGTTCTCTGCACCACTTTTGCTTTAATCTCTAAATCAAATTCTTGCAACACGAAGCATCCAACGAATGAGTCTTCGCTTAGCATCTCGCTTTTCGAAGCAGCATTGCATGCTGCGACGGAAGGCAATAACTTTAGATCCAAGCCAACACGAGCTGAACTGTATCTAGCAACGACAGTCGCCAAAGCTCCTTCTCGAGTCAGTTATATTTGATTGAGTTATCAGAAAGCGAGGCATATGAGTGATATGAATCTCTTGCTAACTCTTTGAGATAATCTGACTGCTAAGGGCATATTAGATTCAAATGGAAGTCATGCCAATCAGGTGGTTGACTGATGGGAGTGTTGTCAACGCTTCTTTAGCTCACTAAATGAATCTTCGCATGCTTGATCAAACATCGAATTTGGTGATCTTTCGTAGTAGTTTAGAAAGAGGTTGCGCAATCTTGCTAAAATCCTTGATGAATCTTCAGAAAAACCGCACGACTAGTAAAGAACGTACTTCTCGCACGCGTCGGTAAGGTAAGCAATAATGTCTATCTTGGCTTTATCAACTCTAAACCTTTGCTAGATACCAAGTGTCCTAAGATATGCTCTTCAGCCATGGAAATGACATTTTCAAAATTAAAACAAGGCTAGTCTAATGATTCCATTCAGAATTGGCTCTTCTAAGCATGCATCAAAGAAGACCTCAGTATACAATGAAGTCATCCATAAATACTTTATGCAGCTTTCTAAGAGATCGTGAGAAAATGCTTACCATGCATCTTTGAAAGGTTCAGTGGCTTTTGCATAGACCAAAGGCTATCCTTCGATAGACAAAAGTGCCAAAAGTGACAAGTGAAAGGCTTCCGATGCTATCTTCTGACTAGAGGTATTTGAAAATAGCCTCACAAAAACCATCGGAAAGCAATAGTGAGATTTTCCTGTAATTCTCCAAATTTGATCTATGAACAAAAGGAAGTGATCTTACGTGGTAGCTGGTTAAGCTTCCTATAATCTATACACACTCTCAGCCGTTTTGTATTCGGTGGGATTAGTTCATCATCGTGATTTTCGACTCATGTCATGCCCGCCTTGGAACTACTAACTGGGCTTACCCAATCATGTGCTCGGATGAGGATGATGACACCACTTAGCTCAGTTTACCTCTTCTTTACCACCATCTAGATGTTGGATTCAAACGCCTTTGTGGTTAACTACGTATCAGCTCCAAGAATGATCTCATATTGCATACAAAGAGATGGGCTAATGCCTGGAATATAGTCAAAGTCCATCCCATTGCTTGTTGTAGGCCTCTTAGGTTTGCAACAACCTTTCTTCTCGCTCGTGAAGGTTCTTTTTGTCACAATGACAAAAGGCTTCTAATTTTCCTCAAATAAGCATACTCTTAAATGTTCCAAGGGCTTAAACTCCAAGGAGGTGGTTGTATTATGGAAGGCGGGGATCTATTCCAGGATTGAAATGTCCTGCAACATTCTGTATCTAACATGTCATCTTTCCAAGAAGTTTGATCTCAGAACATTAACTCGAAAATACAATATGCGATCAATTCATCATATGTACCGGTAAAATTATCCATGGTAATCAAATCAAAATCAAAAATTCAAAAAGTTTGATTGTCAAGTAGAACTAATCATCCCAGTGAAGGTCTATGGCATCAAGTTGAAAGAGTGAATGATTCTCAGGATGCAACATGGCTTCAAATATGTTGAATGATATCATCTCCAAATTCATGTAGAGAATCTGATGTCATTCCATCTTTGTTTTTGCAGTTTGAGGGAAAGGTCTCACAGAATCAGTTGCTCGTTGATGGATGACTCATCTTCCATATCCAAAATGTGAAGTCGAATGAAGGATCACGTGATCACTGGACCCTGATGCATCTTCAAGTACTCACTGGATGTCGTTGCATTTCGTTAAGTTAATTGAATCAACCACAATAGTTATCTTCCAATTCCCGAGGAATTAAAAGATTTATAAACTGATTTGAGCGGACATGACATTAACAGCACCTAGATCAGCAATGCATCACCAAATGTAGAGTTTCCTATTGTGCAGGAATGGTGAAAGTTCCCTGATCTTTACTTGGGAGCACAAAGAGGAGGCTAAACATTGCGCATTCCCACTAATCTTCTCATCCCCTTTGAAAGTTTTCTCTTGCATGCACAAGTCCTTTAGAAATTTGGCATATTTGGGAATTTGCTTGATAGCATCTAAGTGGTATGTTGACTCACTTTCCCGAAAGTATCTAAGCTCCTTATCCACCTCAGCATGTGAACATTGGGCTTGATCGACAATTCTATTTGAAGAAGTAAAGATACCTCAAATCAGGCACAATTTGGTGTTTTGTCTCCATCGATGCTTCAAGTGCAGATGCTTTGGTAAGCTTTTTTTGACTATTCGATGTGCTTATCTAAGGTATACTTTTTCATCGACTTTCCTCTCGATTCGATTTGCTATCAGAATATCTAGGTTGTAAGAGATAAATGCTTTTTTATGTGGATTAAGTCCGATTGAAGCTTTGTTGCTTTAAAAATGTAGGGTCTGTCACACTTTCTTCCCACTTCTCAAGGTCATGGCATTCACTTTCAGATTGGCTTAAGCGAGGTTGAAAGGTATTGACTGAACCTTGATTTCAAGTGGTTAATGATGTGAAAGCGCCCCGCCCACCTTAGTTTGTAACTAATGGTAGGAACTTACATTTTGTTGAAATTGAAGATTGTTGGTTGCTAATTGCTTCATCAAATCATCAAGAGAGGGCTTAAGAAGCATTAGAGGGCATTCTTTGCACCTCGCTGATATGTTGTTGTTGTTGAATAAGCGTGGTTGGTATTTATTTTTAGAGTCAGATGTTTGAATCTCTTTGTTGTTGTGGAGGACCATATCTCAAGTTAGATGGTTTCTCCAACTAGGATTGTATGATCGAGAAGGTGGTTCAAACTGCTGCTTGATAATGTTGAGAGAGGCTTACGTATTGTTGTCTGTGCCAAAAATACCATTTACTTCGAGAGTCATGGAAGTGTCTCACTTTTCCAAGCAATGTTGGGCATGTCCATCAAGAGGATGATCTCAGTGTATGCATGCCACATGTTTTGATTTGTCAACAACATTGGTTGTCATAAGTCCAATGGCCAACCTGCCTTAATGGAGGTTAGTTCTTCAATCTTCTTTAAATTTATAGCGCCATGGGACCATTTTAGTTTACGGCTTATTTAGGAGTTTGTATAAAATTTTAATCTTAACAATTTTTTACTTTAGGTATATATTCTTGATTTTTCAGATGAATTCACCTTTTTGTATGGACCATCCAATCAAAATTTATATGCATATGATCCCAGATTGATAACATCTACCCATTTGAAAAGCAGCAATATAGAAGATTCATCCAAGAATAACCAAGAAAGTAACAGAGGATTTTGTATTCTTTAAATTTTGATAGTTTCAAATATTCTACAAGAACATACCGAGAACCCCAAAAGAATTAGTTTGACTGACGTTGCTTATCAACCGCTGTGTATTCAATACCCGACATTGATGCACCATTTTGGAACTAAAGTCCGATTAATACATTTGCTACCTAAGTTTCATGGCCTTGGCAGAGGACCCTCATAAACATTTGAAGGAATTTCACATTGTGTGTTCCACAATGCGCTACAAGGAATTCTAAGATCATATCGTTGAAAGCATTTCTCTCCTTAAATGATTGAAAGCAAGGACTCGTTATACTATCTACATCCAACATCTCATATGTCGAATGATATGCGAAAAGATTATTTCGAGAAATTCTTCCCCGCATCCAAACAACAGCAGCCATCGTAAAAGAGATTTCCATGATTGTATTTAACTCTCCAAGAAACTTCACGAGGCATTGAGATTCAAGAAACTACATACAATACTTGTCCACACCATCAAATGGGCAGATCAATTATCGATTCAAGATTTACTTAAGGACTCATTCAATGGACATTAGCATGGTTGATGCAGCTGGGGGAGCACTTATGGACAAAACTCACCTGACGAGCGGCTCTGAGATTTTATTGCCAACATGGCAGAAAATTCCTCAGCAATTCAATTCTCGAACTAATTCCTTGTCTAAAGGAGTCCATTTAAATGACCACTAAGACAGACCATACACGGTCGAGAAACAGACCAAGAACTAACCTCCATCGAAGACAATTGGCCATCGGACAACAACAGCAACTTAATGTTGTTGACAAAACCAAAACATGTGGCATCTGCACTTCACGAGATCATCCCTCATGCATGCCCAACATTGCAAGAAAGTGAGACACACCAGGCTACATAATGGTATTTTTGGCACAGACAACAATACAGCCTCACCGACATTGCTCGGCATTTTAAGTTTGAACCACCTTCGGATCATACAATCTAGTTGGAGAAACCATCCTAACTTGAGGTATGGTCCTCCACAACAACAAAGGATTCAAACATCTAACTCCCAAATAATACCAACCACCGCCATTCGACAACAAAGATATGCAGCAAAGAATTTGCACCCTCTAATGCTTCTCCTAACCTTCTCTTGATGATTTGATGAAGCAATTAGCAACCAACAATCTTCAATTTCAACAAAATGTAAGTTCTACCATTCAGATTTACAAAAACAAATTGGGCATTGGCTACCAATCGACCAATTAAAATCTCAAGGTTCTGTCACTACCTTCTCAACCTGTCATAAATCCCAAAAGTGTGAATGCCACACCTTGAGAAGTGGAAGAAAGTCTGACAAGATCCTACAATTTTAAAGCAACAAAGCTTCAATCGGGCAATCCACACCAAAAGAAGCAATTATCTCCACACCCGAGACATCTGATAAGCCGTCCGAATCGGAGGGAGTCGATGAAAAAGTACTGACCTTCGATAAGACATCGAATGATCAACAAAAAGAAGCTTACCATAAACGATCTGCACTGAAGCATCCGATGAGACAAAAACACCAAATTGTGCGATCGGAAGGTATCTTTACCTTTCCAAATAGAATGGTCCAATCCAAGCCCAATGTTCATACGAAATTGATAAGGAGAAGCAGATGCTCGGGAAAGTGGAAGTCAACATACCACTTCTAGATGCTATCAAGCAAATTCCCAAATATGCCAAATTTCTAAAGGACTTGTGCACGCATAAGAGAAAACTCAAAGGGGATGAGAAGATAGTGTGACGCAATGTTTCGCCTTAATTCAACCCACCTCCTCGAAATGTAAAGATCCGGGAACTTTCACCATTCCTTGCACAAGAGGAAACTCTTTTGGTGATGCATTGTTGGATCTAGGTGCTTCCATTAATGTCATGCCCTCATCGGTTTATAAATCTTTGAATCTAGGAGAACTGACAGCTAATTTGTGGTGATTCAATTAGCCAATAGTCTGACACATCCAAATGAAGAGTACTTGAAGATGTGCTAGTTCAAGTGAATAAGCTGATCTTTCCATTGACTTTTACATTTTGGATATGGAAGATGAGTCATCCATCATCATAGGTAACCTTGATTCTAGGAGACCCTTTCCTCAAACTGCAAAAACAAAGATAGATGTGCACAAGACTTCTCTATGGAATTTGGAGATGATATCATCCAATTCAACATATTTGAAGCCATGAAGCATCCCATAAAGAATCATTCACTCTTTCAACTTGATGCCATAGACCTTCATGATGATTATTCTATCATAATCTACTTTTTGAATTTTTTGATTTTGATTTAGATTACTTAGATAATTTTACTTGCCCATATGATGAATTTGATCTATGTATTGTGTGCTCGGGATTAATGTTGCATCAAACTTCTTGGAAAGATGACATGTTAGATGCAAGTGTTGCGATTATTTTAATCTCGATAGATCCTCGCCTTCCATAATACAACCACCTCCTTTGGAGTTGAAGCCACTGCTAACATTTAAAGTATGCTTATCTGGGGAAAATGAGAAGTTTCTATCATTGTAGCAAAGAACCTTCTACCACAACAGGAAGAAAGGTTGTTGCAAACCTTAAGAAGCCATAAACAAGCAATTGGATGGACTTTGGTGATATTCCAGGCATTAGCCCATCTACTTGTATGCATAGATACGCTGGAGGAAAACACCGGACTGTAGACAACCACAAAGCGTTTGAATCCAACCATCCTAGATGTGGTAAAGAAGGAAGAGGTAAGCTTTTTGGTACCGGGTATCATCTATCCTCATCTCGGATGATTGGGTAAGCCCAAGTGCAAGTAATTCCTAAGAAGACGCATGACCAGTCAAAAATCACAATGATGAATCCAATCCCCTAGAATACAAAACAGTTGGAGAGTGTGCTTAGATTATAGGAAGCAACTCAGCTACTCACAAGGATCACTTCCCTTTGCCCTTCATAGACCAAATTTTGGAAAACATTAGCCTCACTATTGCTTTGGATGGTTTCGGGTTATTTTCAAATACATATAGCCCCGGAAGACCAGCATAAGACCACCTTCACTTGTCCTTTTGGTACTTTTTACCTATCGAAGGATGCCTTTTGGTCTATGCAACGCCACGGAACCTTTCCAAAGATGCATGGTAAGCATTTTCTCGATCTCTTAGAAAGTTGCATGGAAGTATTTATGGATGACTTCATCGTATATGGTTCTTTTTTGATGCATGCTTAGAAAGCCTCTCAAAGTTTTGGACAGATGCATTGAGACTAACCTTTGAATTTTGAAAAATGTCATTTCATGGTAACGAAGGTATAGTCTTAGGACACTTGGTATCTAGCAAAGGTTTAGGAGTTGATAAGGCCAAGATAGATATTGTCACTTCTCTACCTTACCCACTTCTGTGCGAGAAGTACGTTCTTTACTTGGTCATGCAGGTTTACGGAAGATTCATCAAAGGATTTTAGCAAGATCGCACAACCTCTTTCTAAACTACTACAAAAAGATACCAAATTTGTGTTTGATCAAGCATGCAAGGATTCATTTAATGAACTAAAGAAGCGGTTGACTGAAATCCACTCCCATCATTCAACCACCTAATTGGACGCTTCCATTTGAATTAATGTGTGATGCATCTAATTATGCCCTTGGTCTTTGTACTATCTCAAAGAGTTAGCAAGAGATCTCATGTCATTGCATATGCCTCTACTTTGCCAATTACCAACTCAATCAAATTACACAACTGCGAGAAGGAGCTTTTGGCAATGTGTTTGCATTAGATAAATTTCGCTCTATTTGCTTGGATCTAAAGTTATTGTCTTCTCGACCATGCGACCTTGAAATACTTTGCTGAAGGATGCTAAGCCAAGACTCATTCGTTGATGCTTCGTTTGCAAGAATTTGATTTAGAGATTAAAGACAAGAGTGGTGCGAGAGAACCTTGTAGCAGAGATCATCTAAGTCGGATCAGCAACCTTGTGAAGAAACTTCAATTGCGAGATTCGTTCCCCGAAGATCTCTATCATTTGCACTGAAGGATCCTTGGTATGCAGATTTGGTAAACTATCTTCGTTGCTAAAAAATACCCAAACACTTCACCAAATCGCAAATTGCCAAGTTGAAAAGTGAGGCCAAACACTACATATGGGATGAACCATACCTTTGGAAGACATGTAGTGATCAAATCACTAGAAGATGTGTTCCAGATCATGAAGTTCAGTCTGTACTTACCTTTTGTCATTCCCTAGCTTGTGGAGGACACTTTGGGCCACAACGGACGCTAGAAAAGTACTAGACTCGGGCTTTATTGTCACAATATTTCGTGATGCACCACAGTTATGCATAACTTGTGAGCAATGCCAAAGAATAGGGAGTATTTCGCTGAGTAAATTAGATGCCCCAACAACCACTTCTCTTTTGTGAGGTATTTGATGTATGGGGTATAGACTTTTTGGGTCCATTCCTGTCTCTTTTGGTTTTGTTTATTTTGCTAGTCATGATTATGTTTCAAAGTGGGTGGAGGCAAAGCCACCCGCACCGATGATGCTAGAGTGGTTGCGGATTTTATCAGGTCTAACATTTTTAGCAGGTTTGGCATTCCTAGAGCTCTAATTAGTGACCAAGGTACTCATTTTTGCAACCGTACAATGGAAGCTCTACTCCGTAAATATGGAGTCATGCATAAAGTTTCCACCCCATATCATCCTCAAACAAATGGTCAAGCTGAAGTTTCTAATCGAGAGATCAAGAAAATCTTAGAGAAAACAGTTCAGCCTAACAGGAAGGATTGGAGCTTGCGCCTTGTTGATGCTTTATGGGCATATAGGACAGCCTACAAGTCACCCATTGGCATGTCTCCCTCTGGATCGTCTTCGGTAAAGCATGTCATCTTCCGGTTGAATTAGAGCATAGAGCATTTTGGGCGAAAGAAATGCAACATGGATCCGGACCAAGCGGGAATCCATAGAAGCTTCAATTGCAAGAACTTGAAGAAATTCGATTAGAAGCATACTGAAAACTCCAAAATTTACAAAAAAAAAAGTCAAAGCTTTTCATGACAAAAAGTTGGCAAGGAAGTAGTTTTTCGTTGGACAAAAGTTCTCCTTTTTCAATTCTCGGCTAAAGCTTATGCCTGGTAGCTACGCTCTAGATGGTTAGGACCATTTGTAGTTACTAATGTTTTTCCTATGGTGCGGTGGAAATAAAAAACGAGGAAACTCGAAAAATCTTCAAGGTGAATGGACATCGTCTTAAACCATTTTTCAAGGTTTTCAAAAGCACACGGTAAGAAGTGCATTTGCAAATGCCACATACTTGCAATAAATTTAAGAGAATCTCTCTCTCTCTCTCTCTCTCTCTCTCTCTTCTCTTTCTCTCTCTCTCTCTTTCTCTCTCTCCTCTCACATTCTCGCTTATAAGTTTCAACTAATCCCTCTCAACTTCCTTCTTCACCTCTTAAATCATCCCAACTATTACACCACATTAAGCTTGCGGAATATTAACTTGAGTGTTTTAAGAAAAAATGGAGAAAAGCTCTCACGATCAAAATTTTGTTCCCTACTCTCCCAGAAATTTTCTTAAAGACATTTACAATTGCGGACTTGAACGATTGAGGGCATTAACACTCTTAGGCCTTCCGAAGATGTCATGGATCATTGAAGCTAAGGTACGTTTAGCGGGTGAATTTCAAGAATCATTTGTTAAAAACATGCCGGTATAGGAAGAAGTTCCTATGCAAAGAAGAGAAAGGCAAAAGAATTGGAGTTTGCTACGTGTGTGCAAGATGGACTGTAACACAAGATCAAGAACCCCGAATGGTTTCAAGAAATCGAAGACAAAATTCAATTCATAAAGGATGGACTGAGTAAGGAGTCATTGGATGATATCATTCGGACTCTTGAGACGCATCCTAGTGGGCATGTACAAGGAGTCCTTCTTGATTTGTTTCAACTGCTCCGTAAGGAAAAAGCATGTTATAGTCTTGGGAATCTGACTTTAAAAGACCCCGTTGTCGGTTTACAAGAAAACCGGAATGGGAAGCACATCCTCGACTCTTAGAAGGCGTTTCAGCCGTTCGATCGTAAACCAGAGGGAAGACGTGAGCCACAATCACAACTAATGTTCATTCTCACGCGTGTATATTTGTCATTTACATTGTCTTTTCAATTTATTGGGCCACCATTTTTTGAAATTTTCACCCCTGCTTTAAAGTCTTTCCCTTCGACATTCACCTTTTTCCTTGAACAAAAATTCAAACTTTGCAACAAAATTCAAACTTTTGCAACAAAATTCAAACTTTTGTTACCAAATCCCGATCTCGCACTTATTCAGATCTCCTTGTCCGATATTGAGTCCCTATAAATTATCAACCTCTATGACATATTTTTTTCAAAAGACAAAACACCGTATATGGATAAGATCAATACTATCTGTGTTTTTGGTGGGTCTAACCTTGAAAGGATGGAGAATTTCAACATGCAACTTATACCCTTGTAAGGCATTAGCCGCAAGAAAAATCAATCTTGTTTATGGGGGAGGGATTCAGGGTTTAAAAGGATGTGTTGCAGGATTCGCACTCCAAAGGTGTGTAACGTCTTAGGTGTTGGCTTAAAAATGGGAGCACCTCCTACTTCACCCCGGGGTACCGAATTGAAGGTTGCAACCATGCATGACCGTATTTATGACACATGTTGGTTAATTCTAATGCATTTATTGCATTACTCCGGTGGTCTTAGAACAATGGAAGAAATTTTTACCATTATAGTTTGGGCCTATCGGAATTTTCATAAAAAACCTTTGGGCTTGTTAAATATTAATGGCTTTTATAATGGTTTGATATCCTTTTAGATCATGCAAAGAGCAGAGTTCATGCCACAATCCATGCGCAACATCATAGTATCTGCTTCAACTATTGAAAAGCTACTTGAGATTTTGCAAAATCCTACATCTAAGCTCAGTCAAGCAATGCAGCTGGTGAACCAACCAAATCAGGATGGCAGAGACAAAAGAGAACCGTATACCACTTTCTAAGTTATAACTTTTCCTTACTTTGGTGGTTTTCTCACATTTCTTTTCCTGTCATATGAAATTCCATCTAAGACATTGGGGACAATGTCTTGGATAGGTTGGGGGGAGGATGGTCCGATATATAAAAAAAAAAAATTAGGTTAGAATCATAAACTTGCTTTGAGTAAGATGGCTGAGTAAGGAGTTACACTTAACTCTTGATACGCATCTTATGATTAAAAAAAAAAAATTTGAATGTGGAAGTATGTTTTTCTTTAGATTTCATAAAATAATTGAAGCAAAATGATTTACATTTCGAGATTAATTAGTTTGGAAACACATATTTGAACTAGATAGATTAGATTTGATAAATATATTACCTGTGAGATTTTGAGCCTTATTATTATTTTCTTTCTTGTGTGATTTTCATCCATGGAATATGTTACTTCAGAACTTGCATTGATTCTTTTTGAAGCTACATTTTCACATGAATTGTACAAAAATGATTGAGGCATTGTTTTTCTTGAACAAACCACTTGGCCAAATAACCAAACCCTATAATTTTATCCTTTGAGTAGCCCTTTGAGCCGATTAGCCTTTTCTTCTCTTAAGCTCACCACAAATCAAAAAAAAAAAAAAACAACTTTGTTTGACCATAGAAGGTGAGGAATACTGGATTTATCATACCATAAGTGTTTCAATAAGTGTGGGGGAGATTATTGTTGTGTTCATCAATATGATGAAAAAAAAAATAAAGCAAGAAATTAATAAATAAACTATTATATTGAAAAAAAAAAAAAAGAATGAAGAAGTAATTTCTGTTTCTCGCACTTGCACTTAGACTCAGTTCTCAATCCTCACCATTTTCCTTGGTCTAACATTGTATCTCTTCAATATATCATTTCATCTTTCTAATCCCGTTATAACCAAAATAAAGACCTCTTGATTTGTGCATTGCATGTGTACATAGTAGTAGAGAAGTAGAAGATATGCAAGCCTATGATAGTTCATCTTTCATGGATTGAATTTGAGAGAAACACTTACCAAATCAAACACTTGAGAGATTCAAAGTATATCATGTGTGGTTTTATCTTTCTCAATCTATGTTTTTCAAATTAAAGTTGCCTTTCTAAGTAATTTCAAAAATGTGATGAAAGAATGCTTCATGAAATTTTGTGAATTCTTGAGAAATCAACTCAAAACTTTGATGTTCTTTCAAAACAAAAAAAAAAAAAAGTCATCAATCGTTAACTTAAGTTTGCCCGAGACGTGCAAAAGATAAGTGTGGGGGAATTTGATAATCATAGATTTCATAAATAATTATCTCTCACTTTTATCTCATTAAGACTTCTTATATGTTCAATTAAGTGATCTTTGTCATATTTTATGAGTTTGGGTTCATATGAAGTTTAATTGAATTTCTTTGCTTACCCAATTAAAATGACACTATTATAGTATTTTGAGCATAATAGGAGTTTTAGACATCCCAAAATCATGAAATCTGTCTTGAATGAAAGCTTAACGAAGTATCTAAAGTTACAAAGCAAGAGCAGACTCTAAATAGGATGTTTAGGACTTCGAAATTATCTCAAAAGATGAGATAGTGTTGCTGACGTGGAATTTGAACAGTGTGCAAAGATCCGGCTATATCTTGAGATACAGAAGTCATATTGAGATGAAATCAAATCTGTTGGACAGCTAAGATCCGGGGCTACAACTTTGGCTCAGAGATGAAGCTCTAATTCGGACCCGTGAATATCGGAAATTTCGCTGCAAGAAAGTCAAAATTGTTGAGCTCATTGGTGACAAAAATTCAAAAGTGTTTTGCATTTTCAACAAAGCCCATGTGAAAGCAATAAAAGGGTAGAAAAGTAATAATTTGATAATCATAGATTTCATAAATAATTATCTCTCACTTTTATCTCATTAAGACTTCTAATATGTTCAATTAAGTGATCTTTGTCATATTTTATGAGTTTGGGTTCAGATGAAGTTTAATTGAATTTCTTTGCTTACCCGATTAAAATGACACTATTATAGTATTTTGAGCATAATAGGAGTTTTAGACATCCAAAAATCATGAAATCTGTCTTGAATGAAAGCTTAAAGAAGTATCTACAGTTACAAAGCAAGAGCAGACTCTAAATAGGATGTTTAGGACTTCGAAATTATCTCAAAAGATGAGATAGTGTTGCTGACGTGGAATTTGAACAGTGTGCAAAGATCCGGCCTATCTTGAAGATACAGAAGTCATATTGAGATGAAATCAAATCTGTTGGACAGCTAAGATCCGGGGCTACAACTTTTGTTCAGACATGAAGCTCTAATTCGGACCCGTGAATATCAGAAATTTCGCTGCAAGAAAGTCAAAATTGTTGAGCTCATTGGTGACAAAAATTCAAAAGTGTTTTGCATTTTCAACAAAGCCCATGTGAAAGCAATAAAAGGGTAGAAAGGTAATATCCAAGGGGTGTGTTTCTCCTTTTGTAAACCCTTCTATTTATAGAGGATTTTTGAGGCATCATCTTCAGAAAGTCACCAACTAGGATATTACTTTTCTACCCTTTTATTGCTTTCACATGGGCTTTGTTGAAAATGCAAAACACTTTTGAATTTTTGTCACCAATGAGCTCAACAATTTTGACTTTCTTGCAGCGCAATTTCCGATATTCACGTAGCCGAATTCGAGCTTGACGTCTGAACAAAAGTTGCAGCCCCGGATCTTAGCTTTCCAACAGATTTGATTTCATCTCAATAGGACCTCTGTAGCTCAAGATATGGCCGGATCTTTGCACACTGTTCAAATTCCACGTCAGCAACACTATCTCATCTTTTGAGATAATTTCGGAGTCCTAAACATCCCATTTAGAGTCTTTTCTTGCTTTGTAACTGTAGATACTTCTTTAAGCTTTCATTCAAGACAGATTTCATGATTTTTGGATGTCTAAAACTCCTATTATGCTTAAAATACTATAATAGTGTCATTTTAATCGGGTAAGCAAAGAAATTCAATTAAACTTCATATGAACCCAAACTCATAAAATATGATAAAGATCACTTAATTGAACATATAAGAAGTCTTAATGAGATAAAAGTGAGAGATAATTATTTATGAAATCTAATTTCTAGATTTCCCCCAAACTATTAGTATAGTATAAGGTGCAACCTAGGTCATCTCCCAAAGACCATTTCAGATTCTTAAGCAAATAAGGAGAAAGTTAGAACAAGGTGATTTTGGAAAGATTTGATATGAAGTTCTAAATGCAAAATACAGAATGAAATTAATTTCACTTAACAATTATCAACTCAAGGAATTCAGAGGCTATTTTCTTAACTAATCATTGATCACTAAAATCATGCATTGTGTTTATCAACCTAGGATCATCTGGAACCCCTAAAATGATCCTTGAATTCTTTACTGAGAAACCTCTCAGAATTTAATTGATTATGATCAACAAGATTTAGTAACCACTTAATCTTTTATCTAAACCAATTTCACAATCAGAATTCACTTGAAGTAAGTAATAAAATGAAAACCTTCAATTCAATTACTTAATTTCTACTCTTCAAACTTTTGGAAAATGATTTACCAATCAAAAACCAATTATAAATCAATTATACATTAATCAAAATACGTCAACCGATCAAACTTTGATTAACAGAATAAAATTGAAGAATATAGTAAAGCAGAGTAGAAATCACTCAATAAGCATATAAATAAAGATCAAGACCTCAAAGTTAAAATGAAAATAGTTTGAATCCTTGAATTGAAACTACAAACCTAGCCTTCCATGAAGGAGGCAAACTAACAACAAAGAAAAACTAAGCCTTCCATGAAGGAGGCAACTAACAATAAAGAAAAACTAAGCCTTCCATGAAGGAGGCAACTAAGAAGAAAGAAAGAAAAATGGAAAATGGTATTGGAGTTACTATCCAAGGGGTTGTGTTTCTCCTCTTGTAAACCCTTCTATTTATAGAGGATTGTTGAGGCATCATCTTCAGAAAGTCACCAACTAGGATATTACTTTTCTACCCTTTTATTGCTTTCACATGGGCTTTGTTGAAAATGCAAAACACTTTTGAATTTTTGTCACCAATGAGCTCAACAATTTTGACTTTCTTGCAGCGCAATTTCCGATATTCACGGGTCCGAATTAGAGCTTCATGTCTGAACCAAAGTTGTAGCCCCGGATCTTAGCTGTCCAACAGATTTGATTTCATCTCAATATGACTTCTGTATCTCAAGATATGGCCGGATCTTTGCACACTGTTCAAATTCCACGTCAGCAACACTATCTCATCTTTTGAGATAATTTCGGAGTCCTAAACATCCCATTTAGAGTCTGCTCCTTCTTTGTAACTGTAGATACTTCTTTAAGCTTTCATTCAAGATAAATTTCATGATTTTTGGATGTCTAAAACTCCTATTATGCTCAAAATACTATAATAGTGTCATTTTAATCGGGTAAGCAAAGAAATTCAATTAAACTTCATATGAACCCAAACTCATAAAATATGACAAAGATCACTTAATTGAACATATAAGAAGTCTTAATGAGATAAAAGTGAGAGATAATTATTTATGAAATTTATGCTTATCAACAATCATACTTGGGCACATGATTCACTTTTCCATTTTAGCATTATGTTAGCATATATTGAGCTTGTGTTAGCATATTTAAGGGATATAACTATTTACTAGTTTGTATCAAATTTTATTGATTCTGTTTGATTTGTAAATTTCTTTTATTTAATTTTCATCAATAATTACAAAATTGTCACTTTTTTTTTACCTTTTTAATTTTAAATATTTTATATAAAAATATATAAAAAATTAAAATAATATGATATTTTTATAATTATTAATAAAAAGCATGAATGAAAAGTGAAACCGAATATATTTTTCAAACTAAACTGGAACTTCCATTTTCTTAAGAGCGAGGTAAGACTAAATTTACAAATAACCAGGCATAAAAATTTACTCAATAGTTGTTGGTTGCCTTGGCTTCTAGTGATACAACAAAATTAGATAAAACAGGCCTTTACTTCATATAGTTGCCATTATTAGAACTGAGGATTATGTTAACATACAAAAGTAATAAAAATGTCCCTGAAGATTGAATAATAGAAGCTTCTTGTACGCATAGAGTCATTGGCCAAAGTCAACTAAAGCTTTAATTCAGAATGATGATAAAACATTAATTTAATAAAACGTAGAGACCAAGGCATAATGCAATTTAAATTTTAAAATCATATGTTCTCATTGATGAGGGCCATAACTGCATTTATAAATCTATAAATTAAAGAACAAAAACAGCAGCAGATCAACATTAAATGGAGTCTCCTTTTCAGATGCAAAATGCCTCCTTCAAGACCAATTTCTGCTTGCAATTGGCATACAAAGTTATGCTGAAACAAGTTGAAAATGGTTCAAATGTTGTGTATTCCCCTTTATCTTTGCATATTATAATGAGCCTTCTTGCTGCAGGAACAAAAGGGAAAACCTTGCACCAGCTTCTTTCTGTTCTGGGATCAGAAAGTATACATGAAGTGAATTCACTATCTTCACAAATTATTTCTAATATACAGCATGCTGAGGGGAGTGGAAAACACAATAGTGGTCCTATTTTGTCTTTCATCACTGGGGCTTGGGTGGAACAAAGTTTTGGTCTGAAGAAATCATTTGAAGAGGTGGTCAAACAAGTTTACAGATCAAGTCAAGTTAAAGAAGTTGACTTCATAAACAAGGTACTTTTTCCAAGTCATTATTATTGTCTATATGTATTCAAGCCAAGACTGAGAGATTATGGTGATCATAATAGTTGTTAGATGAAATCATGCTTGAATTAAGAATGTATGTATTTGCATTTTAGGATTTAGAATGGTTTTGATTCACATACTCCTGAGTCTCAACTCTGAACCAATACTAGAGAGATTTTTCAACCCTTTGAAAACATGTATGTGTGATCATAAATTTCTGCCTGATATGAAATTTAACCTCTTTGGTTGATTTAATTTTTATGGTTGTTAGTTGACATAAAACTGTTGATTCTTATAAATTGCTTAAGTCAACTCAACACAAAGCTTATATTCCTTTTAATCCTTTTTATAAGATCCTTCTTATCAAATTAAACATATTAAGAAAATATATAGAAGGATTAATTAATGTATTAATTTTAAAAAATAGGTTAGTATTTCCAAAGTTATCCTATATAAAGCAAGACTCTTTTATCAATATTGATGTTACCATATCATGAAGGGCAAACATGAAAAGAAAGAATAGATGCTTCCAAAATTTTGTAAAGAAATTTATATAAGGATCACTAAACTTGTCTTAGAAGTATCTTATAAAAAGAACCAAGATTCATCCAAGTCAACTATCTTCTAAAGCTGTTATAACATTTATATTTTAAGCTAGTTATCAACCCTGTAAGGAGAAATTGTACAAAAATTGAACTGTTTAATGAGAGACTTTTTGGCAAATTTATTGTGACAGATGTCACATTACTGAACCTATTAATGCTGAAACTTTTTATCCAGATTCAAAAAATATAATTATTTTATCATATTTATGAAAGAACCAATGCTTATTCACTACAAAACACAAGTTATAAACCTTCCCTAACTAATAATTACTTAGCTTCTATAGAAGATACGTCATAACATTTATGCTTAGAGCAAGTTATTTATCATTTGAAAAGGATTGCTTTTCAATTTTCAAGTGGGTAAGCCAATCTCTGTAGAGATTTTCCGCTTGAAAATTTTGTCCAAAGGAGTTTGGAATTTTACTGGTGTCTGGCTGATATATGTTGTTAAAAGATTGAAAAAATTTTCTATTTTATTTTCAATTTTGAGAAAGCTCCTGAACACATGGACTTTGTTCTAATACCAATTACATGTATTTATGTTTCACTAGTGTTTTGAAGTGAGAGAAGAAGTGAATGCATGGGCTAACAATGCTACCAGTGGACTAATAAAGGAACTTCTTCCAGAAGATTCCTTATCTGAATTGACAAGGCTAATTTTTGTCAATGCAATGTACTTCAGAGGAGAATGGCCATGGAATCAAAGGTTTGATGCATCCAAAACTAAAACCAAAACTTTCAACCTTCTCAATGGGCAGAAAGTCAAGGTTCCCTTCATGACCAACTTTGAATATGTAAACTATAACTACAAATCCTTCCAAACCTTTAAAATACTTCAAATTCCTTACCAAAGTGGTGATAACAACCCATTAAGGTTCTCCATGTATTTCTTTCTTCCACATGATAAGGATGGTCTCCCAAATTTGATTCACACATTAAATTCCAATACAGAATTCTTAAATCAAAATTTTGGATTACATAAAGTGAATATTCCTCATTTTTGGATCCCAAGATTTAAGTTCTCATTTGACTTTGAGGCTAAAGAGGACATGGAAAATTTAGGACTTACATTGCCTTTCAAGACCAGTGGAGAATTGACAGAAATTTCAGATTCTCCCTTCAGCAGTGAACTTTATGTTTCAAAGATTTTTCACAAGGCATGCATTGAAGTCAATGAAGAAGGAACAGAAGCTTCAGCTAGCACAGCAGTCATTATAAATCAACAATATGCCATGATTGAAATGCCAAGCTTTGTGGCTGATCATCCTTTTGTTTTCATGATAAGGGAAGAAACTTCAATGGCTGTGTTTTTTATTGGAGCTGTGGTCAACCCTTTCTTGGCTTCTTGAAAGCTGGATTGCATAATTATAATTTCTTTCATGAAGTGATCTCTTTTGTAGTTCTGTTAGTGATGGATGAACTGGTGTGGATTCAAATCACTCCATGGTTGAAAGATAAAGAATGATATAGATATTCCATGTTTGTTATTTAGTATTTACTTTTGCTTTAGGCATTATGCTGTTGTGCTTATAACATTCACTTTCATCATTTATGATTTGTGTCTATTTCTTGATTGATAGAGCTTTCATTAAGACAGAAAAAAGTTGAACTTAACATGTCATATACATATAAAAAGATCTATTTTTAGATTAAAAAAAGACTTAAAAATTGTCATACACAAACTTTTCTCCTTGGTATGAATTAATAATGAAATTGAATAGATATAGCTTATAAAAGCAATTAAAAGATCCTTGTAGGTTCATAAATAAAAGTTTCTTAAATATGCATAATTTCAGTGTTTAAACAAAGCTTCAGAAAACAATAATCTTCAAATAACAAAAATTAAGTTATTTAAAATTGTAATGAAATAACATATTATAGAAACTCTTAAATAAGTTGTTTGTAATATTTTGAGAAAGATACATTAAAATAAATTTGTTATCATTAAAACAAAATAAAAATCCTCATTTTACAATTATATACCTAGATTTAAATATGATAATGCAAAAAATAAAATAAAATTACCAAACCCAACAACACCATTAAACTAAAATGATTCTATTAGATTTTTATTTTTTGGATGTGAAAGAGAGGGGTTAAAGACCAAACCATCTATCTACCAAACATACTGTTAACAAAAACTGAAATCTGATAAAACTCATGAAGACTCAATGTAAGCTTGTGCCCAAGGTGAACCATCCCTCACCCACTGTTCATCAATGAGTTTAACTATATTTTTTATATTAGTTAACACAAATTTTTTTCATTACATATTTTCAGTAGTCAATTATTTAGCGTAATTGAGTTAATTATTATTTTTTATAATATTAAGGATAATTTTTTAATCAATTACTAATCCAAATTTTATTATATAAATAATGTAGTTACTGTTTATATGTTTTCAAATAATTTCCTTATTTATTTATTTATACATCCTTATTTATTTATTTTTTACGTTCTAAAAAACTTAAATCAAGTTAAATAATATAATTAAATATCTGTATTCAATCAAGTTTTTAATATAAATTATCTTTTTATTTATTTTTATTTATTTAAAAATACATATTTATTGTAAATTCTAAAAGAAACTTAAATCAACTTAAATAATATAATTAAATATCTATGTTCAAATTAAATTTTAAGAAAAATTTATATAACTCTATACAATTTTTTTTTTAATTTTTTATGATATTACATGTATAAGGAAGATTAAAAATGTTTAAAAAAAGTGCTTTTTTAATATATTTTAGGAAATATCAATATAATTTGTTTGATTTTTAATTTAAAATAATTATCTCTCATTATCTCTTTATAATTTTTAATAATATTTTCTACAAATTAATGAATAAATAGATAAAAATATATCTTAAAAAATGTTACTATAATATTTGTTGAAGGTAAAAATAGATAAATAAATGAATAAAAATTTGTAATATAGAATCAGAAAAAAAATAATAATTTAAATTTAAAAAAACTTAATCCATAAAATCAATCTTCAATATACTTTAGCAAATTAAACTGGTTGCCCTATTGAACTCGATCCATTTTTTAATCCCATTAAAAACTGGTTTTTTAATAGAAATTTATAAATGGTAAAATAGTTATTTTTTTTATTACAATATTTTTTTCCATTCACTTTCTTATCCAATAATTCAGATAGGAAAATTTTCAGAGTTTTTTTATTTATCAAACCTAACAGCATAAAAATTATCGTTTTTTACTTTAATTTTTTTCTTCTCATTTTTTTTAAAACATATACAATTAGATTATTAAAAAATAAAAACATCATTAAATAGGTAATTTAAATATTTAAATCATCATATTAATTATTTAAAAAACATAAATTGTTATTATATTAATTTTTTTAAAAATTGCCACCAAATATCTGTTTGATACCTTTTTAATTCTCTAAAAAAATATTAATTTATTAATAAAAAATTTTAAATGTATTTTTCTTCATTATTTTAATATTTTTAAGAATTGATTTGATGACAATATAAATTTTTTAAAATTATAAATTCTAGAAAATTGATGTAATAGTAATTTAAAATTTTTAAAAATTAATTTGATAATTTAAAATTTTGAAAGATTTATTTCATTACTTTTTTTATTTTTAAAAGTTGATTTATGGGTTTTCCCATTTTCTCTTTCACTTTATTTTATGCATTCTCTGACCCGACAAACAAAGGTTAAAGAATCAGTACGCGAGACCGCATTATTTACTAATTATCTAATGCCAAAAGGGAAACGAAGGAAAACGGATGATTAGATGGTGTTTAGTATCGTTTTTTTCTATAATTTTATATAGGAAAAAGTGAAAATAGAAAAGTACTTATTTTTTTATTTGTATTTTATAATATAAAATTTTAAAAATAAAAAATAGAATAAAAAATAAGTTGATATTTTTTTTTAAATAAAAATAAAAATATAAAATTTTAATTTAATTTTAAAAATATTATAAAAGTGAAATAAATTATTTTATTTCAAAATAATTTTTCAAAATTAATAAAATATTAATTTTTTAAAATAAAAGATTAAACTTTTAAAAATATAAAAATTAATATTATTAATATTACTATTAAATTAATAATAATATTAAAGATAGTGATAATTATAAATAGTTATAATAACAATTATAATATAAAAAATATTAGAAAAATATATAATATTTTATTATATATATTATTATATAATTTTATATAATTTATTTTAAATAAATAATATTATATTATATAAAAATATTATTAATTAAATGTAATTTACATATCAAATAATATTATTATTTTATATAAAATATATAAAAAATATAAAAATTAATTGTTTCAAAATATTAATTTAAAATTTTAAAATTTTAAAATTTTTTATTATATTATAACGATAGTATTAATTATAATGTTAATAATTATTATTATTATAACATAAAAAATATTATATAATTATATAAATTTTTATTTTATATATTATTTAATAATTATTACATTATAATTAATTGTATATATTATTAATTATAATATTATTTAATATTTATTTTATATAATATATATTATATTATAAAAAATTAAAATATTAATTAAAATTTTAAAACATAACTTTTTAATTTAATTATAATTTTATAAAAATAAAAAAAAATTAAATAATTTTTTTTAAATAATAAAAATTTAAAATATTTTTATTTTATAATAACAATAATATTAATAATAATAACCGTAATAATTTATAAATAAGATTAAGATTATAAAAAATAATAATAATGATTGTAATGATAATGATAATAATAATTATAATTATAATTATAATTATATTTTAATAAAATTTAAAATTAAAAAAATGTATATTTTAATAAAATAAAAAATATAAATATTAAAATTAATAATATTTGTGAATACCCCAATTTTCTTTTACAGAGAACAACAAATGAGCACAAAGATGGCAGGATAAAAGCAAAGGGTCAGGAAATACACAGGTGACAAGCAGATATAATTGAGCAACAACAAACATAAGTAACAGAACCCAAATTTGTTGAAACTCCAGTCTGATTTAAAAAAAAATAAAATAAAATGCAAAATAGAATAAGGGAGTGGTTATGTGCTTTCACATAGATTATCAAAATGGTAAAGGAAAATGCAGTGAAAAAAAAAAATGGTTCCTATTTGCTGAGCAAAATTGAGTATTTGTTAGCTATAAAATAGAACCTTAATTTTTTTCAAGGGGGTTCTTTTATTTGGTTTTATTTTGGGGAAGAGCCACTGATTCCCAGTTTTTTTCGGAGTAAACAAAATTGATCTTTGAAGAAAATTAATTTCTAAAAGCTATTTGAGCTCGGTGAGTTCATGACTCATGTTTTATATTATATTATAACTACTTGTGGATATCTGTTGTCTTTCTAGTTTTTATCTAGATTTTAGTGGGAATGTGGATATCTGTTGTCATTCTAGTTTTTATCTAGATTTTAGTGGGAATGCAAGACTAATAAATCCTATTTTAAATTAGAGTTGAATGAACATATTAAAAATAATGGTAGCTTTTAATTCAAAATAAGTAATCAGATTCAAGACATCCCAAGTTACTCTTTTCCAAATCCAATCTCATACACATTAATGTTCATAAGGATATAACATAATGTTAGAAACACAAACTAATTTTGGTTAAGTAAATAATATACATAAAAAAAAATCAATCAAGATCAGAACATGTAGGCATTGCTACAACTCGTGTTCTTCTGTTCTGTTTGGTTGTCAACAGACCTTTCCTTGTGAAGATCATAGGCAACAACCACCTCCACCCTTAACAAATCCATCAATTCCATAGTCGAATAACAATCAATCTCTTATTCTTTTTTTAACAAATATACAAATATATAATAATTAACAATAGATAAGTATAGGAATTTTCAAGTAAAGAATAAAAATATCAGTTTGTTCCTCACCTTAAGCTTACTCACGTTCACTCTTAGTTTGTCATGGCCGCTGCCAGACGTCATCTCCGGCCACCGCAAGCCCAGTTCGCGTAGCATTGTTCTTGTCCCTAACCACCACAAGCTCTAATCCTCTTTGATAAGCATAGATTTCATAAATAATTATCTCTCACTTTTATCTCATTAAGACTTCTTATATGTTCAATTAAGCGATCTTTGTCATATTTTATGAGTTTGGGTTCATATGAAGTTTAATTGAATTTCTTTGCTTACTCGAGTAAAATGACACTATTATAGTATTTTGAGCATAATAGGAGTTTTAGACATCCAAAAATCATGAAATCTGTCTTGAATGAAAGCTTAAAGAAGTGTCCACAGTCACCAAGCAAGAGCAGACTCTAAATGGGATGTTTAGGACTCTAAAATTATCTCAAAAGATGAGATAGTGTTGCTGATGTGGAATTTGAACAGTGTGCAAAGATCCGGCCATATCTTGAGCTACAGAGGTCCTATTGAGATGAAATCAAATCTGTTGGAAAGCTAAGATCCGGGGCTGCAACGTTTGTTCAGACGTCAAGCTCGAATTCGGCCTCGTGAATATCGGAAATTGCGCTGCTAGAAAGTCAAAATTGTTGAGCTCATTGGTGACAAAAATTCAAAAGTGTTTTGCATTTTCAACAAAGCCCATGTGAAAGCAATAAAAGGGTAGAAAAGTAATATCCTAGTTGGTGACTTTCTGAAGATGATGCCTCAAAAATCCTCTATAAATAGAAGGGTTTACAAGAGGAGAAACACACACCTTGGAGATTAACTTCAACACTATTTTCCATCTTTCTTTCTTTCTTATTAGTTTGCCTCCTTCTTGGAAGGCTTAGTTTTTCTTTATTGTTAGTTGCCTCCTTCATGGAAGGCTAAGTTTTTCTTTGTTGTTAGTTTGCCTCCTTCATGGAAGGCTAAGTTTGTAGTTTCAATTCAAGGATTCAAGCTATTTTCATTTTAACTTTGAAATCTTGATCTTTATTTACATGCTTATTAAGTGGTTTCTATTCTGCTTCACTATATTCTTCAATTTTATTCTTTAATCAAAGTTTGATTGGTTGACGTATTTTGATTAATGCATAATTGATTTATAATTGGTTTTTGATTGGTAAATCATTTTCCAAAAGTTTGAAGAGTAGAAATTAAGTAATTGAATTGAAGGTTTTCATTTTATTACTTACTTCAACTTGATCGATTGTGAAATTGGTTTAGATAAAAGATTAAGTGGTTACTAATCTTGTTGATCATAATCAATTAAATTCTGAGAGGTTTCTCAGTAGAGAATCCAAGGATCATTTTAGGGGTTCCAGATGATCCTAGGTTGATAAACACAATGCATGATTTTAGTGATCAATGATTAGTTAAGAAAATAGCCTCTGAATTCCTTGAGTTGATAATTGTTAAGTGAAATTAATTTCATTCTGTATTTTGCATTTAGAACTTCATATCAAATCTTTCCAAAATCCCCTTGTTCTAACTTTCTCCTAATTTGCTTAAGAATTTGAAATGGTCTTTGGGAGATTACCTAGGTTGCACCTTATACTATACCAATAGTTTGGGGAAAATCTAGAAATTATTTTTGCACGTTTGCGACGAGCGTGTCAAAATTTGGCGCCGTTGCCGGGGACCATTTTAATTTCCTAGGCTTATTTAGGATTTTGTATAAAATTTTTTAATCTTTCTAACAATTTTTTATTTTAGGTATATCATTCTTGGATTTTCTGTATGAATTCACCTTTTTGTGTATGACCCGATCCAATCCTGAAAATTTATATGCGTATGATCCTGAGATTGATAGAACATTCCACCATTTGAAAAGAGCACATAGAAGGCATTCATTCAGTAATAACCAAGAAAGTAACAGTAGTGATTTTTCATCTTTAAATTTTGATAGTTTCAAATATTCTGCTAAGAACATGGCTGATAGAACCCTAAAAGAATTAGCTGCACCTGATGTTGCTTATCAACCGTTGTGTATTCAATACCCTGATATTGATGCACCATTTGAACTAAAGTCTGGATTAATACATTTGCTACCTAAGTTTCATGGCCTTGCAGGTGAGGACCCTCATAAACATTTGAAGGAATTTCACATTGTGTGTTCCACAATGCGGCCACAAGGAATTCCTGAAGATCATATCAAGTTGAAGGCATTTCCTTTCTCCTTAAATGATGGAGCTAAGGACTGGTTGTACTATCTACATCCAACATCTCGTTACAATGAATGATATGAAGAGATTATTTCTAAGAGAAATTCTTCCCGCATCCACAACGGCTATCGAAAGAGATTTGCGAGATGGACAAAACTCCCAAGAAACTCTCTGTGAGTATTGGGAGAGATTCAAGAAACTATGCGCCACTTGTCCACACCATCAAATAAGTGATCAAATTACTGATTCAGTATTTCTATGAAGGACTCATGCCAATGGACAGAAGCATGGTTGATGCAGCTAGTGGTGGAGCACTTATGGACAAAACTCCTACAGAAGGTCGAGATTTGATTGTCAACATGGCAGAAAATTCTCGGCCAATTCAATTCTCGAACTAATTCCTTGTCTAAAGAGTCCATGATATGACCACCAAGACCAGACCATACACGATTGGATAACGAAATTGAAGAACTAACCTCCATCGTAAGACAGGTTTGGCCATCGGACAACAACAAGAACAATGTTGTTGACAAAACCAAAACATGTGGCATCCGCACTTCGCGATCATCCTACCGATGCATGCCCAACATTGCAAGAAAGTGAAACACCCGAGGCTACAAGAAATGGTATTTTTGGCACAGACAACAATACAGCCTCCTCAACATTATCAACAACAGTTTGAACCACCTTCCTGGATCATACAATCTAGTTGAGAAACAATCCTAACTCGAGGTATGGTCCTCCACAACAACAAAGGATTCAAACATCTCACTCCCAAAATAAATACCAACCACCGATTCGACAACAACAACAAGATATGCAACAATCTGCCCTCTCTAATGCTTCAACCTTCTCTTGATGATTTGATGAAGCAATTAGCAACCAACAATCTTCAATTTCAACAAAATGTAAGTTCTACCATTCAGATTTACAAACTCAAATTGGGCGCTTCTTGGCTACCACCTTTGTCAACCAATTGAAATCTCAAGGTTCTCGTCAACTACCTTCTCAACCCGTCATAAATCCCAAAAGTGTGAATGCCATGACCTTGAGAAGTGGAAGAAAGTGCGATGGCAGCACCTACAATTTTAAAGCAACAAAAGCTTCAATCGACTAATCCACACCAAAAAGAAGCAATTATCTCCACACTGAGACATCTCTGATAAGCCATCGACCGAGGAAAGTCGATGAAAAAAAAAGTACACCCCTTCGATAAGACATCAAATGATCAACAAAAAGAAGCTTACCATAAACGATCTGCACTTGAAGCATCTCGATGAGACAAAACACCAAATTGTGTTGATCGAAGGTATCTTTACCTTTTCCAAATAGATGGTCCAATCCAAGCCCAATGTTCATACAGTAATTGGATAAGGAGCTTCTAGATACTTTCAGAAAGTGGAAGTCAACATACCACTTCTAGATGCTATCAAGCAAATTCCCAAATATGCCAAATTTCTAAAGGACTTGTGCACGCATAAAGAAAACTCAAAGGGGATGAGAAGGATTAGTGTGACGCAATGTTTCTCACGCCTAATTCAACCCACCTCCCTCAGAAATGTAAAGATCCAGGAACTTTCACCATTCCTTGCACAATAGGAAACTCTACATTTGGTGATGCATTGTTGATCTAGGTGCTTCCATTAATGTCATGCCCTCATCGCTTATAAATCTTTGAATTGGGAGAACTGAAGCCAACCGGTGTGGTGATTCAATTAATAGCAATCCTGAAGACATCCGGCCGGAGTACTTGAAGATGTGCTAGTTCAAGTGAATAAGTTGATCTTTCCAGTGAATTTCACATTTTGGATATGGAAGATGAGTCATCCATCAATAGAGCAACCTTGATTCTAGGGAGACCTTTTCTCAAAACTGCAAAAAACAAAGATAGATGTGCATCACGGACTCTCTCTATGGAATTTGGAGATGATATCATCAATTCAACATATTTGAAGCCATGAAGCATCCCATGAGAATCATTCACTCTTTCAACTTGATGCCATAGACCTTCACAGGATGATTATTCTATTGACAATCTACTTTTTGAATTTTTTGATTTTGATTTAGATTACTTAGATAATTTTACTTGCACATGTGATGAATTTGATCTATGTATTGTGTGCTCCAGGATTAATGTTGCAGATCAAACTTCTTGGAAAGATGACATGTTAGATGCAAGTGTTGCAAACATTTCAATCTCGATAGATCCCCCTTCCATAATACAACCACCTCCTTTGGAGTTGAAGCCCTTGCCCTGAACATTTAAAGTATACTTATTTGGGGGAAAATGAGAAGCTTCCTGTCATTATCAGTAGCCAAAGAACCTTCTACCACAACAGGAAGAAAGGTTGTTGCAAACCTTAAGAAGCCATAAACAAGCAATTGGATGGACTTTGGTTGATATTCCGTGCATTAGCCTATCTACTTTGTATGCATAGGATATTCTTTGAGGAAAACACCAGACTTGTTAGACAACCACAAAGGCGTTTGAATCCAACCATCCTAGATGTGGTAAAGAAGGAAGTAGGTAAGCTTTTTGGCAGGTGGTATCATCTATCCATCTGGGAAGATTGGGTAAGCCCGTGTAAGTAGTTCCTAAGAAGAATGCGCATGGTAAGGTCAAAAATCACAATGATGAACTAATCCCTACCAATACAAAAAAGGTTGGAGAGTGCATAGATTATAGGAAGCTTAACCTGACTACTCGCAAGGATCACTTCCCTTTTGCCCTTCATGACCAAATTTTGGAAAGATTAGCCAGGAAAATCTCCTTATTGCTTTCTGGATGGTTTTTCAGGTTATTTTCAAATACATATAGCCCCAGAAGACCAGCATAAGACCACCTTCACTTGTCCTTTTGGTACTTTTGCCTATCGAAGGATGCCTTTCGGTCTATGCAACGCCCCTGGAACCTTTCAAAGATGCATGGTAAGTATTTTCTCTGATCTCTTAGAAAGTTGCATGGAAGTGTTTATGGATGACTTCACTATATATGGTTCTTCTTTTGATGCATGCTTAGAAAGCCTCTCTAAAGTTTTGGACAGATGCATTGAGACTAACCTTGTTTTGAATTTTGAAAATGTCATTTCATGGTATGTCGTATAGTCTTAGGACACTTGGTATCTAGCAAAGGTTTAGAGGTTGATAAGGCCAAGATAGACATTATTACTTACCTTACCCCACTTGCGTAGCAGAAGTACGTTCTTTACTTGGTCATGCGGAGTTTTTCTGAAGATTCATCAAGGATTTTAGCAAGATTGCACAACCTCTTTCTAAACTACTACAAAAAGATACCAAATTTGTGTTTGATCAAGCATGCAAGGATTCATTTAATGAACTAAAGAAGCGGTTGACAACCACTCCCATCATTCAACCACCTAATTGGACGCTTCCATTTGAACTAATGTGTGATGCATCTAATTATGCCCTTGGTGCTGTACTATCTCAAAGAGTTAGCAAGAGATCTCATGTCATTGCATATGCCTCTCGCACACTTGATGCAACTCAATCAAATTACACAACTACTGAGAAGGAGCTTTTGGCAATTGTGTTTGCATTAGATAAATTTCGCTCCTATTTTCTTGGATCTAAAGTTATTGTCTTCTCGACCATGCGGCTTGAAATACTTATAAGAGATGCTAAGCCAAGACTCATTCGTTGGATGCTTCGTTGCAAGAATTTGATTTAGAGATTAAGGACAAGAGTGGTCACCCGAGAACCTTGTAGCGGATCATCTAAGTCGGATCCAAGAATCATGAAGAAACTGTTACAGATTCATTCCCCGGAAGAAGCATCTCTATCATTTGCAGGAAGGATCCTTGGTATGCAGATTTGGTAAACTATCTGGTTGCTAAAGAAATACCCAAACATTTCACCAAATCGCAAATTGCCAAGTTGAAAAGTGATGCCAAACACTACATATGGGATGAACCATACCTTTGGAAGATATGTAGTGATCAAATCATTGAAAGATGTGTTCCGAGATCATGAAGTTGAGTCTGTACTTACCTTTTTGTCATTCCCTAGCTTGTGGTGGACACTTTGGGCCACAATGGACAGCTAGAAAAGTACTAGACTCAGGCTTTTATTGGCTACAATATTTCGTGATGCCTGACGTATTATGCATAACTCAGGAGCAATGCCAAAGAATAGGGGAGTATTTCACGCGAAGTAAACGAGATGCCCCAACAACCACTTCTCTTTTGTGAGGTATTTGATGTATGGGGTATAGACTTTATGGGTCATTCCCTGTCTCTTTTGGTTTTGTTTACATTTTGCTACTGTTGATTATGTTTCAAAATAGGTGGAGGCAAAAGCCACCCGCACCGATGATGCTAGAGTGGTTGCGAGATTTTATCGAGTCTAACATTTTTTAAAGAGGTTTGGCATTCCTAGAGCTCTAATTAGTGACCAAGGTACTCATTTTGCAACCGTACAATGGAAGCTCTACTCCGTAAATATGGAGTCATCATAAAGTTTCCACCCCATATATCATCCTCGAGACAAATGGTCAAGCCGAAGTTTCTAATCGAGAGATCAAGAAAATCTTAGAGAAAAGTTCAGTTGGGGAAGAAGGATTGGAGCTTGCGCCTTGTTGATGCTTTATGGGCATATAGGACAGCCTACAAGTCACTCATTGGGATGTCTCCCTACAGGATTGTCTTCGGTAAAGCATGCCATCTTCCGGTTGGATTAGAGCATAGAGCATTTGGGGCGGTAAAGAAACGCAACATGGATCGGACCAAGCAGAATCCATAGGAAGCTTCAATTGCAGGAACTTGAAGAAATCGATTAGAAGCATACGAAAAACTCCAAAATTTACAAAGAAAAAGTCAAAGCTCTTCATGACAAAAAGTTGGCAAGGAAGGAGTTTTTCGTTGGACAAAAAGTTCTCCTTTTCAATTCTCGGCTAAAGCTTATGCACAGTAAGCTACGCTCTAGATGGTTAGGACCATTTGTAGTTACTAATGTTTTTCCTTATGGTGCAGTGGAAATAAAAAATGAGGAAATAAAAATTTTAAGGTGAATGGACATCTATTTCTAAACCATTTTTCGAAGGTTTTCAAAAGCACACGGTAGAAGGAAGTGCATTTTCACAATGCCACATACTTGCAATAAATTCAAGAGAATTCTCTCTCTCTCTCTCTTTCTCTCTCTCTCTTTCTCTCTCTCTCTTTCTCTCTCTCTCTCTTTCTCTCTCTCCCTCTCTCACATTCCTCGCTTATAAGTTTCAACTAATCTCTCAACTTCCTTCTTCACCTCTTAAATCATCCCAACTATTACACCACATTGCTTGCGGGAATAATAACTTGAGTGTTTTAAGAAAAATGGAGAAAGCTCTCGCCAGATCAAAATTTTGTCCTACTCTCCCCGTAAATTTTCTTAAAGACATTTACAATTGCGGACTTGAACGATTGAGGGCATTAACACTCTTAGGCCTTCCGGAAGATGTCCAGCATTGAAGCTAAGGTACGTTTAAGGTGAATTTCAAGAATCATTTGTTAAAAACATGCAGTGTGGGAAGAAGTTCCTATGCAAAGAAGAGAAGGGCAAAAGAATTGGAGTCATGCCTTTCTGGTGTGCAAGATGGACCCGTAACCTGAAGACGCAAGAACCCCTGGAATGGTTTCAAGAAATCGAGAGGACAAAATTCAATTCATAAAGGATGGACTGAGTAAGGAGTCATTGGATGATATCATTCAGACTCTTGAGACGCATCCTAGTGGGCATGTACAAGGAGTCCTTCTTGATTTGTTTGAACTGTTCTGTAAGGAAAAAGCACGTTATAGTCTTGGAAATCTGACTTTAAAAGACCACATTTGTCGGTTTACAAGAAAAGCCTGAATGGGAAACACATCCTCGACTCTTAGAAGGCGTTTTGTCAAGTCTTGGACGTAAACCAAAGGAAGATGTGAGACCACAATCACAACTATTTCATTCTCACGCGTGTATATTTGTCATTTACATTGTCTTTTCAATTTGTCAAGGCCACCATTTTTTGAAATTTTCACCCCTGCTTAAAGTCCTTCCCTTCTAACATTCACCTTTTTCCTTGAACAAAAATTCAAACTTTTGCTACCAAATCCTGATCTCGCACTATTCAAGCGATCTCCTTGTCTGATATTGAGTCCCTATAAATTATCAAAGCCTCTATGACATATTTTTCAAAAAAAGAGAAACCCCATGGATAAGATCAATACTATCTGTGTTTTGGTGGGTCTAACCTTGGAAAGGATGGAGAATTTCAACATGCAGCTTATACCCTTGGTAAGGTATTAGCTGCAAGAAAATCAATCTTGTTTATGGGGGAGATTCAGGGTTTAAAAGGATGTGTTGCGGGATCTGCACTCACAAAAGGGTGCAACGTCTTAGGTGTTGGGCTTAAAAAATGGGAGCACCTCCTACTTCACCACTGGGTTGAATTGAAGGTTGCAACCATGCATGACCGTACGAGACACATGTTGGTTAATTCTAATGCATTTATTGCATTACACTGTGGTCTTGGAACAATGGAAGAAATTTTTACCATTATATTTTGGCCTATCGGAATTTTCATGCAAAAACCTTTGGGCTTATTGAATATTAATGGCTTTTATAATGGTTTGATATCCTTTTTAGATCATGCGGTAGAGAGCAGGAGTTCATGCCACAATCCATGCGCAACATCATAGTATCTCGGCCTAACCGTGCAGAACATACTTGAGATTTTGCAAAATCCTACATCTGAGCTCAGTCAAGCAATGCAGCTGGTGAACCAACCAAATCAGGATGGCAGAGACAAAAGAGAACCAGATACCACTCTGCGGTTATAACTTTTTCTTACTTTGGTGGTTTTCTCACATTTCTTTTCCTGTCATATGAAATTCCATCTAAGACATTAGGGACAATGTCTTGGATAGGTTGGGGGGAGGATGGTCCGATATATAAAAAAAAAAATTAGGTTAGAATCATAAACTTGCTTTGAGTAAGATGACTGAGTAAGGAGTTACACTTAACTCTTGATACGCATCTTATGATTAAAAAATAAATAAATAAATAAATTGAATGTGGAAGTATGTTTTTCTTTAGATTTCATAAAATAATTGAAGCAAAATGATTTACATTTCGAGATTAATTAGTTTGGCAACACATATTTGAACTGGATAGATTAGATTTGATAAATATATTACCTGTGAGATTTTGAGTCTTATTATTATTTTCTTTCTTGTGTGATTTTCATCCATGGAATATGTTACTTCAGAACTTGCATTGATTCTTTTTGAAGCTACATTTTCACATGAATTGTACAAAAATGATTGAGGCACTGTTTTCTTGAACAAACCACTTGGCCAAATAACCAAACCATATAATTTTATCCTTTGATCAGCCCTTTGAGCCGATTAGCCTTTTCTTCTTTTTAGCTCACCACAAATAAAAATAAAAATAAAAAATAAAAAATAAAAAATAAAAAATAACTTTGTTTGACCATAGAAGGTGAGGAATACTGGATTTATCATACCATAAGTGTTTCAATAAGTGTGGGGGAGATTATTGTTGTGTTCATCAATATGATGAAAAAAAAAATAACTAAAGCAAGAAATTAATAACTAAACTATTATATTGAAAAAAAAAAAAAGAATGAAGAAGTGATATCTGTTTCTCACACTTGCACTTAGACTCAGTTCTCAATCCTCATCATTTTCCTTGGTCTAACATTGTATCTCTTCAATATATCATTTCATCTTTCTAATCCCGTTATAACCAAAATAAAGACCTCTTGATTTGTGCATTGCATGTGTACATAGTAGTAGAGAAGTAGAAGATATGCAAGCCTATGATAGTTCATCTTTCATGGATTGAATTTGAGAGAAACACTTACCAAATCAAACACTTGAGAGATTCAGAGTATATCATGTGAGGTTTTATCTTTCTCAATCTATGTTTTTCAAATTAAAGTTGCCTTTCTAAGTAATTTCAAAAGTGTGATGAAAGAATGCTTCATGAAATTTTGTGAATTCTTGAGAAATCAACTCAAAACTTTGATGTTCTTTCAAAAAAAAAAAAAATAGTCATCAATCCTTAACTTAAGTTTGCCCGAGACGTGCAAAAGGTAAGTGTGGGGGAATTTGATAAGCATAGATTTCATAAATAATTATCTCTCACTTTTATCTCATTAAGACTTCTTATATGTTCAATTAAGTGATCTTTGTCATATTTTATGAGTTTGGGTTCATATGAAGTTTATTTGAATTTCTTTGCTTACCCGAGTAAAATGACACTATTATAGTATTTTGAGCATAATAGGAGTTTTAGACATCCAAAAATAATGAAATCTGTCTTGAATGAAAGCTTAAAGAAGTGTCCACAGTTACAAAGCAAGAGCAGACTCTAAATGGGATGTTTAGGACTCTAAAATTATCTCAAAAGATGAGATAGTGTTGCTGACGTGGAATTTGAACAGTGTACAAAGATCCGGCCATATCTTGAGCTACAGAGGTCCTATTGAGATGAAATCAAATCTGTTGGAAAGCTAAGATCCGGGGATGCAACTTTTGTTCAGACGTCAAGCTCGAATTCGGCCCCGTGAATATCGGAAATTGCACTGCAAGAAAGTAAAAATTGTTGAGCTCATTGGTGACAAAAATTCAAAAGTGTTTTGCATTTTCAACAAAGCCCATGTGAAAGCAATAAAAGGGTAGAAAAGTAATATCCTAGTTGGTGACTTTCTGAAGATGATGCCTCAAAAATCCTCTATAAATAGAAGGGTTTACAAGAGGAGAAACACACACCTTGGAGATTAACTTCAACACCATTTTCCATCTTTCTTTCTTTCTTATTAGTTTGCCTCCTTCTTGGAAGGCTAAGTTTTTCTTTATTGTTAGTTGCCTCCTTCATGGAAGGCTAAGTTTTTCTTTGTTGTTAGTTTGCCTCCTTCATGGAAGGCTAAGTTTGTAGTTTCAATTCAAGGATTCAAGCTATTTTCATTTTAACTTTGAGATCTTGATCTTTATTTACATGCTTATTAAGTGGTTTCTATTCTGCTTCACTATATTCTTCAATTTTATTCTTTAATCAAAGTTTGATCGGTTGACGTATTTTGATTAATGCATAATTGATTTATAATTGGTTTTTGATTGGTAAATCATTTTCCAAAAGTTTGAAGAGTAGAAATTAAATAATTGAATTGAAGGTTTTCATTTTATTACTTACTTCAACTGAATTCTAATTGTGAAATTGGTTTAGATAAAAGATTAAGTGGTTACTAATCTTGTTGATCATAATCAATTAAATTCTGAGAGGTTTCTCAGTAGAGAATCCAAGGATCATTTTAGGGGTTCCAGATGATCCTAGGTTGATAAACACAATGCATGATTTTAGTGATCAATGATTAGTTAAGAAAATAGCCTCTGAATTCCTTGAGTTGATAATTGTTAAGTGAAATTAATTTCATTCTATATTTTGCATTTAGAACTTCATATCAAATCTTTCCAAAATCCCCTTGTTCTAACTTTCTCCTAATTTGCTTAAGAATTTGAAATGGTCTTTGGGAGATGACCTAGGTTGCACCTTATACTATACCAATAGTTTGGGGAAAATCTAGAAATTATTTTTGCGCGTTTGCGACGAGCGTGTCACTCTTCTTCCATTGCCGTTAGTGCTACTGTGAGTTTCATCCACGTCGGAAATTTTTATCCTCTTCTTCTATTGCTGTTAGAGCCATCGCACCTTTGACTTTAAACCAATTACGGCGAGGACTTTCCGTTTCGCTCTGCCATTCCCGGTCACGGCGGCTTTCGCTTCCTAAGCCAAGACAGCACTACCCAGTTTCCTGGCGGCTCTCCAGTTCCCCTTTCTTTCCCAGTCCACCTAAACCCTAAATCTAACAAAACCCCAAATTTGGAGATGAAGATGACAGCGTCAATTTTTCGTTAAAGAAAAAAAAAGGGGTTTGAATTTATTAATGGTATGGGCACAAGTTTTAGTTAATAGTTAAATAAAATTAAGGAGCATTTAAACATAAGAATGAGTTTAGTCTGGTGGTCCAAACAAAAAAAAAACAAGTTGGGATCATAATTTTTTAGATAAAAATAAGTTATATTGAAAAATAAAATAAAACAAATAGTCTAATTTAATGAAATAATTTTTTTTCCTTTTTCAAAAAATAAATCAATCTCTCTTAACATATTTTATACATAGATTTAAAACTTTTTTACAATAAAATAATCTTGTTTTACATATGTTCAAATATTATAGATTTGGAATAAGTTGTTATTTAATTTTAAATAAAATAATTATAAAACTAAATTTTTAATTTTTATTTATTTTATTTTATTTCTTTTTTCTCTCTCTTTTAATATTTTTGTAGGATAAGAAAATTATAAAACAAAAAATTCTAACATAAATTTTGTCTAATATTTTCGTAAAATAGATTTACAATAAAATTATTAAAATATATAATTATTAAATCTTAAAATAAAAGATGGAAAAATCAAACTTTTTATGTATATATAAATTGTAAAATAAGTTTTGAATAATTTATTTGTTATTATTGAATTTTGAATTAAAATATGATAATAATATACATAAGAAAATAATTTATTTTCTTATTTTTATTTTTATATATTTAAATAAATTTTTATATTGTAAATTCTATGCAACGAACTTTTAACGCATATGTATAGATTACTCTATCTTATCGTGTTTGAAGAGTTACATGAGTTTAAGTACAACGTAAGTTTGTCTTAAACTTGGTGTATACGACATTTCCAAATATTACTAATTTTTTTTAAAATAAACTAACTTTAAATTTATTATTTTATATATTTAACTTAAATATTTTAAAACAAGACATCATGTAATGAACTTTAAACGCATATGTGTAGATTATTTTATATTAAGTCATGTGGATTTAAGTGCAACTTATGTTTGTCTTACACCTTGTGCATACGTGGGTTCAAAGTATTACTAAAAATTTTTTTTAAATAAGTTGAGCTTAAATTTATTATTTCATATATTTAATTTAAATATTTTAATCTCACACAACGAATTTTAGATACATATGTATAAATTACTCTATTTTACCGTATTTAAAAAATCATGTGTGTTTAAATGCAACTTACGTTTGTCTTAAATTTTGTGCACGTGTGGACTCGAAAAAATTAAAAATAAATATTTTCAATTGTACTTTTCCTTTTACAAAACTCATTTCCTCCGTAATATAATTTTCAATTTGAACGTTTCTTAAAAGTCTTCACAATTTATTTTTGAACCATTAATTATAAAACTACATTGCCTTGCGTTTCCATCGCATCCGAGAATGTAAGAGCAGAACTCATATTTCTGTTAGGCTATTCTATGTACATATTTAATTTGTTTTTCTCATGTGTAAATAACTATTTTTTTTATACTACCTATTCATTATTGTCTTATTGTCTATTTTTTTTTTCTGCATCATTTAGTTGTACATTTGGACCTTGTCATTTTTTTAATTTAGAATCAATTAATTACACAATTTAGTAAAGAGTACCATTCTTTTGGATGGACAAGTAAGATATTAATACTTTACTTATTCGTAATCGACTTCTGGACTTAAAATTTCTTTTTTGTTTTTTCAAAGGATTTTTCCAACTTTTTTTCCCTTTTAAAATAAATTAAAATTTTGATCGCGACTTCACTTTTGTTGAAAATAATTTCTTCTTCCCAAAACACTTTCCCTTCGCAGTTCATTATGACCCTGACAGTATTTTTATTTTAAAAATTAAGTTAAAATTATTTTTTAAAAATATTAAATTATTTTTTATTGAATATATTTTATTTTTAAGATTAATTTAAAATAAAAAATCAAACATTTGCAACGGGATCTTACATTTTTCCTTTTTGGTGGTGGGTTTCTTGTCGGTTTTATGACAACTATATTTAGGGAGTTACTTTTTTTATTTTTTTATTTTTTATTTTAGGTAAAATTAAATATCAAAATTATTTTTTATTTTTATTTTTAAAACAAATTTAATAAACTTTAAAATATTTTTTAAAATAGATTGAGGTTTTAAAAATATTATTTTAAAATAAATTTAATAAGTTTTTAAAAATATTTATTTAAATAATAATTAAATTTATTTTTAAAAAAATTTTTAAATATGTATTTTTAAAAATTTAATCCTCTATATTATAGAAATATTTTTTCAAAACTTATATTCACAGTATGTTTTTACAACATTTTATAACAACATATCTAAAATTTATTTTAATCCTTTTTTAAAAATATATATTATCTATTTTGAAAAAAAACTTTTTTTCATAATGTTTTGGAATAGTATTTTTAAAATTTATTTTAATTTTTTTAAAAATATATATCTAAAAATTTATATTCTTATTTTAAATACACCTTTTTATGTTTAATAAATATTATATAATTTTTTTTTTCATTTAAAAAAATTAAATTTTTTAAATTTATATTTGCAAAAACTACGTATTTATACGGATAAATTTTTATGTAGAAGAGGATAAAAGAACAACTGGCGGCCTGCATTTATGATCACGAGGTATAAATGACCTCCTTTTTGTTTGAAAAGTGAAATTTATTTTTAAATAGTTAAATTTAAATTGGGCTCTAAATGGGCCTAGATACGCAAGTTAGTTAACGAAGCCATCAGTTTAATCCTAACACACCTTAAAAAAAAAAAAAATGATCTTAGAACATCTTCAAATCAAGAAAATACATTAAAATAATATAAAAATTCAATTTATCTTGTATTTGGATAAAAAAAATTTAAAATTAAATTAATTCTTAAATAAAAATAAATAATTATTTAAAAAAATAAAATATTAAAAAATTATGTATAATAATTTTAAAAAATAACATAATAAAATATTTTAAAAATATTTTTTAAATAGATGTTATTTAAAATTACTCTCGTTTAATATAAAATATACAAATAAAAATCTATAATATTTTAAAAATATTTTTCATTATCTAAATATATAAAATCTGATAATTTCAAATTATTTTATCCAAATACAGGATTAAATTATACAGTGACTCATATGACATATGATTGGAGCGTCACACATGGGGCTTCTGTTCATCACATTGAATCACCGGTGAAAAAATAGGTTTTGAAAAGGGACAATTCAATTTTGCTTCCTACTCCATTGCAATGTGGGGACTAAAGTCCATTTACACAGATTTTGCTATCTGCCAAGGAACCTACAGATGCAGAGGGCCAGACACAGATCTTGAGTTGCACAATTTATAGTTCTCTTCAACAAATCTTTTCCTCTCCTTTTTACTTTTGTCTAATAAAATAAAATAAAAATTATACTGATCCCTACATTTTGTTATCACTCATTTAAGTTTAGTTATAATTAATACTTTTACATAAAATAAAAGTATAGTGAAAAAATCAAATAATATAAGGAAATTAAAAAGAGTTGTTGTTGATGTTTCATTCAATCCTAATCTCCAGTCTAGAATTTGTAGACCAAATGCAACAATCTTAGGATGATTGTGAGCGAGTTAGAGGTCAAAGAATAGGACTAAAATGTTATTTTCTTTTGAAAAAAAATGATTACTATGGTGTGTGGTGTCCACTGCAAAACCACGTATGAAATTGCAAAAAGTCAACATCACCATCCTCAATCTTCCTCTATTATGCAGACCAACGTTCTCAATGCACACTATTTGCCATTTACTTTGTTTAGTTATAACTTTTAATAAGGATATTAGTGACTTCAATTAGCCATCAGTTGCGATGCTCATCTTCACTTTGTCAAAGAGACAAAAGTTATGGCGCCATTATATAGCATTTAATTCTTAGAATTGGTAGCCTGCCACTATCATTGTTTCATTGAATTTTTTTAGATTATAGATATCTTCTATAAAAGGTAATTTTATTTTAATATTTATCATATAATAATTTTTTTAAATATATAATATTAAAGAAATAATATATTCCGTTTTTTATTTTTTTTATGATATTTAAAAATGTTGTAGCAATTTCAAAAAATATTGTGGTAATTTTTTTTTAAAAAAGAAAGATATATTTGAATATATGACATTTTTTTATATGTATCCTTATATTTTTTATGATGTTATTTAAAAGAAATCAAGAATAATGTAGGACAATAACTTGTTAGTATTGTTTCGTTGATTTTCCAAGGCAGGAGCAACACGAATATTGCTTAAGTTCTATTGGCCTCATCGAAGGTGGATCCTTTAAAATTTATAGTCAAATTTTTATACATTATTTATTTATTTATTTATTTCATTTTTAGTGGACCCTTTAGGATTTTTAAAAACCTGCAAGCCCTTTTTCACTCATTTTTTGGCTGCGGTGTACATGTGACTTAAAATAACAAATATCACATGCTATTTTAGATTGGAAAATGGGGCATTTTGCAATCACGGGATTTTGTCTTTGTGCAAGTAACAAAACGACATCCCTCTGTTTGAAATTTGAATATTCTTTGGAAAAATTTCTGAAACTAAAAGAAGAAAGGTGAAATCACCCTGCAACTTGGCTTGCATTTTGTAATATATATAAACCAAATTCGAACTCAATTATTTTAAAGTTATTTGCTTACTTTATTAATATTGTACACATTTCAATCTTTTTTTTTTTATTAGAGTTTGGAATAGGGAAACCATATATTTTATTTGCGCATGCTTTAACTTCAAGTGTATGTCCCAAAAAGCAAGATGCCAATTTTTTCATGCGAAGGATGCATTCAATTAGTAAAACGAAATTATTCAAATCTATCATGATCAATTTTAAACCATCAGATATGTTGATGGACATTGGATTAGAGGAAGTTAAAACTATCCTATTTCAATTGATAGAACTGATTATCATAACTAAGACCCTGCACCTTCCAATTTTTTTCTCATCTAGTGGTGTGTGATAGTGAAATCTTATGCACAAAATACTGAATTTGCTTTCCATGTGATTTGTTATGTGTTTTTTTTTCTATGCTTTTATTATAATTCCTATGATATAATCATGAAAATCCACCCAATTTATAGGTTCAATGGCAATTATCCAATGGTCGGTAATGGTGTGGCGACACTACAGAGTTGACACCACTAAGCACTAACTATCACTTTTTCATGTTTTATATAATAACAAGAGTGATAAATCACCGTTGCATAAAATATATAACTCACTTTTTAAATTTTGGAAACCTTTTATTTTTACTAACTTCATGGATTCAATTTTTTCCAATAGTTAAACAATTATTTGATGGAGGCAGTGACATTAAGATTAAAGAGAAAGAAGGAACCGTAATAGACGCTCACAACATGGGTCATCAAGAAACAATTAGTTAATAGCGGGCTCTCCTTTGTTTCCAAAAGAAGAATCATATCATTAGCTTGGTTTCATAAATTAAAAGTCGAGGAATAATTATAACCCACAAGTAAATAAATCTTAACATGTCCCCACTTTGAAAAAAAATAGCATTAACCATGTTATTTTATTTATGAAATGTGGCCTTTTTTTTAGAAAGGCTTAATAATATGTTTATTGCTCCTATTTTAATTTATGTAAGATATTTTTTGTTTTTTCTTGTTTTAACTATTTTTACTTAATTTTATAGTTTTTGAACTGTTAAGATTAATTTTTTTAGCTTAAACTTTATCTAATAGTTATTTGGAGTGCAAGTTAGGTATACTTTGATTTTTACAGGATAATAATAGAAAAGTATAAAATATTTAAATAAAAATTAATAAAAATATTATATTCTATAATTTTTATTTTTATTTAAACATTATACTAAATTATATATATATATATATATATATATATATATATATATATATATATATATATATATTGTTAGTCTATATAAATCAATACTATATGATGTGTGTGCATAATGGGCAAATAAATCTACCATTCAAGTGATAAAGGATGAGTAGAGTTCATTTTCTTTAGATTTAATTTCAATTACCAATTTTATAAAGTATAATTTTAAAATAAGATATTTTATTACAGTTATTAGAATTAAATTAAACTAATAGAAAATCTAAAAGATTATAAAAAAAAAATAAACAATGGGACAAATCAAGTCATGATTCAAATATATCTAAATAATATTAGATGTATGAGTTTTTCTAATTTTTATTTAAGTAATTAAGGTTAATTTTAATCTAAATTTTTAAAATATAAAAGAAAATTATATTCTTAAAATTAATTAAATATAATTTATTATATAATATTCTTTAAATTAAACATCTTAATTTCTTAAAAAAATTATTTAAAAATGATAATATTATAAAAGTTTTTAAAGATCTCATAATTTACAATTTCTATTTTTAAAATATAACAAATTTTTATTTTACAAGTTTCATTTTTAATCCTAAATCTAATTTTCTATGATTAACTGAATCTTTATTGAAAAATAGTATTACAAAATCAATTTTCTTATATGAACCAATCTCAACAAAACTTTATTTTTGAGAAAAAGCATTGACATTTCTTTAAAATGGTTTATGCTTTATATTTTCACTTAAAGGTTTCTTTTGCATTTTAGAAAGATTGCAGTGTTACTGATATCTTCATAATCAACAAAACTTCTCCTTGAGTTCTTGGTTTTCTTTCTACACTATATAGATTATACAACAAACCCATAATATGATTTACTTTACATCTTTGGATGCCTTTACTTTGCCTCCGTATTACTCTCTTCTCAATACAAATTCTCACACCAAGACATTTCTTTTGTATTTATTGGCTATCCTTTAGTTATGAAAGTGTACAAACTTTATGATCTTGAGAAAACCACCTCTGTCTCACACGATGTCGTTTTTCATGAACATTTTTTTTCTTCTCATGCAAAACAAAATCATATAGAACCTTTCATTGATTCTATTCCACACATAATTACCCTTATAACCTTCCTTACTAATAACATCGTTTACACTTGTTTCCTCACATCACTTGTTTCTACATTATCCACCTCATCACCTAAATAACTACCTACATAACCTTTCGATGATCTATTTGTTCTCATCATACTTCCTTGTACTTAATCCATTATCATTGTAGTCAAGTCTTCTCATGGAACAATAGATATCCTTTTTCAGACTTCTTAACTTATGATCGTCTACACCTTTCTTATCAACACTTTATCATGCAAGTATCTTAAGTTTATGAATCCCCCTTCTATCATTATGCAACACATATTCCTTATTGGAAAAAGACGATGCTAGAAGAACTCACTATCCTTAATATGAATCATACATGGATCTTGTTCTTTTATCCCCTGAAAAACATACCATCAATTATCAATGGATTTACAAAGTAAAATGTCTTCCTAATGGATCTGTGGACAAATAAAAAATGCGTCTCATAGCCAAGGGCTTCATCCAACAAGTGGGTCTTGATTTCATTGATACTTTCTCCCCTATTGTAAAGCAAACCACTTTTGAATTCTCTTATCACTCATACCTGATCTTTTCTGATGTGAATTAAATGGATCTTTACTTGAATTGATTCACTTAGATAAAAAAAAAATAGGATTATAATGGAAACAAATAAAAATTAGGATTTCGATAATTGTAAGACTAAAATATGAAAAAGAAAAGGAATGGAGAAAAGTGTTACACATTTAATTCTATAAAGAAAGGAGAGTGATAATCTCAATGCAGAGTTGCTACAAGAGTATGAAAAATCATTGATAAGATCCAAGTAATGGTTCTTTTTAAAAATCCTAAGAGGCACACAAGTTCTCTCAAGAGAGAAAACCTCAATTTTTATGATCACCAAAATTGTCCCCTAAAAAGAGTTACATAAATATTTATTATAAAACTAAAATCTTAAATGTTTAATAGTCACTAAAGTCTGGTCCACTAATATAGTAAAATAAAAATAAATAAATCCTAAAAAGATTTAATAACCGTTATGGCCAAACTTATTAACATGATAAACTAAACTTATGTAATTAATTATTAGAGTAAACATAAAATCAAAACTCAAAATACAAATGAAATAAAGATTGGGCTAAAATATGTTAAACTTGGTTCTCCCTTAACTAAATTTTCATTAAAAACACAATGGACTAGTATTGTACTCTTTTCTTCCATATTTTAGATTACCTTAAATATAATTATGACTATGTGATTTAAGGCTCCTTTGACTTTATTCACTTTTGATCTCGTCATAAACCTTTATGGCCCTTATTGGAGATCCTTCTCTTCGTCTCTTTCATTCTTTATCATTATCTCTTTTTGGTTTGTATCATCCTCTCCTTCTTTAAATGAATCCTTGAATTATAATCTTTATCACCTACATCGAAAGGATATAAGTTAGAAACATTAAAAATCACACTTGTTCCAAACTTACTAAGCAAATTAATTTTATAGAAATTATCATTGATCTTTTGTAACATTTGGAAAAATCCATGTCCTCTTAGTTGGAGTTTAGATTTTCTTTGCAAGGAAAATCCCTCTTTTTGTAGGTGAACCCAAACGTAGTCTCTAAGTTTAAACACAAATTTCTTCCAATTTTTGTTGGCATTTTGAGCATAATGTTCAATTTCTTTGTCAATTTGAGTCTTAACTATAATTTTGTTCATGATTCTACAATCTATGTACATCCTCTATGATCCATCCTTTTTAGGTACCAAATTTAAGGTATTGTATAAGGAGTTAAACTTATCTTAACCCATCCTTTTTCTAACAATTTCTCTATTTATTTTTTAATCCTCTTTGTCTCTTAAGGGTTACTACTATATGCAGGTTTATTGAATGTAGAAGCACTAGGAGAAAGATATATTTGATGTTATATTCCCCTCATTGGTGGAAAACCATGAGACACTTCTTTGGGCAAAATATCATGAAATTCCTACAAAGTAACAACTACATTACTAGACAAAAAATTAGTGTTAGAGTCTTAGTAAGAATCCTTACACAAAAGAAGGAATAAAGACTTATTAGCCAAATAATTCATTTTTACCTCACTTTTATTAGTAAATAAACTCTCTACTTTTCTCTGTTTCTTTTCTTTTCTTCCTTTCTTTTGAATTCTGCCCTCAAAATTAGACGCTTACTTTTTTCTACTCTCTTTTCCTCTCCCTCTAAACTCTCGATCCTCTTGATCTGTTTTTGTTTTTATTTTTATTTGATCTTCACAAACTTCTTAAGGGGATAAGGGTACAAGTTTTATTTTGGTAAAATTATGGATAAAAGAGAATTTTTTGGAAAGCTAATCATGTTGAGTGCCCTTATCAAATTGTCAAGACCTTCCAAGAAGGATGTGACTTACCTCCATGGGAACAACATCACAAAGAACTTGATCTTTATACTTTTCAATGGAGAAATTAACCATCACTTGTTGATTCACCACCAATTCACCACTATCACTTAGCCATTGGAGCTTATATGGTCGTGAATGCAGTATAGTCTTTAGGTTCAATTTGGTGACCAATCTAGTACTTGCCACATTAGTACAATCCCTCCATCAATAATCATAGAGCATATCTTTCTGTGGACAAGGCAATGGGTATGAAAGATGCTTTCCTGTTGGTTCTCCTCATGCTTCTTAGGTTGACTTCCCAATAACCTCCTCATCGCCAATAAATCTCCTTCTTGTGCATAAGTTGTACCATTGGTCTCCTTTTCACTTGAGAAAGAATTAGAATCGTCACTAGTAATACTTTCATTAGCTCTCATCACTATAGTCCTTTTATTTAGACACTAGGATGTAATATTCCCTCTTCCTAAACACTTGAAGCATTTGATATCTTTAATTTTAGAAGAAGTAGTGGTAATAAGGTAGACTTTTAAGTACTTACTGCTTCCTTAGGATTAGAGAAAGAAAGAATCATTCTTTTGTTTGTCCTTCCAACTTGAAGAATAATTAGAAGTAAATGGATTCATTATAAATTCGTTCCTCTTCAATTGTTGCTCTACTTTCATGGCTTGATGAACTAAGTCTTCAAACTCCACATAATGTTGCAACTCTACGATATCTGTAATGTCTTGATTTAGACCATAAAGAAATCGAGCCATGGTTGCCTCCCTATCCTCCAGAATGTCAACTCTAATCAAAGCCACTTTCATCTCCTTATAGTATTCATCCACGTTCCTGCTCTTTTATGTGAGTCTTTGTAAGTTGTTGTGCAAATCCCTATGACTGTGGGAAGGAAAAAATTACTTCCACATCATGGTCTTCATTTCATGCCAAGTGTTGATAGAATGTTCTCTAAATCTTCTTCTGTCATTTTGTACTTGATCCCATCAAATTAAGGCATAATCAGTGAACTCAATGACAACTATTTTTACTTTTTTTTCATCATTGTAGTTATGGAAAGAGAAAATCTTTTCAATCTTCATCTCTCATTAAAGGTAAGCTTCAAGATCGTTCCTCCCTTGGAAGAAAGGTACCTTGAATATCACGTCTCCAAGTTCATCTCCTTACCCATTATCTCTTCCATCTCTTTCATGCCTCCTTCTATCTCTCCTTTGTCTACAAGAATCATAGAAGTTATTATCCCTGCGAGACAAACCTTTTATGGTTAGAATCCCTTCCATGGATGGATATTCTCCCATGGTTAGATGTCCTACCTTTCTCCAATTGGTCAATTCATTGATTCAACTCTGTATCTTTCCTATGTAACAGTTTTTCCAAGTGTTGACTTAAGGTTTGCACTTGTTGTCTCATAGCCTTCGATCTTGGAGAAATAGGAGTGTTCTCCATTTTTTTACCATATTCTCTAGACATAGCTATGAGGAAAAAAAATAGGTTAACAATAAATAAATAAAGATCTTACCATTCTACTCACGTGTTTACATTCTTAAGTTTTAATTCACTCGTATTTTGCTTTCAAAATAGGATTTTATGTAATATTCAATCTTGTCTTTTACCACTCAAGTGCCCTTTCAAGTTCTTCAATTAAAATAAAGCCAATCTAGAAAAGAAAATTCATACACTCTTACAAACAAAAACCACACACAAAACTTACACTGAAGAAGTTAAGTAAAAGAAAATACTCTAGACAAAATTGATGAGCCAATAAATACAAATAATAAAAGTTAAAAAAGAAAAAAAGATTATGCATACTCAAAGAAAGAATGTCAAACAAGACAATTAAAGAAAAAAAGATTTTTTTAAACTATTTTACATAATTAAATTTAAAAAAAGTAATTACTTGCTATAAAATAGGGTATAATTTTTTTTTGAATTTTTTATCTTCTTTTTTTTCTCTTTGTTTTTTTGTCTTACAACAAGCTCCTATAAAGATGAATATGAAAAAAGAAATATGTATTAAAATAATAAAAGAAGTTAATTTCCAGACTCTAGGATCCAAGCTTTGATTACCACCTAATGTGAATTAAACAGTCTTTCCTTGAGTTGGTTTACTTAGAAAAAAAAATAAGATTATAATGAAAATAAATCAAAATTAGGGTTATAATGAAAATAAATAAAATTAGAATTTCATAATTGTAAGAATAAAATATGGAAAAGAGAAGGAACGAGGGAAAATGTCACACCCTCAATTCTATATAGAAAGGAGAGTGATAAACTCGATGTAAAATCGTTACAAGAGTATGAAAAATACTTTATAAGATCCAAGTAATGGTTCTTTCTAAGAAACTTAAGAGGCACATAAGCTCTTTAGAGAGGGAAAACCCTAATTCTTATTATCATCAAAATTGTGCCATCAAGAGAGTTATATAAGTATTTATAATAAAACTAAATCCTAAATGTTTAATAGCCACTAAAGTCCATCTCACTAACATAGTGAAATAAAGGTAAATAAATCCTAAAAAGACTTAACAACCATTACAGCCAAGCCCATTAACATAATAAACTAAACCTATGTTATTAAGTATTAGAGTAAACATAAAGTTCAAACCAAAAATAAAAATAAAATAAGAATTGGGATAAAATATGTTAAATTTGGTTCTCCTCAACTAAATCTTTATTAAGAACACAATAAAATAGTCTTGTACTCTTTTCTTTCATATCTTGGATTACCTTAAACATATATGACTATGTGATTTAAGGCTTCTTTGAGCTTTTGATCTCATCATAGAACCTTTAAGCCCTTGTCAGAGATCTTTCTCTTTATCTCTTTCATTCTTTATCATTATCTCTTTTTGGTTCATATCATTTTCTCAACTTGAAAACAATGTCTTTCATAATGACTCTTTTAATGAATATATATATATATATATATATATATATATATAGTAAATCCTTTTATAATTTTCAATAAGCCTTTGGATAATAGTTTTCTACCTTTATTGAGTTCATACTCAGTTTTAGTTTTACTCAATCTAGAAAGAACTACTGTTTTTTAAAATGTTACTCATAAATCATCATTTTGTTAATTTATTTGAAAAAATTAGTTATAATTATAATATAATTAATAAATATTTAATTATAATTTTATCTATTTTTTTTAAAGAATATTCATTCAAGTAGAGAATTCGAAACTAGATGTATTCTATGCTAAAAAGAGCATAAAAAGAAAAAAAAAAGTGTGATAAAAAGAAAAAAATATATCTCTGAAGAAAGTCACCATAGCTCTGTTGGATGTTAAGCACAGCTGTGCTAATCTTCAGCTCAACCTTGTAGCGTCTTGGATTTTCATCATTCATATAGAAGTTGAGAGTGATATTGGATAAGCTCATAAGAGAAATCAAAGTCTCATGTATTTCCATAATCAAATTCATGCTTGTAATTATTCTTTTACCTTTGATTTCCTATTTTTATTTTAAAATACTCTTAAATAAAACCTTTTTCTTAGTGAGCTCAAAATTTAGAATTCATTCATTCTTTTAGGATTATTGAAATAGTCTTTACAGAAACAATACTAAGTTTTAAATACTTTTTTTTCTACACCGACGAGTACACTTTCTTGTAGGTAAACTTGGTACACACAATTTGCACATAATATTCAAAACTTCTCTTTTATATCTCTTTTGTTTTACATAAGAAATATCATTATTGCTAAAGCCAATCGCATCCTTATTGAATAAATTAAAAGATTTATCCAACGCAAATTCAATTTGAAAGACTTAGAGAGTCTCGAGTACTTCTTTCATGCTCTAAGGCTAATATTTATCTTTGTCATTGTAAATATACTCTGACACTACTTGATAATATTAATAAAGTAGAAGGTGGCCTAAATAAAAGAGATAAAATATACATTCGAAAAACAATGCAACACACAACGTGGATGCGTTTGTATTTTTCATATACAAGTTGAAAGTGTAACTAACTATCCACAACCCTAACTAATCATATACTGCTTTATATTTATGTTGTTCACAATGAGTTTATAACTTAAAAAAATAAATTATACAAAATCCAAGTATAATATCTAATTATTTTATTTTTAATATTTTTTTAAAAACATGCTCAATAATTAGACATGTGGGAGTAAATTCTTATCCCACTTCACTGCATGTCATCCATGAAGCTTGCATAACTTTTTCAATTGCCACAAAGAACATACCATTTCATTTCTAATTCAATAAACAATTCACAAAGCTTAGGATTGCAATTATCCTTTTTGGTTTCATTGTGAAGAATTTCATTCTTATTCATTTTTCTCTTTAGGGATGATAGATAGCCTCTAGATTCAATAGTAGCTTGTTTTGGAAAATTCTTGATATTATATTTGAATCAGAGTAGAAGAAGAATGGAAAGTTAAGAGGAATTGGAGAAAATTTAGTAAATAAAATATGCATCAATTTTTAATTCCAAGTAAGGAGAGAAGACTCAAATAGAGTGTAGGAGTAGCCTTAGAGCTCCCTTAGCTCTAAGAATGAAATTTTTTTTTATTATCTAATAATTTTAAAAATTATATAAAATTTATCAAATTTAATTGTTGGATTAAATTTGTGCTATTATTGATTGATGGTTGAGTTGGTTAGAGATAGCAGAATGATACTACGATTAGGTTAGGAAAATTTTTAAATTAATATAAAATAGTATACTAAAATTCTGAATTTGATTTATATGGTTCTCACTCATATGTGAGACCTTTTGGACATAAAATTTCATATGCTTGATGATGTGTGTTTATGGACTACATTCACAAAGTTTTATAACTATCAGAAATTTATACAACTTATTATAAATTTTAAAATTTATGATCTTTCAAATTAGAGGTGTTAGAAAAAGTTTTTAAAAGAAAACACCATTTACTAGTTTTTTAAATTATACAAATATATTTCTGTATAATAGGTATAAAGAAGTACTCAATTTAAAATTTTGGTGAAAAAATGGATTATTTTCTATTTTATAAAAATTTTAAAACCTATTATTATATAAAAGGTTATCTCTCCTTCCTTCCAATTTTTCACAATGTTTTAAAAAATATATTGGATATTTAATTTTTCTATTTTATATATGAAAAATTTTAAATTTTAACTTTGATATATGATGATAAAATATGAAAAGTTATAATAATTTATATTAATTATTTTATAAAATTTTATAAGTTAATTTGTCAAGTTATCTTATAATTGGATAACACATGATAATTTAATTTTTATTCCCTTAAATATATTTTTTTTTAAAATTATAAAATTATTAATTTGATTATAAACTCTTAAAAAAATAAAAAAAAATAATTTCTACAAACTTTGACCAAAATTTCAATAAAATTATTATATAAATTATTAAAGGACGAAAATTTTAAAATATTGATTATAGTGTACTGAGTTAGATATAATAAAGTGATGATTGGAGGTTAGGGACATTGGTTTATGTATTAGAGTATTTAATTGAATCATAAGGAGATATTAAATTAAATAATCAGATATTGTGTATGCTTGTATTAAATGGATTAGAAGTTCAAATATTATCAATATGCATTATTATTAGATAGAAGTGTATTGTTAAGTGAAAGTTTAAAAATTTAGTTGATATTCAAAGATAATATATTAAAATTCTAAGTGCTTTTGAGTTAAACCCGCAATGTAAGTAAAAAATGATAATGAGATCTTAAATTTGAAAAAGAAGATGAGACCTTCATATGAGATAAGTATAAGGAATAAGAACTATATCCATGATTGATATGTATCATATATATAAAATATTGTTTGAAAAATCTTCCATGTAGAAAATAGTTTGTAAGCTTTTTTTAGTGAAATAGTTTATATGCATTTAATATATTCATCTTGATCTTGAATTAGGTTTGTGTGTATATGCATATGATGTTTATGTATATGATGTTAATAGATTTGTATAAATACTTTTATTATTACTTCTTATAAAATATACTTGAATAGAAATGTCTTACTCTCCCTCTATCATATTTCTTTGTATACAACTATGAATTCTATAATAAACCTACAATGCAGATCTTTTTCATTAGATATGAAGATAAATATTAATACGAAGAATTATAAATAATTTGGCATTCAAAAAATATATGGAACACTCTAGAATAAAATTACGATATAAATAATAAAAATATAAAAAATTATTAAATTCATAATCATACATTTTCTTTGGATAATATCATATTTTATAGATAATTAGTATATTATTAACTTAATAATATAAATTTAAATTATTAATATATTCAATAAATTAAAATTTATATAAATAATTTAAGAAACTATTATATTCATATTTTTTATTCATATGACAAATCTTCCTCTAAATATTGATTATGGTGACAATTATTTTTCTAATAAAAGGGTTGAAGTGAAGTTTCATTCTTTTCTATTTTTTATTTTTAATATGTTGTTTTTTTTTTTCCTTTCATTTATAAAGATATATTTAAAATAAAAAAATATATATTTTAAAATAATGTAATTTTTTACTAATTTTAACAAAATTTATAATTTTATTCTTATTAATATATATATATATATATATATATATATATATATATATATATATATATATATATTCTACCGTTTTTTTCAATCAACTGATTAATTGTTATTTTGATATCAAAATTATATGAGAATGTTTTTAAAGAGTTCATCAAATGTGAACTCATCATTACATCACCCTTTTGTAGTATTTTTTTTAACTATTAAATATTAATAGAACCTGGATGAAAGACTTAATTTAAAAAAAATATAAATTATAAATACTAAATATAAATTATTAAAATTAAGAAGATTCAAATGACACATATTAAAATTCATGGAGTAAAATTACAATTAAGCTTTTATAAGAATTATACTTACGATATGAGCCAAATACCTTATGGAGAGAGGTTTCGCATTAGAAGAGGAAGGAATTATCGGTTTAGTCAATATCCCCGATTAGTTGTTATGAGTTTTTTTTAATACAATAATAATGAATTTTGAATCTACAATTTTATAAAAATTACCTCAACCTCTCATATTAATTAATCCTAATAACTTATCTTGTGAGAGTTTTGAATCTTCTCACTCTGTTTATTTCTTAATCTCTTTGTTTTATATAGATTATAGTTAATTTTTACTAAAAATAATCCTTTTTAAATCAAATAAAATTATTATAAATAATAAAATTTCTTCTTCAAATTTTTAATATAATTGTATATTTATAAATCTTGATAAATCTAGTAGGTCCTTATTTTTTTATTTTCTTTATTTAAGAAATGGAGTATATTTTAAAGAAAAATAGTAGATTAAAGGAGTGTCTCCTCCCAATACATGAAGAAGAAGCAATTGGTTTTTCAGTTCGATTATTTAAGTTGACCAATAATGTAATCGGTTAAATTAATTGAATTATGACTCAAAGGTCTTAGAGATTCAATTCTCAATTATGTACCCTAAAATCTGCCCCCCTTAGTTGATCTTAGATTTAACACATATCATACCCTACTACTCTAATGCTACCTTCTTTTTTTCTTCATCTATGCTTAAACAAATTGTGAAGATTTTGTCTCTTGCAAGCTATAAACATGCGTACCAAAAGGGTTTAATTCTAGTTGATGTACTGTTACTTATAGACTTTTAAGTCTTGCAATCAATAATTTTTTTATTGAGAAACAAATATTATGATAAATTATTGTTTCATGGAATATTTTAACCTTCGAGAAAGATATCTAAACAAAAAATCATTTTAATAACAAGAATTTCAATAAATATAGTACCAGAAAAACAGATCAGATGATAAACAAATTAACGAAAGTAAAGAAAAAAAATTAACACAATTTGGTTGTTTCCTGGGCATCACAGACAATTGAAAATTCTAATGTGAATAAAAACACAGCATTTACAATTAATTTTTATATTATAAATTTAAACTTTTATTTTAAAAAATATGTAGGCTTGTGTGCTTTTTTTAAAAAAAAATGTAACATATCTCATGATTTCTATATAAAATCAAATCATTATATTTTAATTAATTAATAAACCAAATGAGATTTTAGTTTTCTAAATATTTGAATATACATCTAAGTTTCTTCAATTAACATTAAATACAATAAAACCTTTGTAAATAAAAAAAAAATTCACTGTTAGTAAGGAACGATAATCATGTTATTATAAGAGAAGAAGACATTAAAATTAATTTATAAGATCTACGCGAATAATATGGTGTTGGTGGCCCTATACAAATAACGAAAGGTTTTACCATAATTGTTTTGTGACTTTCTCTTTTCTGACATGACATTATCTTTTTTCGTAATAACTCTGTCTTCTCTTTTCTATTAGTATATTATCAGTGATATTAGACCAATGTCACTATCCTCATGAAATTTTTTAACAATATTTTTTTAAAAAATTAAAAAATCAAGATGAAAATGATATGATATGAAATGACATAAATAATATGATATAAAAAAATTAAGAAAAATAAATTGTGAAATATTTTGCAAGACAATTTGTTGTATGTGTAATATTATTTATGACTTTTTTAATATATAAAATTATCACTTTTATATATTCAATTAAATTTAAAAAAAATATTTTTATGAGTTTAATTTTAATATATTATTAATATAATTTTTTATATTTGTAATTAATTAAAAATTATGATAAATATAACATTAACATCTAATTATCAATTAGCATATAATTAAAAATAATTTTTATAATATTTACTTTAAAATTTATATCTATACTAAGTTTTAAAATAATTTTTACTCTAATAATTTCTCAACGTTAAATTATTATTCAAGTCAACAATTTTGATGACATCTATCATAATCTTAGAAAAAAAATAATAAAGTAAATTTTACATAATAACAATTTCATATTTTAATTTTGACCTTTTTTTTTATTGAGTATGGTTAAAAATTTATTAATAATATATATAAACGTTAATATTTCGTCTTTTGATGACATTGTAATCTATCATCTCAGTCATAGATACATCATGGCATTCGAATATTTCGTTGAATTGTTTTTATTTTTCCTTCTATTCCTACATAAATCTTATCATTTTTACGAATACAATAAATATCTTTTTTATTTATTTTTGAGCCAATTGAACGATTGACCGATGCCATAGTTACCTTCAAATTTTTAACTTTTTTAATAATATTATATAAAAAAAATTTGCATTCCAAAAAAATCATATTGCTATAATTTTTAATATTTTTATAAATAATAAAAATAAAAAATTGATAAAATATGTAATATAAAAAAAAGTAAAAAATATTATAATTGTAGTACAGATAATATATCTTTAAAATAAAATAAATCATCACTTTTATTTTAAAAAAATTTAAAGTAGATCATATTAATTTATAAAAGATATTATTACATTTTTAATATTTAAAAATAAAAATTTCCAATATTTTTGTAAGGATTAAAAAGAAGATTAAAACTTTTAAAATAAATAACTTTTGATCTTTAGAACAAAAATATTAATTTATATTTTTAGAAATTAATGTGATAATCTTAAATTTTTGGGAGATCAAAGTGATAGTTTATTCTTTAAAAAAATTGTTCCTAAAAGAATCTCTTGTGATTTATTATTAAAAATTCTTTAGATCATATATTATTGAAAATATGAACTTAGAATTTATACCGTTCAACATCAGTAAAAAAAATAAAAACATTCCAACAAATGCAATCATGTAAGCCCGAATATGAACGTAATTATAAAATCACTCGATTACAGGATACTCACCTTAATACAATCCTCTTATTTTTGTAAGATATTATTTTAAAAAGATTAGTAATTCTTTAAATAAGATATTTTATAATTTTTATAAAGCATTTATCGTTATTATTTAACTATCCTTAATAACTGTTAACAATAAAAATCAAAATAATAAAGATAATTGTTAATAATAAAATTAACAAATTTTAATAAATTTTAAAATTTAAGAATTAACTTTAACTATTATTTTTTATTTTTATAATTTATCTAAAAGTATCTTATAAAAATCCGGAAAGTAACAGTTAAGGATAACTAACACCAACCTTGGATTCCTGGTACTCACATGCTGGTTATTGCAATCATGGGGAGAAGATTATGTTTTTTCATTTTTCATTTTTAAAATTTTTTATATAATGATAAAATAAATGAAATTCAAGCTTAAAATCTTATATAAATTATCCAATTTTTTACATCAATTCTAATAAAAAAAAATTTGTGAATTAATATGTCAAATGATTTTTTTTTTGGAATTCGGTCAACAACTTCAATATCTTCTAATTTTTTTCTTTCAAGAAATATTTCTTCTAATGTTGGGTTCATTGATTAATCAGGCATACCCTTGTTGGGTTAGATATACCTTTTGAAGGCCTCATTGATTTGGTTATAAGCTCACCATATATTATGGTCGGATCTACCTTCCTCTTGTATACGTATGAGACATTAATATGTATTTCATATATATAATACATATATTCCAAAAGTACCTATATCTCTTCCACATTCAATTCAATTGAATGAGGTATATAGTTGGTCAGTAACAAAAGACAAAGGTGGGTCCTCATTTATATTCCTAATGTTTAAGAGGTGTATATGTTCCAAAAAACTATTGATATATATCAGTGTTTTCTCATGTGAAAGGTTCTCATATATGAGTTGGTAACTTGGTAGCACTTTCCCATATCGGTCCAAAAGAGATACAAGGCAAACATAGTTACTTAGAAAGCAATATGCCCAATAGGAAACCCTGTGGAAATTGTAATTACAAATAAAAAAATTTAAATTGAATTGTTCTCTTTGCAATTAAAATTAGTAGGCTTTGCATAAATTGATTACTACGAAATTTTTTAACATGTGTTTACTTTGCTAAATTAGAATTAATATCATGGATTTAAATAATGATACATGTTATTATAATATATTCATACATATAAAATTCCTTATAGGGATGCACACACCTGCATGGAAGTTGAAACCCATTCTTTGATCAGTGAAACATCATACACAAATAAGTGAGGAGTATTGCACTCTATTTGAAAGTTATGTTTTCCAATAATATACACATTAAAATTGTATGATGAATAATAACTTCATTATATAGACATGTAATTTGGCCAGAAACTCCTCATTGGACATTAAGTAAATCCCTCAATCTATCATAGATGATTATATTTAGAAATATGGTACTAAATATTCATCACAATACTAATTTCAATAGTCAATTTTATTTAATAATACAGTAACATTTAATAATTAAATAACAATAATTCACAAAATAATTTGATAAAATCTAACATACTATAGATCCTTATAAAATACAGAATAAATCGTGGGTTTTCTGTCTCGTCATACATGTAATAATTTTTTTCCTAAAATATCCAACAATAAAAATAACCTTAAAATTATCATTGAGTGAATCGTAAACATAATGAGTATAAATAAATTAAACAATTCGTGAATTATTTCAATTTAAATTGTTAAATATTTGACGAGTTTGTTAATTAATTAAACAAATAGGTTTGAATTTAAAATTAAACATGATTATTCAAAATTTATAGTGTTATTGATTATTATCATCTTATTATATTTAGAATTTTTTAATTTTAATTTTCCATAATAATAATTTAAATGAATAGCCATTAATATTATTAAAAAAATTATCTCCATCATCAATTATTTTAACTTTTATTTTTAAGTCATCTTTATTAATAAATATTTTTTTATTTCTTTTTATTTTTGTCATCATTTTCTATCATAAAGATATTCGCTAATTCTAAATTATTAGACTGAAATAGTAATTTAAGGAAAATTTGATAACATATTGCCAAGTTACAGAAAAATTATTATTATTTATTTATCATTATATACTAAATTTGAGTTAATCATTTTTAAATGGGAACATTTTTAAACAGCTAATGTCATCCTTATTAAATCACCTAATTTCTTTTAAAAAATTTTTTGATACATCTTCTTTTATATCAAGCATTTAAATTTTTATTTATAAGTTTATTTATTTTAATTTAGTATAATTTAAAATGTTAATACACTATAATAATATTAAAATTATTTTTCTGTTTTAGGTAAATTAAATTTTAAAATTATTTTAATTTAATTTTTAAATTTTAACTTTTGATGTATCATATTAATAAATAAGTTTAAATATATTTTTTATCCAAGTATTTATACGTGCTTTTAGTTTTCGTCCATTTAAAATTTTGTTTATGATTTTATTTTTCTACAGTCCGTACTTTTAGTTCATATTAACTTCTAAATTATAGTGTGGCTAATATAGAGGTTGTCATATGCCAATTATTATTATTTATATAATTAAAATTTAAAATTTCATATAAACTATTCTAATTCTTAATTTATTATTATTAAATTAATTTTAATAATTTATTTGTCAATTATTTGTGTCATCACATCAATGAAAGAAACTAAAACCTCTAAATTACATAAATATAGAAACCAAAATAAAAGAGAAAAATTAGAAAAACTAAACTAAAAAAATTGTAAAAATTATGAAAATTAAAAATATATTTAGACTTAATAAAGATTATGTATCATAATTTTAATAATTTAATTTTAAATTTTATCATTAATTTTATACATTTTATATTTTATATTTTATATTTTTATCAATATAATATAATATCTATTATTAAAAATAAACATATACTATTTTCTTTAATTTATTTTTTTATAATTTTATTTAAATTTTAAAATATTCATATAATACATGTACAATGTGCTAATTTTTAATTAAAATTGTATTTTGATACTCTTATATATATATACATATATATATTCCATATGATTGAAAAAAAAAAAACACCAAAAGATCATTGCAATGAACCATGGATTCAAGTTTGTGGTCTTGAACAGGTGCTAAAGAATGAGAACTATGCCATGGATTTAAATCTGCCCCATTACAAGACAAGGCAGGATGGAGTTAAAGTAGTGTTGCAAGAAGAGATCGAAAACGACTGCGGATTTGAGGATACTTTGTTCTATATCTGGTTATCTATAATCTAAACATGTATCTTCTATTAATTAGTACTTAGCAATGAAGTCAATTATTTTTCATATTTAGCAACATTTTCTACAAAAACGTAATTGGCTTTCAATAACAAGCATTAAATTTAAAATAGGTGAATGTTTGCTTTTAAAATTGTGATTGTTTATTATATAAATGATTTTCAAAACATTTATGTAGCACAAATTTCGATTTTTGTTTTTCAAGGTTAAATTAAAATTTTGGTTTTTATATATATGTGATGCTCATTTTTAGTTGTGTCCTTGTAAAATAAAACGTTTTTAAATGAATCCCTATCATTTTCTATCCTTGTAACTTTGTGAATTATTTATCCTAATCATGGATCATAATGTTGCTCTCACATGTCGAAAGAATGTGTAGAATTTTTTTGTCTCAATATATAACATACTAATTTTTTTATTTCATTCCCAGCTATCCAAAAAATAAAGTTTTTAACTCAGTTCTTAATAGAGCTAGCAAAATATCTCAGCCTATGGAACAAATCATTTTATTTTTTTTTATTTTATAATTTATTTAGAAGGAAAAAAAATAATCTTAACTTGCGTGACTCTTAGTTGGATGAAATTAGTTGATGAACTAAATAATATATTTTATTTTATAATTTTTTTATAGTTTTTCTCTTTCTAGCTTTTTAAAACTTTTCTTTCTCTTAAATTTACAATTTTTAAAATATTTATTTTTCTCTAAATTTGTATATATCCTTTCTTTTTCTAAAATTTCTATCTCTAAATTTGTTTTTTAAGTTTTCTCTTTTTAATTTTTTTTTTCTCTTTCTCTCTGGTTAACTTTTTTTACTTTAATTTTTTTTTCTATTTCTTCTCTTTAAATTTTTATTTTTTATTTCTTTAAAATAATTTTCTTAAATTTCTTTATTTTTTTTAATTTCTAAATATTTTATTTCTGTTTCTAAAATTCTTTTCTTCTCCAGTTTCTTTCTTTGTCTTTAAATTTTCTTTCTGTAAATGTTTCCACTTTTTAAAGTTTTGTCCCTAATTTATTTAAAAAGAAGAAAAGAAAACAGAGAGAGAAAATCTTATAGAAAAAGATAAAAAAAACTTAAAAAAAGAAAAAGAGAGTTTAAAGAAAAAAATAGAAAAAACTAGAAAAATAAAAAATTTAATAGATATAAAAAAATTAAGAAAGTAAATTTAAAAATAAAATAAATAATTTTAAAAATGGTTTGAGAGTTTATAGATAAAAAGAATGAAAATAGAGAGAAAAAAGTTAGAAAAATAGAAAAAAAAATTATGAAAAAATTAATAGAGAAAAATTTAAATTAAAAAAATTAGAAATAAATTAAAAATAATAATAATAAGTTTTAAAAGAAAAGAAAAAGATAGAGAAATTATATAAAAAAATAGAGAAAAAGATAAAAATTAGCTGGCAAATTAATTTATAAAGTGAGTTAGTCTCTAGAGTGAATCTAGCCAACTTATTTAAATGATAATAAATTTTCTTAAAATTTTAAATTTATGAATTGGTTATATGAATCTAACAAATCTTGTTAAGTGTGAACTTATAGATCTTATGGATCTTGTTGACGCTAACTCATGAAATAGGAATAAGTTAGATTAAATGAGCTTAAAAATTTTAATAATATTAATTAGTATGTGATAATCGGCCTATAAAGTTTGTTAGTCCATTAAACAGTCAAGTCAATTATTTAAATAATAATTTTATTTTTAAATTTTGAACTTATAAACTTAAGATATTTAAAAATATTTAAGATATTTAAAAATATTTAAGATATTTTTAAAATTGAATTGATTCAATAAACCTGTCCTAACCCATTTCGCTATGTAAATTTTTCATATAATAAATTTTTGATTTTATAAACTTTATGATTCTAACCTGGATTTAATAGATTAATAATAATCCAAGTTAAATGTTAAATCAATTTCATTTATTATTTAAATATTAACAATTTTTAAAATTTTGAATCAATAGACTTAAAATATTAAAAAATATTAAATATTTTTAAAAATAATTAATTCATGATCTAATCATATCCTACTTAATTAAATAAACTTTTTAGCTCTATAAAATTTTTTATCCTACAAACTTTACTATCCTAATCAATTAGAGATAATCAATTTAACAACTCTGATCTTTATATGTAAATTCTTTTTCATAATACTCATAAATTGAATGGATCTACTTGTTTTAATTATTTTATTTCATCATATTAGTTCTAGTGATTTCATTTTATCATAAAATTTATCAATCATTATTTTTTAATAAAGTCTTAAATTCTCAATTTACATAATTAAAAAAATAATAATAAAATATTAAAAAATATTTTCACAAATAGTTAAGATTTTATTTGAAGTGGTTGAAAAATTTTAATTTTTAATTTTTAAATTAATTTTAAAAATAAAATTTATTCAGTAAAAATAATTTTAAATTAATTTTTAACATATTTTAAAATAATTTTAACTCAAATATCAAAACTAAATAAAAATTTCTTTATTACTATTTTTAATTTTAAAATATTTTTATTTTTAAATATATCAAATCATACTACTATAATTATCACCCTAACTGTGATTATCAAATCATTAATTTCATCATCATAAATACTATCATCGTTATCATCATATTACAATCATCATTATTATCATATATCTTATTATTATTATAATAACAACAATAATAATAATTTACATTTTATTTTTTATTATTTAAAAAAATTAAAATTTTATTTATCTAATTTTTATATATTAAAAATAAAATAAATAATATTATTTAATATATACAATAACTATTATCATCAATCATAAACAACATTATTATCATAACTATCATTATTATTTAAATGATAACAATAACAATAGTTTATTTTTATTATTTTAAAATGATTTAATTTTTATTTATTTAATTTTTATATTAAAAATAAAATAATATTATTTGATATAATATTTTTTTATATTATAACCATTCCCACCGTTACAAATAACACCATCATCATAATTATTATCATTACTATATTAATAATAATAATAATTTATTTTTTATTAAAAATTAATATTTTTTTAAAATTTATATATTAAAAAATAACAAATATTATTTAATATATAAATTATATTAAATATATAATATTTTAATATAATTTTATATTATATAATTATTTATAATATAATATTATAATATTATAATATTATTTTATATAAAATAAATATTAAATAATATATAAAATTATTTATATTAAATATTGATAATCAAATAATATGTAAAATAAAAATTTATATAATTATATAAATTTTTTATATTATAATCATACTGCTACCATTATTTTATAAATACTATTTTTGTTTTCATTATTATTAATTTATATATTTTATTATAAATTTATAATAAAATAATAAAATAACATATCTTGATTTACATTTTTAAAAATTAAAAAATAAAATAAAATCTAATTTCAATTAAAATTAAAAACTATAAACCAAACCTAACAACCGGGGCTAAGGAAGTCATAAGTTTGGAAAAACTAGCCACAAGTTATATATAATATAGTAATATGCAAAGGCATTTGATGATTTTAAATTTAGAAAAAAAAAAGTTGGCTGTTCATATGGGGTGGGTCTAGGTTGTGAAAGTATCAAGGAAGAACTATATCGAAGCATAATATACATCTCAACATTTTTTCTGAAATATTTTCCATCTTATTTTTAATATAAGAGGTATAAGTAAATCAGATTGAGTAGAATTTAAGAGGAATTAATTAAAACAGCTTGGGTTTTATAATTATTTTAACAGTTCAAACTAAATTAATTGGATCAAATTTGGATACATCAAAACAGTACGGGTCTCTCTCTATATTGTTGGAATTGTTAATAAGTTCTTAAAATGTACAACATTTTAATTTAAGTTTTTTTTTTATTTTTTTATGAACTAGGCTTTGAGTATCTTCAATAAAATTACTGTTGTTAGACATTCCTATGTTGTTTTTGAGTAAATGAAAATTCTTTTTGTAAAGCAACCTTCTTCCAAATCAAATCATTGTAAATTTGTCTATTTCCATCAGTTTTCCCTCTAAATCACTTATTTTCACTTCACTAAATGTTCCTCAGGTAAACTTTCTTGTCCTTTTATCCAATACTGTTGTTGGGTATATGAATCATATCAGGTTTGAATTCATCGCTGTCAAGCCTAGCTATATGAAACAGGAAAAAGTACTAAATGAAATACATCAAAGGGGTTTAGTGAATTGTACCAAGCCGGCAGCATTCATGAGTTATATTTCTTAAAATGTTTTTATATTACATTGGAAACTCATATTTAATTATTACAGTTAACAACTAGATCATAAAAATTAGTGATATATTTAAATAACTAAGAGTAATTTTTCATTTTGTGGAGATAACTGAGAGCAATTAATCCCTCAATAAACGCATACCTGAGGTTTTAAACATGGGTTATGACTTATTTATATAAAAAAAAATATAATTTTTATTATTATTGGATATTGATTTAGATAATCAATAAGGTAACTCATGTATGAAAGTCATATTCATTTGTTTTTATTAAGCATTATAAAAAGAAGATTTGAATCAAAATTGACGTACAAAATATATTAGAATAAATTAATAGATAATTGATTGAAGTGATAATTTGATTTTTTTTAAATAAATTTAAATTATATGTATAAAAAATATATTAAAAATTAATTTTATTATATTGTGGAAGTTTTCAAAGCAGTTTTATCTTTAGTGTTATTTACACTTCTAAACCTAATTAAACTCATTCCCACCATAAAGATACTCCATACAAGTTTAGAAACTCATTGGAAAGGAAATGAGATAATAGGAAAATACTCAAAGATAGATAAAAAACAGTTAAACAGTTGAACAGTTAAATAATGAATACCATTTTACCATCATATTATAGAAAATTAGAAACTTACTAGAAAGGGCATAGACAAACGGACAGGTGGAACTTTATTAAGGGCTAGGGACAACTGCCTTCTGAATATTCAAATATCTTTAATAGTATATATGTATTTATATTCTTAAAACTTTATCTTTAGTACAAATGCATACGATTTAACATGAGTTTAATTTTAATATATTGTTAATGTATTTTTTTTTATCATTTAATTTAGTAATGTTTTAAATATATTTTTAAAATAAATTATTAGAAAAAATAATATTTTTAATAATATAATAATTTATTATTAATTAATAATATATTTTTTTCATATAAAATTATAAAAATTATATAAGTTTTATATAATTAAAATAATTTAATTAAATTCAGTTTTGAGTTTAGTTTATTTACTTTAATTGAAAATGTTGAAGTGTTTTCCTCGCAATCATTTGAGAGAACTCACCTACAATATTTTGCCACATTGTCATGTTTATATGACCAGATGATCAAAATAACCAAAGTGAACTCATAAAAAAAAGTGAAATTTTATAATATGTTTTTGTTATTTTTTTTTTTACAATGTGGAAAGGATGAAATTTTAAATCCAGAAATTTTATGTAAATTTACTTTAATTTTCAATCCTTTATTATTGTAGCAATTGTAATAGTTTTTTTTAAACTAATTTTTTGTTAAAAATTAGTTATTATTTTACTATATTTAAGGATATATAAATAATAAATATTTATTATATTTTTATGTATTAAAAATTTATATTCTTAATAATATTCTGTTACTTTTAAAAATATTTAAAATTAATCTTAAAGGTTAACATTAACATTTTGTTAATATTTAAAAAATTGAAGAAAAGTAAACTTTTTAATCTTTCATTTTATATTTAATTTCTACCAATATTTTATAATTTTTATATTTTATTTTATAAAAAAAGTTTGTTTTTGTTCTTACGTTTTCTATTAAATTCTTTATAATGTAATCCAAAAATAGTAACGTATATAATTCATTATTAAATTTGTTTATTTCGTCATATTTTAATTTTTTAAAATTATTTATCTAAAAATTTCAATGAATATGTTTTAATTTTTAAATATGCTAATTTTATTCTTATACTTTTATAAAAACTAAAATATAGTCAAATTATATATATATATATATATATATATATATATATATATATATATATATATATATATATATATATTAACATCCTTTTCGGAACTAAAAGTTATACTATATAATTTTCTGAAGCTAAATTATATATTTAATTAAATAAAAAATTTTAAAATAAAATTAAAACTCTTATAAAATTAAAAATATAATAAATATTAAAATCATAAATAAAACAAAATAATATATAAAAACTTCGTTAAAACAAGAAAAAAACTTAATTACTTTTTTTAAGATGAAAATATTTAACTACTGACACATATATATATATATATAGAGACAAAAAAAAATAGTAAACTTAAAATTGTTTAATTAGGAAAAAAAACTGTAAAATAAAATAAGGATGATGAATATTATAATAATTATTTTTAAAATAAAAAAAAGGAAAGTGGGGTTTGTTACAGTTAAAAAGGGTCCCACATGACACCTCTCATACTCTAAATGCACCCTTCTCTACCGCCTTAATCATACCTTTCTTTTTTTTTTTCGGCCTTTATATCTTCTTTTTTCCTATCACCTATTTCCATTTCCCTTCACCCTCTCTCTTCTCCGGCGATCCTCGCCGGCATCTGGCCGGGAAATCCCGCCGGAAAATTTCACTCCCCATCTTCCCAATTGTCCTTTTCACCATTATTGTTCCAAGTTACACACAGCTTACAGCACTCTTTTACATAGCTTCTTCTCTTCTTCTTCTTCTGTCTTGCTATTCACTTCAGCAATGCAATTAAAATCCCGTGAATATTAGACCCATTTGAGGGAATTCAATTAAAATTCACAACTTTCCTTCTGGGTATTCTTCACTATCCAAGCTCATGGTGCATCTTGCATTGTAGTGGTAGTAGTAGTAGTTGTCGTTGTTGTTATGTGAAAGTCATAATGCAAACAATCTTTTAGTTCTATGGATTCTGAAAATTCAATGAGCTTTTATGGTTTCAAGGTGTCATCTGATGCTGTGAGTTAATTCTGAGCATTGCCTTGTTTGGTGGGGTGGGGTTGATAATTTCTTTTTAATTCTTTTTGGCCTCAGCTTTTAAATAATTGTTGTGAGAGGTCAATGGTTTTCATTTGATTAGCATTTATTTTTAATTAGAAGATCCAAACTTCATGCCTTAACATATGTTTTGGTCTTGATTCCGGGCATTTATTAAGCATCACTAAAATCAAGGTTTTTTTTTTACTGTTTTTGATTTTGTTTCTTATTATTTTGATTTTTTTAAGCCTTTGTTTGAAGACTGAAGAGTTAAGCACACGCCACTGATTGAGGTGTAAGCAAAAGTGAAACAGAAAAAGCAATGATGTTGAGGTGGACAAAGGTGTCTGATGGAAAAGGTGATCACTGTGACAGTGAGGAGATGGAGATGGGGTTCAATGTTTTGGGTGCTGATGAGATTGTGAAGTCGAAGAGGTTGATTGTGAGGCCTAGAATCAAGGTGTGGATGGCTCGTGCCCTTACTACGGTGATACTTTGGACTAGTGTAGTTCAGCTTATGGCACTTGGGGAATTGTGGGGACCAAGGTTGTTGAAGGGTATGCCTTATTGTTTCAGCCACCAAGATGCATCTTCAGCTGTACTAAAGAAGCCTTATGTTCCAGCAAAGGTTGTGCTCCCACCCAAAAGTAAGTTCTTGGTTAGTCATATGATTGTTGAAGATTTTATTAGAAACAAGACCTTTTGTCTCATGGTAGCCTTACAAACTTTCATTATTGGGTTAGACAAACGCTTCACATGTTTCTAGCAATTCACTTGACATTATCAAATGAAACAAGTCTTGGACTCACTTTTGAGCTTTAAGAATTTCTTTAATAAAAGGAAATCCCTTGTTATATGGTCTGTCTATGATTTTTCTTCAATGAATTGTGAACTTTATACATATATGTCCAGAAAACTTTTGTGAGATTCTTATGACTGCGGACTGAATTTGATAATTCTTTTTATTCAGGGATTTATAAGAATAATGGTTATCTTATGGTTTCGTGCAATGGAGGACTCAATCAAATGCGAGCAGCCGTGAGTGCCTGTGCTTTGTGACATTCACTGCAGTCATCATTATCAATTTTGTTAACAAAGTCTGATTCCGACTTTCTACAAATTTGATTTTCTCTTATGCAGATATGTGACATGGTTGCTATTGCAAGACATTTAAATGTCACTCTCATAGTTCCAGATCTGGATAAAACGTCTTTCTGGGCTGATCCAAGGTTTGCACATTATTGTTGCTATATCATAGTTTTTTAATTCAGCTTGTATCATGTTTTATGATTGCCATCCTGATTTCTTAATAGAAATGTCCTCATTCCTGTTCCCTTGCCATGGCAGTGAATTCAAAGACATATTTGATGTAGATAATTTCATTGAGTCCTTAAGAGACGAAGTTAGAATATTAAAGCAACTACCACCTAGGCTCAAGAAAAGAGTTGAACAAGGATTGTTCTACTCATTGCCACCTGTTAGCTGGTCTGATATTTCATACTATGAAAAACAGGTCTTTACTCGGTCTACACAATTTCTTTTATGTATCAGTTTTTTTACTTTGGTTATGTGAAGAAGACATCTAATTTTCCTACTTGTGCTTATCACAGATCCTTCCTCTCTTACTGAAACACAAGGTTGTGCACCTAAATAGAACTGATTCTCGACTTGCTAATAATGGACTACCTCTAGAGATTCAAAAGCTCCGGTGCAGAGTAAATTTTAATGCTTTGAGGTTTACTTCACAGATAGAGGAACTTGGTAGAAAGATAGTCAAGATTTTGAGGGAAAAGGGACCCTTTCTTGTACTTCATCTTAGATATGAGATGGACATGTTGGCCTTCTCTGGCTGTACTCATGGATGTGACAGCAAGGAGGTGGAGGAACTCACAAGAATGAGGTATGTTTAATCTTGTATTGATGTGTCACAGCATCAATTTTTTTCCTTTCAAGTTACCCTTTGGAAGTAATTTGGAAAATTGTATTTTTCAGATATGCTTATCCCTGGTGGAAGGAAAAAGTCATTAATTCTGAGCTTAAGAGGCAAGATGGTTTATGCCCTTTGACACCTGAGGAAACTGCTTTATTATTGACAGCATTAGGCATAGATCAAAGCATTCAAATTTATATTGCTGCGGGAGAAATATATGGTGGAGAGAGAAGGATGGCAAGTTTACGTGCAGCTTTTCCTAATCTGGTCAGTTGAAAGAAGAAGCAAAGTTACATTTCTTTTGTATCTATATATGTGAATTGTAACTTATATTTGCTTTAACTGCAACAGGTAAGGAAGGAAACTCTGTTAGAACCTTCAGATTTGATGTATTTCCAAAACCATTCATCACAAATGGCTGCTCTGGATTATCTTGTGTCTCTAGAGAGTGATATATTCATTCCAACATATGATGGGAACATGGCTAAAGTTGTGGAAGGCCATCGAAGGTATTATTACTGTATTGCCAGATGTCTTTCTATGTGTCATCTTCTCTGTGACTTTATCCTTTGATGTATTGAGTAGATGTTTTGATTTCCTTTGAACTAATATAATCAAATGTATGAAGGCACTGTTTTCTCTTTTTGACTAACGGTATTAGATAATACAAGGAGATGCAGGACTGAAAAACTTACCAAGCATTAATATTCTTTCATGCATTTCATTTTTTTTTTGTGTATGCAACATTATCTAAATGTGCATACAAACCAAACCAAAATTCGAATTTTTCTGATTGATGACAAAACTATCATATTTAAATTGGATAAATTTCTCAAGAAATACTTATAGGAGAAGAAAGTAAGGAGCTTAAATGAATCAAACATTTCCCACAAGTTAAAACCAACTTATGCAAGTCAACTTTAGGAGAAGTTATATGGAAAAGCTTCTAAAAGGTTGATCTTCATTAGTTGATTTTAACTTATGAGAAAATTTTGATTTATTCTACCTTTTTATATATTTCTCCAATAAGTTTAGTGGAAAAGGCTATCCAATTGGACCATACTCTAATACTATTTTATTTTTTTTCTGTTTTTACTTTTTACTGATAACATACTTCTTGCTCTTCAGATTCCTAGGTTTCAAAAGGACTACACTATTGGATAGAAAGCATTTGGTGCGCCTCATAGACCAATACACAAATGGATCATTAAGCTGGGATGAGTTTTCCATTATGGTGAAGAAAGTTCATGCCAATAGAATGGGGAGCCCCAAAAGAAGGGTTGTTATCCCAGACAGACCCAAAGAAGAAGACTATTTTTATGCCAATCCTGAGGAGTGTTTGCAATTGCAAGATGAACCATTGAGAAGCACATGATCTTAGCTAACACGTGCCGCCTCTATTTATACAATGTCCTCCATCAGAAGGCAATGCCATTTATTTACTTCAAGAGGAGGGCCCTGATTCTGTACACGAATTTGGTTGTCAATCAATGCACACAAGGAACTCTGTGCCTGCCATCCTGTCTATTCCTCATTAGAATCATTAAGATAAGTTGGATAAATTTCATGTTTTGAGGAACAAGTTCTTATGTAAAGCAACAGCAAAGTGGAGTTATATCTTCTATACTGTAAAGAACAAAGATAGAGAGTACTTTTACTATTAGCTTTTTCTTTCTCTTATTTCAAAGATGGTTCTTCACCTAATATTCATAGTTGATCCTTGAAATAATAATAAAAAAATATAAAAGAACAATGCCGAAATCTTAGAACCTTCTTGTCTATTAAGATATATTGTAATAGCCTTATGCTGCATATGATAGTTGTAAATTATGTTTGTGGACCAAAATAAGGTTTAGTGGGAAGACTCCAAAATGGGGTGGTAAGACTCAAAAATAGTTTGTTGGAATGTTATTGGTGGGCCAAGAATCATGATTAGCATTATAATATTTTTTTTGTTTCATTTTAGGAATATAACAGCTACTTCTGTGGTTTAGGCAGGAGTAGAACTACCAACTTCAAGCAATTCATAATGGAGACTCATGGTGGAGAAGTGCCTTATATTTCATATACCTTTTTCCATTTTCCTTTTAGGTGTTGGTTGACCTATGCATCCCACGTGTTACCTCCCACTTTTTTTTCCTAATTTTTATTCTGCAACTCCAATTTTATATTGTCATTATCACAAATCTAAACTGGGTTTTTGCCCATTGATAATGATCCCCTATAGGTTGCTTAAATTTTAATTAACGACCAATTCTTCTCTTATGTTTAATTAATCGCAGATCCCCAAATTTAAGTAAATAATCACATTTTGGAAGATAGAGTTTGTGCAAATGACCCAATAAAGATTACAAATTACAATTACTTGGGAAGGGCATCACCAAAACGTCACCTTCCAAAAATTTTCAATCTATTTATTTAGTGAATTCTAACCAATGGCCTACAAATATTGGTTAAAAATTTGAAAATCAAAATATTATTAATACACCTGTATCATAATTTTTAACATACCCACAACATAATTTTTAACAAAAAATTATTATTAATCTTTAATTAGTATCTTTAGGATACTTGTTAACAAGATCATATACATACATCATCTTGTACTTAAGGTTTAGTTTCTCTCAAGTGGTCCTCAAAGCACAACATGGTCCAGCATACCGCTTGGCCAGAGTAATTGCAATTGTCTCTAGTGGAACTGGTCCAACACCTCTAGACAGCAAGATGCCATCTAACACAAAGGAAGCAGCTGTGACCTTGCTAGAGTCTCTGAAATCTTTGATGAATATTTAGTGTAAGATCTGACTCTAGCACTTGTCCAAATGGATCAGCACTATTATTTAGTGTTATGTTCTATGAATCTATGTCTTAGGTATTATTTCTTTTTATGGCAAAACATATATTTATTTACTTTTGTTTGTTTATATGATGTGTAACTACTTCCTAAACTTGAGAACCTAACTCACTTTATATTTGAAAATAAGGTTAAGTGTACTTTCATCGTCTAATTTATAAGTTTCCTCTTTGAACTTTACACTATAACTTATATAATTAAACATAGGGCAAACTTAATCCAAAGCTTCTTTTTGGTAACAATGAATTATATTTTAGAATAACTATTTTAAAATTAGATTAAAAATAACTTTACCACTGTTTTTACCGAAAAATTGTTTTTAAAATTAAATTTTAAAACAAAAAATCAAACCACCTGAATAGGATCTTAATTAGTTTAGTTTGATTTTTGATCCAAACTGACGACTCCACTTATGCCAATATATTACTACTATTATTTTTTATTATTAGCTTGATTTTAACATGCTTATATGATATACTCTCTCTAACTCATATTTCTTTTCGTTTAATATTTTAATAAAAATTAAAAACATATTATTTTTCTTTTCATAATATTTATTATATTTTTTAATAACCCTTATTTCCTATAATAATTAAAATTTAAATATATTTTTAAATCTTGTAAATATAATTAAATTTGATTTTAATTCTGTAAAATATTTTTATTGATTTTATCCTTCACATAAATTTCAAAATTTTTAAAAATGATTCTTTTATCATTTTGTAATAACATAACCTATATAATCATGTCACATCTGTGGCTATTTTAAAGTAGCAAATGACATGCTATGTACTTCACATTATCCATAAGTGATAATATAAATTATTTTTAGAAAATTTAAAAATTTATGATAACCAAAACCAATAAAAAAATTTTAAAAATTAAAAATCAAACTTAATCATATTTATATAAATTAAAAATATATTATACCTTATTAATCAATGTCTATTTCAGTTTATTTCTTGTTAAATTTCTTTTTCCATATGTATTTAAGGATAAAATAAAAAAGAAAATCAGTTAGCATTGTAAAATGAGAAATGAATTGAAAAAACAAAATTTATTATAGTAACAAGTTAGATGAATGAAGGAATGACACTGATAGGTTAAAATTTACCTATTATTAGAAAATAGGATAAGATGAACTGGTCATAGCAAAGGTAAGAGATTGGAATGAGGAATGAATCTCCTCCACATGACCAAATGCTGGTCAACAAGTGCCGAAGTAACTTTCCAAAAATGGCATGACATGTGCCCCTGAAAACGCATGTGAAGGAGAAAATAATGAAATCACAATTCATGTACCAAAACCAGAAAAGAACATGTGTTGAATTGTGCATTGCATTGAGAAACTATATAAGATACAACATACAGTGAGAAATATGCATCAGAAAGATCAAAACAAGATTTGATTTTCACATCATTTGGTTCAATTACAAGAGTTTAATAGAAGAAGATATCATGGATTCTCAAAAGATGAGCTACAATGCTGGACAAGCCAAGGGCCAAGCTGAGGTTTAATTTAATTCCTTTAATTTTCTATGTTCTTTACTTTTTATATGTGTTCAGTTTTGATAATTTATATACAAATTTTTATGCAACTGTAGGAAAAGACTAGCAACATGATGGAGAAGGCCAGCAATGCTGCTCAATCTGCTCAAGAATCCATGCAAGAGGTTTTAGTTTTATGAGATTTGTTATTACTATTTATGCAACAATTTATAAACTTTTTAAGATTAAATATATTTTTAAATATTTTAAAAATTTAGAATTTTAATTTTAATTTTTTATTTTTTAAAATATATTATTTTTAATTATTGATTATTAATGTGTCAAATAATAGTATATATCAGACAATAAATATTGATCATTTTAAATATTAAAAATAATCTATTTTTAAAATAAAAAATTAAAATTAAAATTTCAAAATTTTAAAAAAATAAAAATATATTTAACATTTTTCTATCTTTCTTTATTGTGTTACCTTTCACAATTTATGTTTTTTTTATCAAACATTTTGTATACATTTATAGCAAATAACATTCCTCTTATTTCCGTTTTCAACACTTGTCCTAACTCCTAATCAAATAATGTGATTAATATGCATGATACAGTGATAACATACGTGTTCAAGCAATTTTTAAAATTATATTATTTGAACATTAGAAAATTGATATTGTATATAGTTTTATTATTTCTTGCTATTTTATTTTCTTTTTCTTCTATATGGATCTTAAAAATATACTCCAAAATTAAAAGAACAACTTTTTTATTGTTCCATTTTTGTGTTGAAGAAGCTTTTTTGTTTTCCCCTATTTTTATATTCTTTAATAAATTGAATCCCCTAAAAGTAAAGCTTATATTTTGTTGTGTATATAGGCTGGGCAGCAAATGAAGGCTAAAGCACAAGGAGCTGCTGATGCTGTGAAGAATGCAACAGGGATGAACAACTAATGAAGTTAAATATGCCATTGTGCTGGACTAGGTTTCCCATAAAATAAACCCTGTTCTGCTGATTCATGTATTTTGCAGAAACATGATTTTTTTTTTTATTTCAAATGTAATATTTTCAATTTCATCATAAATTTAGTGAAACCAATTTCATTAAAGACTTGATCCAAGTTTTAAATCTTAAAGAACTGTCAGATTAATTACTGCTTATTAAATTGTTGAAATTGCACCAATAGATATAAACCCGTGTGATGCAGGAGTGTTATAATTAAATAATAAAATTTATATATTGTTTAAATATGTAGAAAGATAATTGTAATATTTTATTAAAATATAAAATAATTATTAAATGAGATAGGTTATCAAAAAATTATAAATATAATTGCTAATGTTTTGATTAACTATACTTGTATAAAATAATATTACATCTTTATCTCATCAAGAGATTCATCATTATAAAATATTTGAAAACAATTATGGTAAAACTATTTTTTAATTGGTATTTAACTTGTAGTTATGTGGTAACTGAGCCGGGAATTTGTAGACTTAGGATGGATGGGAGGCTTTTCATTGTAAGAATATGAAAAGTTTTAAGTATATTCTTATTGCCATTCAATGTGTTTCATTAGGATGGGATTATTGTGGCTTTTCATTATATTAAGATAATCTCAAGATCATTTGTAAAGTGAACAACACGGTCAATTATTGGTAATTAATCAAATTAAGCATTTGAGTATGGCAATGGAATAGGGATATAAAGATGACCACCAGCACGTTTCAAAGATTTTTTCTATAAATCATCAATTAAGTATCACATTTCTTATCATGTTAACTATAATTGCCTCTTTTTCAACCACAAAATCTTTACTATTAGTATTGATTCAAATGAAGAATTTAAAAAATATGAAGTCATGAAACATAAGCATCGGTAAAAAGGTTATTGTAAACGAAGTTAATGTTCTTGAACGCAACCACACATAGGTTATTGTGGATCATATATCCACCAAAGATTAAACTCATGCACACAAAATGAGTTTTTAAGATAAAAAGACATTTTGATGGGACAATTAAATGCTATAAAGCACGACTCTTAGCAAAGAGCTTTAGTGAAAGAGAGGGGGTGGATTTCTTTGAGAGATATTCCCTTGTTACCAAGGTCACTATTATACGAGTGGTCCTTGCTCTAGCAGCCTCACAACATTGACATTTGCATTAGCTGGATGTGGACAATGTGTTTCTACATGGAACATTGGAAGAAGAAGTCTATATGGAGATACCATTGGATGTAAACTCTAAAAAACCAAATCAAGTTTGTCGTTTAATGCGCTTATTATATGGGCTTAAAGAAGTTAGCCGGTTTTGGTATGATCGTCTTACCAATTTTCTCCTTAAAGAAGAATTCACATAGGCATTGTCTTATCACTCCTTATTTGTTAAAAGGACTTATGCATTATTGACATCGCTATTAGTATATGTTGATGATGTAATATTGGCTGGAACTTCTTTAAATGAATTTCACAATATTAAGGCCAAATTACATGAGGCATTCAACATTAAGGACTTGGGCTCATTATACTTTATAGGATTTGAAATGGGTGATCACCTTAGGGAATTCATCTTTATTAGCAAAAGTATAGCATTGACCTTTTACAAGAAACTGGATACTTGGGTTGCAAGCCTATAATTGTACTTGTTGAACCACATAATCATCTACATTGTGATAATAGTGGGGCCTACCTTGATATAGTTAATTATTGAAGATTGGTCAGAAAAATTTTATATCTGACCAATGCTAGACTAGATATCATGTTTACTACACAATAGTTGACCTAATTCCTTGACAAGCCCACTAAGCAACATCATCAAGTTGCTATTCATGTACTACAATACTTGAAAGGAAGCTCGACACAAGGATTATTATTTCCATCATTTTCATTAACTCAAATTCGAGGATTTAGTGATGCTGGCTGGGACACATGTCCTAACACTAGAAGGTCTCTCTTTGGATATTGTTTTTTTATTAGTGAGTCCTTGATCTCATGATGCACAAAGAAATAAACTATGGTGGCACGATCTTCCTCTAAAGTGGATACCGATCTCTTGCATATGCAACGTGGGAATTGCAATGGTTAACATATTTACTCAAAGACTTGAATGTGATTTGTTTACTTCCAAGCACATTGTATTGTGATAATCAAAGTACTCTTTATATAGCTGCTAACCCTGTTTTTCATGAACGATCAAAACACTTTGAAATTGACTCTCATCTTGTGTGGGAAGGATCACATGAAGGACTCATGAAATTCTTGTCTATCTCTTCATCTCACTACCTAGCATATTTGGCTACCAAAGGACTATCACAAACAACATTCTTTGAATTTTTATTCAAATTGGGAATGGTTGATATTCATCATCCTTCAGCTTGCGAGGGCGTCTCATAGAAACGAAAATAAGCTAACAGATACCCGAATGCGTTTTGCCTAACGACGCACATATTTTTCATATAAAAAAAATTAAAGGTATTGGATAATATCACGTGAATTTGTTATGAATGGATATCATATACATGCATCCTTATTGTATTCTAATGCAAGATAGGACAATAGTATAAATGTAGGTTATATGCTTATGATGAATGAGTAAAAAGTTGCTTCTCCATCCATTAAATTTTTTTTTCCTTGTGTTTGAACTATCCACTATACCATATAATGTTAATAATATTTTTATTATTTTATTAAAATTTAAATAAAAAATATATATTTTTAAAATATAAAAATATTTAATATTTTTATTTAATAATTATAAAAATATATTAAAAGAAGAAACAGAGGATTAACAATGATTCCTAACAAAAAAGTTCAGATAAATTAAAATATAAAAAAATGAATATTAAACAAATGAACTAGTAACCAAAACAAAATAATGGCTTTTAGTTTTTTAATTTTTAAAAATTAAATCTAGTTGTAGATTTTAGTATTGATTTTAATTTTTAATTTTATTTTGTAACAATAATCAATTTATTCTACTTTACATCTTAACTATGAATCTGAAAAAAATAAATAAATAAAAATTATTAATTAAAAATTTAATCAAAAATTAAACCATTCCAAGTATTACATGATGTTTAACATCAATTCTAAAAAACATACCCTGATCATTAAAAATTTGAGAAATAAAGTTTCTTGATATTGTAAATGTATATTTTTTTATTGGATGATACTTATAATTGAATTAATTAAACCAATAACTTTATAAATATTAAGTTGCGACATGATAACAAAGACAAATGATCATCTTATTAATGTGTTGATTAAAACTATAAAATTTTTAAATTACAAATATATTATTTTGTATAAGTTCCAAAATGTGAGATTGAAATATGATTAATTTACCTTAGAAACAAGTTGAATTAACATGTAAATTTATTATGTTAAAAAATCTACAATCTCTTCAATTAATGTCCACATGAATTTTCAATTATATTTTTTTAGTGAACGGATCTCGTCAAATAGAAAAATTCATAAAATTTTTATTTATGATAACATTTATTCAATTGTAGTAGTATATGTATAGTATAATAAAAAAAGAAAAAACAATTGAAGTCGTCAAATAGAAAAATTCATAAAATTTTTATTTATGATAACATTTATTCAATTGTAGTAGTATATGTATAGTATAATAAAAAAAGAAAAAACAATTGAAGTGTACATTTTGTTCCCGAAGTTATACTTGTCATATATAAATATTTAATATATATTTTTATTAGTATCTCAATATAGTCTATTGTTAATATTCAATTGTGTTGTTCCTCGTTGTATGTTGTCACTCTTTCATAATCTTCAATTATTTTTGTATTACCTGATAACGAATACTGGCTTCTTGCAACGTTAAAGAAGAGAAATAAAATTCATCTAAGTACGGTGACAAAATATCTTCATCCGAGAATACTCGCTTTGCTTGGGAGAACGAAGGAAAAAAGTTCAACCAAACCGAATAAAATGTACGGATAGTTGCTAGAATTTTCTGCCTCTACAGTCACAGGTAATACTTATTTATTAGTAGACGTGAAGATCATGTAATTATTTGTTGGCTTAAATATGTTTAATCTTTATATTTTATAAATTATATATTTTAGTTTATTTTTGTTATTTAAAAATTTTAATTCTTATACTTGTACAAATTAAGATTTTTATATGATTATGGATTTTTTATTTTTTATTTTTAAATTAATCATAAAAATAAAATCGATTTTATAAAAATAATTTTAAATTAGCTTTTAATATATTTTTAAAATTATTTTAATTTAATTTTTTTAAAAAATATTTTTTTTAATTTTATCAAACCATACCATAAATATATTTATCATTATCATCATTATTATAATTATCATCAAACTATCACAATCATTATTTCAACATATCTACCTTTAAACCACTATCTTTATCATTATGATACAACCATTATTTTTATCATAACAACAATAATAATAGTAATATTATTTTTAAAAATTTTAATTTTTATAATTTATAAAATAAATTTATTAATTATATTTATTTACATATTTTTATAAATTTACCATTAAATACATAATATTGTTTAATATATAAAAGATATTTAATTTATAAAATTATAATATAATTTTATATTTTATAAAATTATTTATAATACATCATTATCATATATATATATATATATATATATATATATATATATATATATATTATTTTTTGTAAAATAAATAATAAATAATATAAAAAATATTATAAAAATAATAATATATAAAATTATTTATCTTGCACATTAATTTTTAAATAATATATAAAATAAAATATTATATCTTATATTCTAATCATCATTATCATCACTAGAATAATAATAATTTTTAATTTTATTATTTTTAAAATTTTTAATTTTCAATTATTTTGAGATAATTTAAATTTTATTAAATTTTTAATTAATAAATTTGTAATTATTTTTTTTATAAATTTAAAAATAAATAATTTTTTATATATAATTTATACATTTATAATATTATAATATAAATTTATATTATAGAATTATTTATAATAGGATATTTTATATAAAATAAATATTAAATAACATAAAAAAATATAATAATATAGAAAATTATTTATTTTATTTATTTACTATTAAATAATATAAAATAAAAATTATAATTATACAATAATTTTTTATATTATAACAACTAATAATACAATTATCGTGTAATCGCAATATCAATGATACTACCTTTATCATTATCATTCTCATTATTATCATTATTATTTTATTATAATAATATTATTATTAATAATAACTTATTATTTTATTAATTTTTTAATCAAAATTTTTATTCATCTTTTTTTTATATTTATCATAAAGTAATAGAATAATAAAATATAATAAATTGACTTATTTTATAATAAATTTTAAAAATTTAAAATTAATTTTAACTTTATTTTAAAATAAAAATTAAAAACCAAAAATAATCTCGAACAAGTATCTAAAGATGTGATTAAAGTAATTTTTAGTGCTTAATTTTAAAATTTTTAAAATTAAAAATTATTTTTAACTTTTAATTTTAAATTTTTAAAAATTATTTTGAAAGTAAATAAATCTATTTTATTCTATTATTTTATTATAAATTAAAAAAATAGATAAAGAAAAATTATTAATTAAAAAATTAATAAAAAATTAAATTTTTTTAAAATAAAAATTTTAAATTTTAAATAATAAATTATCATTATTATTATTATTATTATTATTATTATTATTATTATTATTATTATTATTATTGTAATAATTTATTGTAACAGAAATATTTGTGAGATAATAATAATAATATGATAATGATAAGTAATAAATATATAATCATATAAAGTTTATTTTTAGTATTATTTGATAATTAATATACAAGATAAATAATTTTATATATTATGATTATAATATTTTTATATTATTTTATATAATTATAAAATTATATTATAATATTTTAAATTTAGTATAATTTATATTTTATTTTATTGTTAATGTATAAAAATTAGATAAATAAAAAATTAAATTATTTTAAAATAAAAAAATAAAAAAATAAAAATAAATTATTATTATTATTATAATAATAGTAACGATAATTATAATGATGACGGTAGTTAAGATAGTAGTTGATATAAAAAGTATTACATAATTATATAATTTTATATTTTATATATTATTTAATAATAAATATATAACATAAATAAATTTATATATTATTAATATAATATTTTTATATTATTCAATATTTATTTTATATAAATAATATATATAATATTATGTTATAAAGATTTATATAACATATAATTATATTATATTATTATAAATTAAATATAATTTATATATAAACTAGTATCATATATTTTTGTAAATTTATAAAAAAATAGATAAAAATTTTAATAAATAATTAAATTTTTAAAAATAAAATAAAAAAATAAAAATTATATTATTATTATTATAATAATAACAATAAGATCGGTAATAATAGTAGTTATAATGATGATGATGGTTATAATACAATAAAGATAACAGTGATAGTAGTTTAAAAATAGGGATGAGGATGGTGATGATTATAATGATGGTATGATTTAATAAAATTTATAATAAAAATATTATAAAATTAAAAATAACAACCAATAAATCTATTTTTTTAAGATTTAAGTTAAAATTGTTTTAAATGTGTTAAATAATAATTTAAAAATTAAAAATTTGCAATGGAAGGTAGTGTTTAATTCTTGTTCACATAGTTACACAAATAATCAACATATAAAGAAAAATAAAAATAAAAACTTATATAAATATAAGAGAAAAAATATAATGTTAAATATATTTTTTTTTAAATTCTAAAAATTTAATTTTAGTTTTTCACTTTTAAAATGATTGATTTTAATTTTTTATTTTTTAAAATAAACTGTTTTTAATCTCTCATTGTTAACTTGTCAAATATTAGTATATATCATGTGTTAAATATTTGGTTATTTTATAAACTAAAATTATTTTATTTTTAAAAAATAATAGATTAAAATTAATTTTTAAAAAATAAAAAATTAAAATTAAAATTTCATAATTTTAGAGAAACTAAAATTATATTTAAACCTTATTTTTCTATATTATTTTCAATGACTAATATGTTGAAAAAATCTGTTAAACAGTGTCAAAATAAAATTGTGTACGTGAATGAAGTTAGAACGTTTTTATGTCTCGTTTCTTATCCGCAGGTCTTTTGCACAATGGCCTATCTATTATCAGTGACTTATCCTTAAACATAAGGAGGCATAATGCAGTGGCGAATTCAACATCTTGGATCAGTGGGAGCAATTTCTATGTTGGATTTGAACTTTAGACTCCAATATTTTAAATTCTTCCAGCTCTTTTGTTCATTAGATTTAAATATAAAACTTTAGGTTAATTGGGTTTCATAAAATAAAGGACTTTGATTTAAAACTTATGAGTTTAAATGTAGATTAATTTTTAGATATAATGGTTCATAATTATTGATATAGCGAGAGCATAATTAAAAAAATTATGTTGAATATTTATAAATTCTTTTCAACTAAAAATAAAAATAAAAATAATTATTTAAGAGATTCTCATGATTTAATCTATTTAAAATTGATAATATGATCTAATTTATAATAAATAGATAAATTTAATTTTATTAAAAAAATTTAAATAAATAAGATAGATTAAGTTTATAAAAAATTTATTTAATCTATTTAAACACCATTTTATATATATAAATTTATAATTTATTTTAATATATAATATAATATATGATATAAATAATAATTAAGTATATATATATATTATATTTATTTTAATATATTAAATTATAAACTCTTTTAATTATTAGATTTTAAGCTTATTTAACAGTTTATATTCTAACTTTTTTATATTGTAAATTTTTAAATAAGTTCATATATCTTATAAATTTTAAATAAGTAATAGATAATAAATTTATATTTAAATCTAAAAAATTTTAAATAGAATAAATTTAAATATTTAAAACCTAATTTGACCTAATATATTTTTGTCTGGTTCATGATCAAGTCAAGAAATACATATATCCATCTCAAACAATAATAATTTCTTTTATATGTAAACAATATCATCCACTTATTTATACATCTCATCCAACAATAACAAATTTTAAAAAAATATATAAAAAATAAATATCTTTTAAATCTATGGATCATTAGACGAAAAATATAGATAAATATAGATAGATAGAAACTACTATTTATATATATATAAAAAATCATTACTGATATTCCTTTAGATCCTTTTATAAGAGATTATTACCAATATTTTTTAATAAAATATAATCTAATTTTTAAATATATTAATTACTAAATTTCTTTAATGTCTTTATTTTATTATAAATTTTATATTAACCAAATATACATCCGTTTGTAAAGTTCTCTCAATTTAACTTTCAACATTTCAGATGTTTTTAAAATAATATTTAAATTTATAACATTAATTATTTCAACCATTCTTCCTCAATTTTAATAAATTATTTATTCATTTCTTATAAAAAATTGAAGATAATACAAATTTAAAAATATTTATGTAGGATTAAAAATTAATTAATTTTTTATTAAATTTCAAAAGATGTGAATATAACTTAATGCAAAAAATAATAACTTTGTCCGTTTGCCATGCTATATGATAGTTACTTTGAATAATAATAATAGTAATAATAATATAAGTATCAGCTAGAGTAGTTGTCATGTTTCAAAGTAACATGCAGGAATCCACCATGTTTCTCTCTTCCATCACAAGTGTTACAGTCCAAATGGTGAATTTGCTCTCCACTCCACCATTACTTAAAACTGCCAACAAAACTACATTTGCTAAAACTGGGACATTGATTTCAATATTTTGCAGCAGGAGTAGTAATTTCATTAGATTAGTTATAAACTTGGTTCACAGTGTGGACTAAAGAGTTATGACTTTTAACTCACTCCATATTGTAAGGTATAAGCAATTGTATCATACAGTTTCTGTGAGGTTCATGGTGGACATCCTACTTAGTTCAACCTGTCGATCTTCCAATCGACTCACAGCTCGAGAAAAGTTAAGGCTTGTAAATGACAAGCTCTCTTCTATTACACGGCGCTGCCGCCGTTGCTTCATCCTAGATATACCTTGGGAAACGTCACTGATCGACGGCCGTTTCCTCGGCGATTTGTGCAAGCATTTGTGTCCAATCTTAGCAAGTTGCCTCACCTCTTCTAGATTGCATCTTCCCACAAGTTGCTTGTCAAGTATCTCATCTACTCCATCATGATCCATTGCAGCCTTTGTTAAAAGATGAACAAGCAAATCAGAAACAAGTCCTCAAGTCTATGAAGAATCTCTTTTCATAAGCAAAAGAAACTTACAAGGTTAATATACTCCATCAAATTTTGATGAGGGTGGATGGCAGTGATGAGCTCAAAAATTATGATGCCGAAACTGTATATGTCACTCTTTGTTGTTAACTTGCTTGTGGAAATGTATGCAGGATCCATGTAACCATATGTACCTTTAAGACCCGAATTCCGGCCATCATGGATCTCTTCCTTTGAGAGCCCAAAATCAGCAACCTACAAAGCAAGTTTCAAAGATAATTTTGTTGCAGCGTATCCATCCAATAATGTGTTTGGAAATGATTATTTTTGTTATGTATAAAATGCTATGAAAGATACTATTCAATCTTGTTTGCTTATTTTTTATACAAAGGAAATAACTTATTTAAGATAAGCAGAATTTTAAAACTTTTGGTTAAAAAATATCAAATTATATTTTAATTAACTTTCTTTTTCATTTTATCCTCAATAATTAATTATTTCAATTTCAAATACAAAACAACTTCAGATCCATTTTTGTAATTTTACTATAACAAAAATCCAACAAGATATACTATTTTAAAATCACTTAACCTAACATATCTAAATATATATAAAACTTAATTTATATAATAAACTTATTTTTCCTGATTATGTATATAAAAAGCTGTGAAAGATACTATTCAATCTTGTTTGCTTTTTTTTTTTATACAAAGGAAACAACTTAGTTAAGATAAGCAAAATTTTAAACTTATCATTAAAAAATATCAACTGATTTTTTAATTAACATTTTTTTTATTTTATCCTCAATAATTAATTATTTCAAATACAAAACAACTTCAAATCCATTTTTGTAATTTTACTAAACAAAAATCCAAACAAGATATATTATTTTAAAATCACTTAAACTAACATATCCAAACATAAAACTTATTTTATATAATAAATTATAACAATAATAGATTATAGACACAATCAATTATTAAAATAATCTATCTTACAGCTAAACCAAATACACACCAAGTTTTGCAATGTTTTCATCGGTTATTCTCTTGCAGGAATTTGCGATCTAGCAGGAGTAGGACTAAGGTATCGGGAGGGAATCAATCAAACACCAAATTATTTATCCCTTGTTATTTCTCGGTTAATGTGAAGAGGAAGGGATGGCGAGGGAATGTATTGGGAGCATGTTAATATAATCAACATTACATGCAAACACATAATCAATAAAAATAATTCAGTATTTAGCAACTAGTTGGAACAATTTGTTGTTACTAATAGAATTCCCAAAACAATTCTTGTGAAACTTATCTCTCTCATTATATATACATTCACAAAATTCATTTGGACAACAATCACAACATAACCAGGGAAGGTAACATTGCTTGATTATCTTATGCAAATTTGGGAAAATGAATTGCAATCTGACAATCATAAAGAGATTATACAAAAAATATTACCTTAGCTTGCATTGAGTGATCTAGCAATATGTTGGCAGACTTCAAATCGCGATGTATAACGGGTGGGATTGCCTGTTCCATGCATACTCATATTAGCCAACACATTTTCACATAGTATATAAGAGAAAATAAATCAATGAAAATACATACTCCTTCATGAAGGTATTCTATTCCATGTGAAATATCAAGAGCAATTTGTAGCCTTTCATCCCAACTCAATTGCTTTTCTTCACCTAGAAGCATTCTCAGACTATTCACAATTGAGACAACTTATATTGTAATGTGACAACTAAAAACATGCAAAGAAAATGAGATCTTCCTATTTGATGCAATAAACGCCTTATTATGCAATGCTTGACAGATAACTGTCATGCTTTAAAAACAAGAAAAGAAAACTCTTAAGATGAACAGGAAAGATTTTAGCTCTTACTATATAAAAGATTTGCTAAACTTCCGTTACTCATGTATTGATAAACCAGTATGCGCTGTCCTTTATCTACACAATATCCAACCAAATTCACAAGATTCCGATGATGCAGTCTTCCAAGCAGAAACACCTGAAGCAACATCTTGTTAAAAATCATAAAAAGTTCAAAAAGCCTAACTGGTAGATGATGTTATATTTGCAGCTTAGTTCTAAGTTCCTCAAATTGGAAGTGATGTCATCAATAACATATAACCTAGTAGGTGATCTTCCCTACTCATTTTAAATTATATTCTGTCTAGCAAAGCAAAGGAGATCATTGCCTCTGCAAGCATTTATTTTCAATGATGACTAACATATTACAAAAATGCAAAATACAAACTAATAATTCTACGTGATTCATGATGGTGATGTCCCAAAAACAATTTGAAGTAACTGGCACAGTATTCCATCTTCATATTGGCTGAATTTTTTAGTGAACTATGAATGATAAACTTTAATATATGGGGCAATTAAAGCAAACAATGATAATCATTACTTGCATGGTTTCTCTTAATTTATCGCTTAGATCCAAGCATAACAAACAAGCATCACATAATCTACAAATTTTAAAACGATTCAATGCCTTTAAAATTTAATATGTTTGAGTCACCTTTCACCAAGTCTCTCAATCAGAAGAAAGGAAGTAAAAAGCTTGGAAAAGAAAAGTACAAGATAATTATGGAATCCTTTTCAAGTACTATACAAATCAGTTTAAAGATTACAAAAAATAAAAAATTTTGCATCCAACAAACCAGGTATCAAGATAGTTAATTTCCTATACCTCTGTTTGGAATTCTTTTTCCCCTTGTTTTGAATTGGGTGCAAGCACCTTCACAGCTACAACCTCTCCTGCAGGCATTGTTGCTTTATAAACTGTGCCAAACGATCCTTGTCCCAAGGTAGTTGTGAAATTTTGTGTGGCTTTTTGAATTTCTCTGTACCATGTAAAGTGTCAGATATACCATTGAAAAGTTAATATCTCTAGTAGTTTTTATCTGCAATTACATTTCCTACTTTCTCCTTTTCTTTTGTCCTCCGAACTAAGGTGCAACATAAATCAAATTTTGCAAGGCAGTTTATCTGATTTATAAAGATACTTCCATATAAAAAGATTATATAAAGTTGTCAATTACACAAAGCAAATAATCAACACATTTTGATATCAATAGTCATACACTTGTAATTTAATAGTAGTTATTCATAACCAAAATAATTAGGAAAAAGTGAAAGTGTAAACCTCATGCTCAAGAGAGAAAGTGTACATACTTGTACGAATACTTCGGAATGCCTGATGCTGAAGCAAACCGATCTTTGTTTTGATGATTCCACCAACTGAAATGGGAGTTTTTTTTAAAGCTTTCTGACCTTGATGGGGCTATTGAACTAGTGAGAGATGCACTAAAGTCAGTACTTGTTTCCAATCCATTTGTTCGTATTGGAAGAGTACTTGATCCACTTGACTCATTTGCAGATCTTCTAGGATTAGCACGTTTCTTATGCCACCTTATGCCGAAAAATATGAGGCAAGATATCACAATTCCAAGGGCCAAACCAACAGAGACACCAATGATAACTAAATCAGCTTGACGAACCATTCTTTGATCTCTCTTGATATTCAAACAATGAAATCATCTTGCAGAAGACTAGTAATACAGTGACCCACTGTCAAAATATTGGCACAATTTTTAATGTTAATTCAATACTTTGCCCAGAATCTGACATAAATTGAACCTCAAGATAGAAAGTCATTCATTTTTTTTATTTTGTGCTTTTTTTGGGCATGAGGAGAGATAAAGATTATTCAAATCAACTACTTAAATGCAACACAATTTGCAAATTTCAGATGTTAAATTCACGGATGAAAGTGTGTTATACAATTGCAAAAGAGCTAAAAGTGGAATCTTACAAACATGCATACCAAATATTAATATTGAAACACCTAATGCTCTCTTTAAATATTTGAACTAATGGTGCGGCATAAGGAAATGAGCATAAAAGTGGCACCTAAATTCAGACAGCACTCATAAATTTAAGTTTAAATTACTTTATTTTGAGAAATACTCATCTTTACTTTTCACAGTTTCCTGAAAGAGTTTGTGAAAGAGAGAAAAGCAATTATTTCCTTAAAATAAATTGTAACAAATGGGCTAATGAACTTTTTTCATTGAATTGATCACTTTTAATGCAAACCCATAAGAAACTGCATCATATATATATATATATAACTAGTTTCCCTGAATACAGATCATACATCCGAAAGAATTGGCAAATTCAACAAAACATACAACCAAAATATACCCATTTTTTCCATTTCATGATTCACGTAACAGTAATTGCAACAGGGTTTGGGATACAGTGTGCTATGCACAAACCAATCAACATCAATTAATTCGACATCATTTTGCATAATTTACCTAACATGAACATATCACAAAGATGGCCACTTCTCACCACCCTCTTCAAACACTGAAAACACAAACCAAACACACAAATTATCATCAAAACTCTCACCCAAAACAAACCCACTAAGCCAAATCCAAAAGGCAAAAACTTGATCAGAACCATTCACTGATCTTCTGACACCAAGGCAGAAAAAGCACAAGAGAAGCTTGTATGAAAAAGCTACATACCTAATCAACAGAAGACCGGACCCATAGTGAAAAAATCAGATTTTTTTGTTATGGGTAAGCATAATTCTGAAATTGACCAGCTTTGGGTTATGTGGGCATATGGGTGACTGTTGGATGCATAGTCAATGACATGGAATTGGACAACCAGCGACCAATTCGAAGAAAGTAATATAACTGTTTGTGGTTCAAGAAAAAGTGGAAGAGGTCTTAGTTGGGGGCATAGTTGGAGGAGAATGACAATAAAAAGAGATGGGTGTGTTTGTTTGTGGAGTTGGTGGGTCTTGGCAGTGGCGTTTAAGTGTGGTTGAGTTGAAGTGAAAGTGGGTTTTAAGGTTTTAAAAACTTGGCAAAATGGGTACGGGATTCGGAACAATTTGGTTACATAGCCAATGGGTATGTTTGTTTTTTGGTTTTTTTGTTCTTTCTAGTTTTTCTTGGAGGCTGTAATGCCAACTTGGGTTCCAATTCCCCTCTCATCAACATACATCTACATTATTAACTACGGCTCTTTCCTTTTATCAATTTTTTTATGAAGAAAACGATAAAGTTTCAACCCAAATATAATTTTATTTTATCATTTAAAAAGTTATATTTTAATTTAACGATATCTTAATGTATTTAAGAATATATAATTAAAAATCAATAAATAATTATTTTTATTAAAAACTATAATGTTTAATATTATAAAAGTATTAAATAAAACAATTTTAATAAAATATTATATAATTTTTTATTATTTATCATCAAATACGTATTATAAAATTAATTTAAAAAATATTATTAATATGCGACCGTAAATTTGTGTAAACATATATATATATATATATATATATATATATATATATATATATATATATATAGAAAGAGAAAGAGTATCATATGAATATATTTACTTATAATAAAAAAGTAAAAATAATAAATAAATTATTAAATAATTTTAAATATTTAAAATTAAAAAAATTATTAAAGTATAAAAACATGTTAAAAAATTAAATTACGTTATAATTTATGACAAAAAATTTTGTAAACAATACTTTTAGAATAATGTGTATAATTTTTTATTAAAATTGACACCATATAGAATATATCTATTAAATTTATGTGTCAGAACATTTACTTCATTTGAATAATTATTAGTTACTTTTTTTGTTTAAATACCAATAACCAATATTATCTTTTCTTTTACAAATAATACGTTTAGATTAAATTCTTAATATAAAAAATTGAATGATTTAAAATGTATGTTGATAATAATTTAAATTTTATTGCTTTAAAATATTTTTACAAACATTAATAATTAAAAATAATTATATTATTAATAATTTTCAATTAAAAATAACTCATAATATATTTTTATAAAATAAAAATTAGACATAGAAATTAAAAAATAAATTTTTGTGTATTATTTATTATATTAACATGTATTTCGAATTTGTTGTTTTGAAATAGGTTTATAAATAAATTTATTTTAACTAATAAAAATTTTAGTACATACTTTAGTATATAATTTTAGGTATTAAATGTAATAATTACTTCTTTTAATATATTATTTTAGAAGTTGAAAATAATATTTATTGTATTTTAACAATTACATTCTTATCATTTACGACCATATTAATTAATAAAAATTTAATTAATATAAAAATTAAATCTATAATAAAAAATTACATAATAATATTACTATAAATAAAAATACTAATTTTATTAATATATGTTAAAATATTTTAAATAAAAATAAAAAAAAATAGAGGAAGTGATATTTTTATCTATTTGATATAATATATAAAATGTTAATATGTACCATTAAATATATTAAATATTAATATAATATATTTATTATTTATATAAACATTCAGAATCTATATTAATAATTGAATTTTTAATGAACAAATATTATAATAAGAAAATTATCTAAATATGAATGTAAAAATAATGGTATCCGAGCACTTGTGATTGTTTTTATTGTTAATGAATAATAAATTTTTTAATAGATGAGAACTCGTATATAATAAATAAAGATAAAGATATTTTTTGAGTATACTTCAACTTATTTAAACGACAACTCTTAATAAATTTATTTATCTAATAAATTTTTAAAAATATTAAATTTATTAAGTCAATTATTATATTTAAATTTTATAAAATTTAAAACATATTAATATTTTATTAAAAATTTAATTTAATATATATTAAAAGATGTATATAATATGTTATATTAAATTTTGGTTTATTCAAGTATTTAGCTTCTCATTTTATATCAATTTTGATTTTAATCTTTACTATTTTTTTATGATTTTGTTTTCTTATTTTATTAAAGCTGTTGGTTTTGGTTTTATTATAAAAATATTCTATACATTTTAGTTTTAAAAAATATCAGTGTGTATAATTTAATTTTTTAATTATTTATTTACTCACATTTTAATATTTTAGTGAATTATTTGAATCTTGAAAAATATCAATTTATAAATTTTGATCTCACAATATATTAATTTTGTTCATATATTATTCATATTTTTACAATAAAAATATCAAGATATGATAATTAATATCAAATTGTATACACCATATTTGTTAAGATTAAAAAGTACAAATGATCCAACTTTCAAAACTTAAACTATGTTTATTCAATCATCATCATTTAACAGAAATGTTTAACAAATAGAATCAAAACCAACAACTTTTATAAAATAAAGTAGAAAAATAAAAAAAAAGATAGGAACTAAATCAAAAATTAAAATAAAATAAAGATCTAAAAACTTTACTAAGTATTGAAAGTATTTAATAAAATATTAAATATGTTTTAAATTTTATATATTTGATATCGGTAAAACAAATTTTTAATTTGTCAATTGAATTGATAAAATTTAATATTTTGAAAATTCTATTAAATAAAATTATTTTAATAAAAAATTATTCTTAAAATAAATTAATGCTTCATCCATAATTTTTTTGGTATAAAATAAAAATTAATCAAAACACATTTACAGTAATAATTATATTCTAAAAATTATATCTATAATAATTTCAAATAAGTTAATAATTTAAAATTTTGTATACTGACATTTTATTAAAATTAAAGTCGTAAGATAAAGACAATGTAAGTCGTGTATGGTTTAAAAACGAAGTTTTTTCCTTAGAACATAATTTCTTGATCTTAAAATAAAAATAGAAATGTCTTTTTCCATGGTGGGTTAAAGATTTCACTTTAATAAAAGCACGAAGCCGGTAGATATAATTTTATTGTATTGTATGTCTGTGTCTGCATTTGTTTTGTGTGTGGCTGTGACTCATTTCCCTCAAACTTACTCCTTTCTGCCTCTTCATGCCTGCATCTCCATCTTAACTTCTTTTTTCTTTTTTATAGTTTAATGTTCAATACAGGAATAATATAGGCATTCCATTTATAAAGAAAGAAATATAGATATCGGTTTTGTTTTTATTTCAAAAATGTTTTAATAATTATATTATTATTTCAATAAGATGATTGATTTATTAAAATATTATATTACTATTATTATATTTTTTATTTTGTTTAAATTTTCAATATCTATTTATATATTATTTAAATTAAAATATGTTTGTATATTATTTAATATATAAATACATACATACATAAATAAAAATTATAAAAAAATTTAAAAAATAAGGAGGATGATTTTTTTTGTAATTTTAGCTCAGCTCTATAAGGTTGGGATTGAGATTAAATTTTAAGTTTTCATCTTTATTTTCTTTAAATTTACACCCTTCCAAATTTTAGTAAAACGGGTATGGAAAAAGCAAAATCTACATCCGACTCACTGTGTTATCATATCTAAAATAATATTTATATGATTAATTTTAATATTTTAATTTGATAATTATAAATTTTTAAAAGTCTAAATAGTTAAAAAGTTGAAATATATAAGTAAATGCACTGTACGAATATACGTTGATTATTTTTGGGTTGAATATGTAAGGTTAGAAGATTTTCAACTATTAAAAAATTTAAATGCATTTCTTTGCCACTATTGATTTTTTTTTAGTTTGTATGTTAATCTAAAGTTGAGTTGATGTGCCAGAGAATTAATTTCTAAAAAGAACTCAAACTCTTGTTGTTCATTTTATTATCTCTTCAAATAAAACAATTAAAAGTTAAGTAAAAAGGTTTCCACTTAAGATTAATTTTTTTACGGAATCTGGCATTTTAATGTTCTTTATAAAATTAAAAGTAGAAATATTTTGTAAAAAATAATATTACAATATATAAAAAATTATGGAAGGATGTATTACTCTTATTTTTTAATAAAAATTTTCTGTTTTAATTTCTTAACTAACATTCTTTAGCTACCTATTAATATTCTCTTTTCTAATAGATGTTTTCATTTTACATTTTCATTAATACAAAAAGAAAGCACATACTTTTCTATGGACATTTATAAGTAAGTGTTTTTTATCCCTTGCTCAAATGCTTTATTGCCAAGTCTCGTGATCTAAAACAAACCAGCGCAGAGATTGATAAAAGGATGTTTATTTCTTTACTTTATTTTATTTTTAGAAGTCAAATAAGAATAGATTCTTTAGAAGTCAAACAAGAATAGATAGTAAAAAAGTAAATTATTATTTTAATTATTGAAAATTTTGAATTTCATCAATTTTTAAAAAATATATTATTTTTTATTTGTAAAATATAAAATTTTAAAATTTAAAATTTTAAAATTTTAAAATATTAATTTAACATTTTAAAATAAATTAATCGATATTTTTAATTTTAAAAATAAATATAAAATATTTATATTTCAAATTAATATAATCGGTGTTAAATTTTCAAAGAATAAAATGATGTTCCCCTGAATAGAAAAACTGAATCTATTAATGGAACAGTTATAGTCTTCACTAACCCTATTTTAATTTCATGAATTAAGATCTCCAAAAGAACATTTGCATTTTAGGTAATATTTAGTTTGTGATAATACTTTTTTTTTATAATAATATTATTTTATATTTATATTTATTTTTTTAAATTTTATATAAAAATAGTAAAAAATACTTTTTATTTTTATACAAAATTTTAAAATATAAAATAAAATAATATTTTATAAATAAAAAAGAAAAAAATATTTTCACAAATCGATCATATAGTGTTAACTAATGTTTAAATTATTTAGAGAAACCTCTGTTCCACTCTTGTAAACAGTAAAAAAAAAGTCATAATAATTATTTTCATGGTTTCTTTTTATTTGGTTAAAAAGAGAAGAAATATAAATATTAAGAAATATAATTAATTTTATTAAATTTTTAAAATTCTTAATTTTTTAATTTATTTTTTATAAACTTTACTCTTATTTTTTTATTTATTATAATTTTAATTTTTTCTCATAAAAATTAAATATAATAATTTGTTACGATTGACAATAATTAGATAAATATAGAGATATATATATAAAAAATTAATACTCTCTTAAAAATAAAAATGAACAAATAAATAAAAAAATTACTCTCTTTATAAATAAATACAAAGAAACGAAAAATATAATGTTTAAATGATTTGGGAAGAAGTATCTTTTCCATTCTCATAAATAGTAAAAAAGGAAAAAGGTATTAAAAACTAATAGTAAGTTATTTTTATTGAAAAACATAAGTGTTTTATTGAAATTATTTTAAAAAATAATAAGTTATTTTTATTAGTTTTAAGAAAATATTTAAAAAATAAATTATTATTATTTAAAAATACCAATTCAACAAGTATTACGTGTTAATAATATTTTATTTCCTCGAATGATTTTATTTGACTCAATTTAGATTAATCAAAACTCAATGAAACTTTATAAGTATACAAAAATTTCAAAGGAAAAAAATTATTTAAACCGTTTGATTTTATTTTTATGATTATATATAATTTTATATAATTTAAGTATTTAGAATTATATTATTCAATAGGACAGTTATTTATATTTTAAATAATATATTATATATTAAAATAAAATAGTGTAATAAATATTTATAAGTTTTGTATTTATAAAAAATTGGTAAATTTAATCTACTTTTAAAAACTCTTAATTTAATAGTTGAATCATTTAAATTTATATTTTAAAAGACTTATTAAACAATATATATATATATATATATATATATATATATATATATATATATATATTATCTCTCTCTTAAATTGTTAGAATTTTTGTAAGATTTTATACAAGTATACCATTTCTAAATATTGTATCGGTTAAAACCCCTACACTCATTGATTTAGTCATGCAAGTCCCTTTAAAGTGTTAAATATCCATGCTTGAATTTGACAATTTGTTTGAGCAATATCTGTACATGATTTTTATTGAATATTTTTATATTTTTAATAACAGGTTAAGAAAAACACAAAATAATTTTAGACCTAATTTATCTTTATATTCCTAAATATAGTTTAAATTAGTATATGAATAGCATAACTCTGTTCAATAGATATTAGACAATAATATCTATATATTATATATACTGTATACGATATTGTTAAAGTTCCTAGAATTATTTCAGTGATAAGGAATTATGGTAGTTTACGGTAAATTTAAATGTCGTCATTTTTTAAATAAAAAAAATACGAGGCTGTTAGTGAGGATTGCGTTACAGGTTGCATGGCATTCTTGCATTCTCCACTTTCCTATTTTCTCTAAATTACCACTTTTGTAATGTTCTTGACTTACGTTTCAATAAATTACAGTAAAAGTTTATTACCTTGGGATTCCTTTCATGTCAAACGTACGTTAAGATGTTGCATTTCGGAAACCCATTACTATTAATTTCTCAGAAATATCGGAAGATTCCTTGTTTTTGAACCTCGGAACCTCCCTTTAAAGTAACTACGAATCTTCTCTCTTGCCATTGACATCATATTATCTTATTTTTTTATCTTGTTATTTTTTGGATTATCCATCCAAATTTGGTGCAACTTATATCAATAGTAAAAAATAGATTTTATAGCAAATTTTTACTTGCGTGAATCAATTTTAAAAAATGTGATGTAATTTTTTAATTAAAATAATATATATTAAATTAGTTTAACATGTAATTGATGTAAAATATTTTTTTATATTAATTATTTTTTAAATTATATAAAAAGTTGATATTTTATATTAGTTGTTTCTTTAATTAATATAAAAGTTATTTTTTATATTATGTATTTGGAAAATTAATATAAAAAATTATTTTTTAGTTAGATTATTATCTTTATTGCGTTATTGTATTTCTTGAAATATTTGTTTACATCACTATTATTCTATTTCAATTATTTTGTATTTTTATTATTTTAGTGAAAATTATCATTTGTTTAATTAAGTTTTTTTTTAATTTTCAATGTTGATATATTTTTCATTATTATTGTTAATCATTGTCATTTACTATCCAATAGTTTCATCATTTTATTTTGGATATTATCTTTTTCATTTAATATTATGATAATAAAATTGATTTTATTTTGTTTGTTGTAATGTTTATTCTTCATTATTATCATCCGTTAATTTCATTACTGTTGTTCTACTTTACTGTTGTTGTTCATGTGATAATAAATTTGTTAATTTCATTATTTTGATTGGATAATTATTCAATTTATTTTGTTTGTTTGAATTAATTGTTGAAATTTGTATTTTTTTTGTGAGCATCTCTTTAAATATATATATCTTGTGTGAGCAATGGTATATATATATATATATATATATATATATATATATATATATATATATATATATATATATATATATATATATATATATATATATATATATATATATATATATATATATATATATTATATTTATTGCTGCGTATATAATTTTATCTAAAAAAATATTTTATTGAATTTAGTTTGTTATGGTTATATGTATTATAGTGAATATGTATGTATATGTTTTCTTTTAGAATGCTCATATTTGATGGCATTTTTTTCATGTGTTTAATTGGTGTATTTTTTGTTACCATAAGAAATTAATTTGATACAAGATAATAAAATCGATGTCATAAAATCATTTCACTAATGAAGCATTCTCAGTTAAGAAGGAAGTGGAATTCAAAATTAGTTTTTATAAAAATAGGATTACATAAGTCAAAGTCATTCTCAATATTTTGTAACCATATCTAATTTCATTCAATAGAAAATAAAAATAGTATAATATTGGAGAACGAAATTAAAATAGCATAACAATATAAGAATTGAATAGGATCCCAATGCTTCGGAAATATACCTCTTAACATCCTTAACTTGTGGATTATTTTTTTTTTCCATAATTAATTTGTGTTGTATTTGTCTTAAATTTGAATTGGTAGGATTTTAATTTTTATGATCATAATATGCTTCATTTTATAAATTTGTTAAATAGACATTTGAGGGTAAATTCGACGACCTTAGTATAAATCAGCGTAACCTTAATTTTCCATTTGAGATTGAATACAATGGGTAAACCACTCAATGAGTGAAACATTGAGTATATTCAATCTTGAATTATCCATGTTGGACAATTTGGGAAATAGTTTTTTTATTTACTGGTTCAAAATTTCTTCTCAAATGTTGTATATTATACTTGATGAAATTTCAATTCAGTATATTTTGCATTGTCTCTGGGTGCATGTTAGATCGTGGTGTAATAACACCACGATCAAGTTGTGTACTTGGAAACTTATATGAAATGATTGTAAATTTTTACTAAGTATAATATTCAAGATTTAAGAAAAAATGTTTAACTTGTGAATGGAAAACTTCATCATTAAATGGGATAGGGTCCTACCAATACAAAGGATATTGAGTTATGATATGTTTGGCAAAATTATTGGGTAGCTCTAACTTGTGAGTGGAAAAATTCATCTTGTAGAGTATGGATTGTACATGGATAAATGCAAGGTGCATAATTGATGAATATGAAAATTTGATGGAATCTTTTTTGGAATTTACACAACGAATTATTCTTGATAGTAATGTAAGATTTTACTATCCTTATGTTAATTGTTTGAATGAAAAATAGTTGAAAATTGATGAAATCAAGGAGCATGTTCTATGGTTTTGCAAGAGTTATACAGGATATATTTGACATGGTAAATTGTTAGACATGTTAAGTCAATCTTAAAGTATGAAGGTTGATGTAAATATAGAAGACCAGCTAAAGGACATAAATTGAGAAGTGAGACAAGAACCTTTTCTACGAGCAAATATGTATGAGAATTTATGCAATGATATGGATAAACCATTGTATTCGGGTTGTACTAATTTTACAAAACTACCAGCAATGTTAAGGTTATTCAATCTAAAGGAAATAAATGGATGGAGTGATAAAAGTTTCATTGAATTTCTTGAGTTGTTGAGAGATATGTGACAAGAAAGAAATACATTGTTGAAGCGTAATTATGATATGAAAAAGGTGTTTTGTTCGATGAGTATGGAGTATAGGAAAATACATTCTTGTCCAAATGATTTTATATTATACAAAAAAAAAATTGAAGGGTTGCATCAATGTCTCGTATGTTAGGTTTCATGCTATAAATTAAAGGATGGTGATTATGATGAGAGTGCAAAGAGCTTTGGCGAAAGTGTTATGATATCTTCCAATAATTTCAAGGTTCAAATGGTTGTTTGCTAATGAAAATGATGCAAAAAGACTTAGATGACATGTAGATGAAAAACAAAGTGGTAGGAAGTTGTATCATCCTACCGATTGTTTATAATGGAAGATAATTGATCAATTGTTTTCAAAGTTTGGAAATGAGCCAAAAAATGAGACTTGGACTTGTAACAAATAGAATGAGCCCTTATGGTGTTTCATGATTTGTTCTATTGATAATTTACAACCTTCATTCTGAGTTGTGTATAAAGCACAAATATATTATGTTATTTATGATGATTTCAGATACACAACAATCAGGAAACTAAATAAATGTTTATTTTGATCCCTTGTTAAGAGGCATAAATCATGTCTTATTTGTGAAGAAGACAAAATTTACCATCAATTTCATCATGAAAAGAAAATAGTTTACCTTGATCATTGAAGATTTCTCATATATAACCACTTATATTGTAGATTAAGGAAAAATTTTAATGGAATACTAGATAATAGAGTTGCTCCAAAGGCCTTAATTGGAGAGAAAGTTTATAACTAAGTCAAAGACATCCAAGTTGTGTTTGGAAAGTCATAAAATAAGCCTACCAAGAAAAATTTATTTAAGACAAAATCAATCTTTTTTAATCATCCTTACTGATGCAAACTAGATATAAGACATTGCATCGATGTCATGCATATGAAAAATGATGTGTGGATAATGTTATGGAAACACTCTTAAACATATAAGGTAAGACAAAAGATGGTGTTAATTCACGATTGGACTTGCTTCATATGGGTATAAGAGAAGAGTTAGGTTCACAATTTTTTGGTAAGAAAACTTATTTGCCTTCAACATGTCATACTTTGTCAAAAAAAAAAAGAAGAGAAAAAAAGGTTTCAGTGAATGCCTACATAATGTGAAATTCTCATATGGTTATTCTTCGAACTTTAAAAGGTTTGTCTTGATGAATGATCTCAAGTTAGTTGACTTAAAATCTCATGATTGTCATCTATTGATGCAACAATTACTACCAATGGTTACTTGTGATATTTCACCTAAAAAAGTTAGACATACCATAAGTAGGTAGTGTTTCTTCTTCAATAATATATGTAGCAAAGTTGTTGATCCTGAAAAATTGGATGAACTTAAAAATGAAGTTGTGATTATGTTATGCTAATTGGGGATGTATTTTCCTCCATTTTTTTACACCATGGTTCACTTAATTGTTTATATAGTGGGGGAGATTAGGTTATGTTAACCCGTTTATTTATGATGGATGTATCAAGTTGAATGGTACATGAAAATACTAAAGGGGTATGTTAAGAACTCATAGTGTTCTAAAACATCTATTATTTAAAGGTATATAGCAAAATAGGCTATTGAGTTTTTTACATAGTATTTATCAAAAGTGGAACCTATAGGGATTCTTAAGTCTTATCATGATAAAAGATGTGAAGGTAAGGGTACATGAGATATAATTATTAAAAGCATGGGTCAGGAGGAATTCCTTCAAGCATATTGATATATTTTAACTAATACTAATGAGGCTCAAGCTTATTTAAATGCTCAAAAATCATCATTAGGGAAAAACATCTTTGAATTAATAAAAAGTGGTTGCTAAATGAGTAACATAAAAAAAAAATTTCCCTGGTTTGATGACACCATCAAGAATGATGATGTTATTTCTAATACTTTAACATGACTATCACAAGACTCGAGCTTTGATATCCTATGTTGGAATGAATATATTATTAATAACTTTTTTTCTTTTATACAAAGTCCTAAGATGAAAAAGATACTATGCAACATAGTGAGGTAATGGTGATGGCTGAGTCAATGCATTTTTCTACTTCGAAAGATAAAAATTCTTTTGTGGCCTTTATATCTTACTTTGAAGTTGTTGAAGAGGTTTGGAAGTTTGATTATACTAAGTTCAGAGTGCTTGTTTTAAATTCAAGTGAGTTGATAGTAACAATGATTTACAAGTTGATGAATTGAAATTTACATTGGTCAATCTTAATAAAGTAGCTTATAAGGATGGTCCTTTTATAATGACCTACCAAGAAAAACAAATGTTTTATATCTAAGATCCTTCTAACAAAAGATGGTTAATAGCTCTTCAAGAAAAGATTACAATTAGTAATTATGACACTATTGATATGACAAGTGTTGATATTTCCTTCTTATCAAATAATTCTAGTATGAATGAAGAAAATAAAATTGATAATTTACATGTTATTCGAGATGACCATCATGAAGGGATATGACAAAATATTGCTACATGAATGCTACATATTATTATTTTATTTTATTTCATTGATAATTGATAATATTTTTAATATATTTTTATTTATATTTATGATAATAATATATTGTTACTTAATTTTTATTGATTGAAGTTCTTAACTTATAATTTTTACATATTTAAATAGGCATATAGTTAATCAATCTAAGAATCCTTCTTCACAAAGTGGGTTTGCTAGCTAATCTCGATAGAAGAAGGAAAGACAAGTCATACAGTTAAGGGAGTTAACCCTTAACTAAAGTGCTAATCAGAGAATTCCAATAGAATTTGATTAGAGAACTAAGAATCCTTTAGGACCAATCAGAACAAAGTTCAAGAGTTACGTGACCCTCCTTGCACGTAGTAAAACTAGTATCCTTAAGAAAGGTTGGGATGATTTAGAGCTCCAAACTTATCAAATTTGGGAAACCATTATGCTACACCCATTACTTATGTTTTTAACTATTCATGTAATGAACATCGTTTTCGTTTACTAACTTATATCTATTATGTCATGTAGCTTACTTATGATGTACCCAACATCGACTTACTAAATAGGAAATAACTTTCATTTGCGGATGAATGTTGGATAGGGGTTCAAGACACATCTTACAGTAAATAAATATATATATATATATATATATATATATATATATATATATATATATATATATATATATATATATATATATATATATATATATATATATATATATATATATATATGGGCCATTGAAGGATGTTTTTCCATATAAGGAATATCAATTCCTTGATAATAAGACATGATAAAGATTTGTTCAAAATAGATAGGATCCTTTCTTTCTTATAAGTTGATTTATATGTTTCTATGTCATATTATTTTAATTAAGAAAGGGATAAAAAAATTACTGCAAAGAACTTATACCCCATAGATTGTCTCGTGAAGGCTATAGGTTGCTGGAAGAAATAATTATGCAGTAGAAGCAGGGAGAATGTTAAGCATCCTTTGAGCTAAGTTCATTTACTGTAGTTTCTCCTTCATCTACATCCAATTTCCATGAAAAATGGAAGAGATCATAATAGAGACCTTTAGAGAGTTTACCTCTGACCTATCTCATGTTTTAGTTGAAAAGATTGTAAGTAATTAATTCAAAAATTATATTTCTAACTTTAATCTCAAATAACACATTATTAACATTATGATTCATATATTTTGTAGGATTTTTTGTTTGAACAAAGCTCCTAGGAAGTCTTTGTGCCTATTGGATGAGATGATATCCTAACTACTATAATTGGATAATTGGAGCATCCAAGTCATGTTTGTTCTATTTGATGAGGTGTAGGGATACAAACTTTTTTGGTTCACCTTCTGGTAGACGAGTGCATGGGGAAGGAACCATGTTTAGAGAGAATTTGAAGGCCATTAGAAAAAAAAAATGAGATGGGAAATTAGAGAGAAAGTAAGGGTCATTAATTGGGTAAAAGCTTAGAGAGGAGTCTAGACAAAAGTTGGCATTTTTGGAACTTTCCCAGGAAAAAAACGTAAGTTCAACCAAATCCCTCTCCTAAAGGTGTAAGAATAGAGGGTAGTTTGTAATGAAGGTTCAAACCCACAAGACGATCAATTTTTACAGATTATGGATTACCATGAGTTATATGTAAAGGATCCTCTCCATGTAGTTGTTGTTGGAAAAGTATACAGCTTAGGTTCAATGTTACAAAATAGCCAAGTTGGTGATGATAAAGTAAGGGTGGTGGTTGAACAGGTTAAAGATGTAAATGCTCATGTCCTTGTGCCTATTGAGAAGGTTCAAACAATGGGACATGCTGCAAATCATTTCATTCTATGATCGAAAACATTTGTAAAGTGGACTAAAGAAAAGGTATTAATTTTTATTAAATATTTACTTATGTTACTACTTGATTAAAATATTATGGTTACTGAAAATTGTTTCGAAAATTGAGGTTGTTGCTAAAGAGGATGTTCCATCCAAACCAAAGGAATCTAAGCTTGATCTGTTTACATATGTGTGTGTGATAAGTGTTCAATAAGACACTTATTTGGAACATAATTCAATGTAATTGCAGGTAATTGAAGCATAAAACACCGTTAAAAAATGAGAAAATGATATAAAACTGAATAACTCATGCACGATCTGGAAATTACAATTTTAAAGCCTTTTTGGGTGATAAATTCTCATAAATTTGGGTTATGCAAAATGTTATAGGGTTTCGCGTTGGCAACGTAACTGAACTTACGTGGAACACATGAAGATTTGAAGGGAAAGAAGCAATTTGTTATTCGCGTCGCGTTGGCAACGCAGCTGCACCGCATTGGACACGCGACGACACATACCAGTAACTATAAAAAATCCTAGAACAGAACGAAAATTGGGCATCAGTCATTCACTCTATCCACAAATCTATCTCCAGAGCACAAACCTAGAAGTGAGAGCCACTGTTTGCCTTCATGTTTGTTCTGTTCTGGGTGAAGGAAGAACCTTAGGATGGAAGACAAAGTGCATCTGCAGCGTGCTGCCATGACCATGACTTTCTCTTCTTCTCCTATTTTCTTCTTCTTCATCATGTGTAACTAAGTCCCTGTTGGGGAAGGATGAATCCTTAATTGATCTTATGTAATCCAGATAATGCATTTATTTAAGATTGTTTTCCTTTAACGTTGATTATTCATCTCTTTGCTTAATGCTTTTATGACTTGGTCACTCATAAAATGAACCAAAATTCTTTTTCGCAATTAGGAAATTGGTTTTAGAATTGGAACTGGGATTGAATAACATAACTGTGAAGACTCTAGGGATAGAGGTTCATATTTGTGAGATCGTTTGAATTCTTGAACGTAAGGCTCCCTGCAAATTAGGAATTGCTAAGGGATTAGGATTCCTAATTTGTATTGAAGGATTGCTGAGTCAAGGGATTAACCTTCAATCAACAATTTGTGAATTCGATTTTCAACTACTGTTTATCTTAAAGATACGTAATGATCAAGGATTACCTAGGGGAAGTTTTGGTGGAGTCCAACCTTAACACCTTTCATTCGTTGATTTCTTACTCTTTCAAATTGTCCATTGAGTATTAGATAGTTTTGAACGTACTTTAATTCATTTTATGCAACCTGGAACAGAGATCCAGATTAAGTGACAGAATTTGTGAATCTTGTTAATTTTTCTGTTTGCGTCGCCTACGCGCGAGATCGCGTTGCCTACGTGACCCCAAAACTGAGTTCAATTAGTGGACTAGTAGGAATCCAGTATTTGAACAAAATCCCTGTGGAGACGATACTCTTACTCATTCTTTACTTCGTAAAACGATAAGGTGCCCTTGCCTTCATACGTTTTCACACCAAGTTTTTGGCGCCGTTGCCGGGGATTTGTTTTGCAATATTGAAGAGTACTATGAATGCCACTAGATTAAGCAACCCTGTTTGATATTTCTGACTTTGTTTGCATACTGATTCTTTCTTTAGTTTAATCTTGTTTAACTTATATATGCGAGGTGAACAAGAACAGGAATTGATCTTTGAACCTGAGATTGAAAAACTCGCAAGAAGAAACCAAAGGGAAACAAAATTACGAATGGTGCAACAAGAGCAACAGAGACTGCAAAGGACCAGCAAAGAAAACCTTGTGCATCACTCTATCATGGAGGAACATCTGCTTAACAGGAGAATTACGTTAGGAGAATATGCACTCCCAAATTCTGCAGCGCTAACATTGTGAGACCACCGATCGCTGCCAACAACTTTGAAATCAAACCTGCACTACTCCATCTAGTACAACAGGACCAGTTTGGAGGAAGTGAAGTGGAAGACCCGAATCTCGACCTTTCAAGCTTTCTCCAAATATGTGACACAATCAAGATGAATGGCGTCTCTGACGAAACAATCAGATTGAGACTATTCTCATTTTCCTTAAGAGATCGTGCCAAGTATTGGTTGCAAACCCAACCAAGAGGAAGTATTACCACCTGGGAGGAATTGGTATCCAAATTTCTCATGAAGTACTTCCCACCCTCTAAATACAACAAGTTGAGAGGAGAGATCTCCTATTTCGGTTAGAAGGAAGGAGAGTCACTCTGTGAGGCTTGGGAGCGGTTCAAGGAGCTTTTGCGGAAGTGTCCACACCATGGCTTCTCTGATATCCATCAAGTTCATATTTTCTACAATGGAGTCAAGCCAGCCACAAGACTCATCATAGACGCCTCAGCAGGAGGATCTCTGAATACCAAGAGAGGTGTGCTGGAGTTGGACACGCAAACTGCAATACTTGCTCAGAATAAGTTGATCTCACAGCAGCTAGAGGCGTTGACAAAACAGTTGCAGGTCTTCAACGTGGGAACCCCTCAGCAAACACAAGCCCTGAAATGTGATTTCTGTGGGGGAGAACATGAAAACGGATGCTGTGACACAGACATGATAGGAACCTCCAGCCAGGAGCAAGTGCACTATATGGGTCTGCCACAAAGGCCTAAGTATCCTCCTTATTCTAACTCTTATAACTCTAATTTCAGGAATCAAAACAACCCTAGGAGGAACGGACAGTATGCGCAGCAACAGCCCACTCAACAACAGACAAACCAACCACAAGACAACTCTGCAGACTTGGGGAACATACTTAGCCAGTTCATGCAATCCACTCAAGCATCCATCAAGAATTTGGAAAATCAAGTGGGATAGCTATCCAAATACTGGGAGTTTTCCCAGTGACACAATAGTGAATCCCAAGGAGCAGTGCAATGCTATTACAACAAGGAGTGGAAAGATGATAGAACCAAGGTTACCCAAATTACCAAAGACAACAGAAAATGTAATCATACAAACCAATGATGCTGCTACTCCAGCAGACCCACCATCTAGAATGGAAACAGAAATGCAACCTGGAGGAGAACCAGCAGTCAGTCTACAACTAGCAGCGAAGGAAGAACAGAAGAAAGAATACCATGACAGACCGGTAAGAAAAAGCAAAAAGCAATTGTTTGAGGAAGCCGTGGCCAACGGAGAAAAGGCTACGTCGACAACGCCAAATGTCCCATTTTTCCAAAGGCTGAAGAAATAGCAGGAAGAGAGGAGGTTCTCTAAATTCCTGGATATATTCAGAAAACTGCAGATCAACATACCACTAGCTAAAGCATTGGAAGAAATGCCCTCGTACGCGAAATTCATGAAGGAGTTGTTGTCCAAAAAGAGGAAGCTTAAAGAAGATGAAACCGTAGCTCTTACAGAAGAATGCAGTGCCATCATTCAAAGGAAGCTCTCTCAGAAGCTGAAAGATCCAGGATCTTTTGCAATTCCCTGCACCATTGGGAATTTGCAGATTGGAAAGGCATTATGTGACTTAGGAGCTAGCATCAACTTGATGCCCCTTTCCATAATAAGAAACAGGAAATAGAGGAGGTGAAGCCTACCATGATGTGCCTCCAACTGGCTGATGGATCAATTAAATATCTATATGGTATGGTGGAAGACCTCCTGATCAAGGTAGACAGATTCATATTCCTAGCTGACTTTGTGGTGTTGGACATGGAGGAAGATGCTGAAATTCCATTGATCCTAGGAAGGCCATTCCTTGCTACAGGAAGAGCACTTATCAATGTGCAACAAGGGCAGCTGATACTAAGAGTGCAGGATGAAAAGGTGATGTTCAATGTGTTTGAAGCTATGAAGCATCCTGCTGAACAGCCACATTGCATGAGGATGGACGCGTTGGCAATGCCACTGTCAGTCCCTCTTGAAAAACAGGACAGTGAGTCCATTCTTGAAGGAGTACTCTGGCAATCCAAAGGCTTGAGCCAGGAGAGAGGAAAAGAGAGCCAAGATGTGGAGGAATGCATAGCCACACTTGAAGCTAATCCTCCCATGAAATCAAGTTCACAACCCTCTGAGGGTTTGCCAAAGAAAGAAGGAAAAGTGGACAGCCCACCGACAGAACTGAAGCAGCTCCCATCTCACCTCCGTTATGCATTCTTGGGGGAAAAGAACACGTTTCCAGTAATTGTGAGCAACTCCCTCAATGAACAAGAAGAGGAGAAATTATTGAAGATTTTAAGAGTCCATAAGTCTGCCATTGGATGGACTATTTCAGATCTAAAAGGAATAAGTCCTTCCTTCTGCATGCACAAAATCCTAATGGAGGAAGATTTTAAACCTATAGTGCAGCCCCAGAGAAGACTTAATCCAACCATGAAAAAGGTTGTGAAGAAAGAGGTCCTCAAGCTCCGATAGCTCTTGGGTCAGCCCAGTCCAGGTTGTACCTAAGAAAGGAGGGATAACAGTGATCCCTAATGAGAAGAATGAACTTATTCCTACAAGGACAGTGACTGGTTGGTGTATGTGCATTGACTGCAGAAGACTCAATGAGTCCACTAGAAAAGATCACTTCCCTCTTCCATTCATGGACCAGATGCTGGAGAGACTAGCTGGGCATGCCTACTACTGTTTTCTGGACGGATACTCTAGTTATAACCAGATTGTAGTAGATCCCAAGGACCAAGAGAAAACTGCCTTCACTTGTCCCTATGGAATATTTTCATATCGTTGGATGCCATTTGGGCTATGTAATGCGCCAGCTACATTTCAAAGATTCATGCTGGCCATCTTCTCCGACATGGTAGAGAATTTTATAGAAGTCTTCATGGATGACTTCTCAGTATTTGGATCTGATTATGACAATTGCCTGAGTAACCTGTCTTGCATGCTGAAACGATGTGAGGAAACCAACTTAGTGTTGAATTGGGAGAAATGTTACTTTATGGTACAAGAAGGCATTGTGCTGGGGCACAAAGTCTCATCAAGAGGTGTAGAAGTTGATAAAGCAAATGTTGAAGCCATTGAAAGGCTTTCTCCTCCGATAAACGAGAAAGGAGTGAGAAGTTTCCTCGGACACGCCGGATTCTATAGAAGATTTATCAAAGACTTCTCCAAAATCTCCAAACCATTGTGCGACCTCTTGGTGAAGGATGCTGAATTCAACTTCAATGAGGCATGTCTGAAGGCATTCAACGCACTTAAGGAACAATTAATCACAACACCCATACTTGTAGCGCCAGATTAGAGTCTCCCATTTAAACTCATGTGTGATGCAAATGATTTTGTTGTAGGTGCTGTGTTAGGACAACGGAAGGACAAGAAATTACATGTCATATATTATGCTAGCAAGGTGCTGAATAGTGCACAATTGGACTACATCACAGTTGAAAAGGAGCTGTTGGCCGTTGTCTACGCTTTTGACAAGTTCAGGTCATATTTAATTGGTGCCAAGGTAATTGTGTATACTGACCATGCTGCTTTGAAACATTTTCTGTCAAAACAGGAGGCAAAACCGAGGCTGATCAGGTGGATCCTACTCCTCCAAGAGTTCGATTTTGAAATCTAAGACCGAAAAGGCAAGGACAATGGTGTAGTGATCACTTGTCCAGGTTGCCTACACAAATCATAGAAGGTGAAAAGGTCTTGATCAATGAAGAATTTCTAGAAGAAAAGTTGTTAGCCATTGCTGTTGCACCTTGGTATGCAGACATATCGAATTTCAAAGCTGCACAGATTATTCCAAATGAATGGTCCTGGCAGTAGCGGAAGAAGTTGTACCATGACAGCAAATTTTACCTATGGGATGAACCCTTTCTATACAAAAAAGGTGTGGATGGATTGCTCAGAAGGTGTGTCCCACGCGAAGAGCAAAAAAATGTCCTGCAACACTGCCATAGCTCAGCCTATGGAGGCCACTTCAATGGAAGGAGGATAGTAGCAAAGGTGTTGCAGAGGGGATTCTTTTGGCCTACATTATTCAAGGATGCCAAAGATTTTACTGTTGCGTGTGATGCCTGCCAACGCAGCGGAAATGTCTCAAAGAGAGATGAAATATCTCTCACTAACATCATAGAAGTGGAGCTGTTTGATGTGTGGGGCATAGATTTCATGGGACCATTCCTTGTCTCATACTCTAATGAGTATATACTGCTAGTTGTGGACTATGTGTCAAAATGGGTAGAAGTTGTCCCTACACACACATGTTATGCTAAATCTGTAATAAGATTTCTGAGGAAGCACATACTGTCCAAATTTGGTGTCCCACGCATTCTGATCAGTGATGGAGGGACACATTTCTGTAACAAGCAGCTAGAAGTCGTTCTGAGCAAATATGGCGTTAGATATAGAATCACCACAGCGTATCATCCACAGAGCAACAGCCAAGCTGAGGTTTCTAACAGAGAAATAAAGAGGATTCTGGAGAAAACTGTGAGTAACTCCAGAACAGATTGGGCAAATAGGTTGGATGACGCACTTTGGGCCTACGAACAGCTTTCAAAACACCCGATTGGTATGTCTCCATACCAGCTGGTTTTTGGGCAAGCATGCCACTTGCCTGTGGAACTTGAGCATAGGGCATACTGGGCAATTAGATTTCTCAACTTCAATGCTAACACATCCAGAGAGAACAGATTATTACAGCTACATGAACTAGAAGAATTCCGCCTCAACGCCTATGAAAATGCAAAGATTTACAAGACTAAGACCAAGCAATGACATGACAACCTGATCAAACAAATAGTTTTTGAACCTGGACAGCTGGTTTTGTTATTCAATTCCAGGTTCAAATTATTCCCAGGGAAACTAAAATCCAAATCGTCTGGACCTTTTGTAGTCAAGGAGGTTGCAGATCATGGCGCCATCACACTTGAAGATACACAAGCCCAGAGGAGTTTTAAGGTCAACGGGCAACGTGTCAAGCATTATCATGGAGGTGAAATCAGCAGGGAGAAGACCACCTGCACTCTTCAGACCCCAACTTAAAAAAAAAATTTACTATGTCAAGCTAGAGACATTAAACAAGCGCCGCAAGGGAGGCAACCCTTGGAAGTAGTTTTAAAAATTTTCTTCTTTATTTTATCTTTTTTTTTTTAAGTTTTTTTTGCAGGTTGAAGAGGTAAACCCCAGAATTGGATCAATAGAAACCAAGCGGATAAGGGGTGCAAAACAAAAATCCAGTCCTATAATGAATAAAAAATCACGTGATGAACGCCAATACGAGCGCGTATCCAACGCACTAGCACTAGAACAAACAAAAGAGGGGGACACTCAGCAGAAGCGTCAAAGTAGCCTATAAGCAGTTAAGCCAGTATTAATTACCCAAAGCGTTACCCACCCACCTGATTCCTCGTATCCAACATGTATGAATATAAAAATCCCCCCACTAACCATAACTCCCACCAACTCCATTCGAATTCCTTGCTGCAACTCCTCACATTCCCACAAAAGAAAAACTGCTGCTATACTTCACAAGTACAACAAATCTCCAATGGCTTCCCCCTCCAAAACTTCAGCCATGGCAGCAGATGTGAAAAGATTCCAATCCTCAGAAAACGAGGAAAGGTTCAAAACACTCAGGAGAAACCCCATAGTAGGGGATAAGAAACTGAAACTACGTACTTGGGAGTTCCCATCAATTGAGAACGAGATCGTAGACAGAAAGTGGGAGAAGTTATGTAACTTGGCTGGCCAAGGATACGAAGAAATCACCTGCGAGTTCTATGCCAACATACATTGACTCAAGCAAGAGGACTGTTATATGTCCTACGTTCGTGGGAAGACGATCTCTTTCGCCCCACAAGTGATAAGGGATCTGTTAGAAGCCAGACCCCCTATACTCGGATGCATGTATCAGCGTCACAGGAGTGCCCCAATAGACCAACCGGTATCTTTGAGGGTACTCTGTATACCAGGAGCCAAATGGGAACTGAAGGAAGATGGCTCCAATGACGGGAAATCCTTACACAAAGACGACTTAAAACCAGTGGCCAAAATCTGGTACACGTTCGTGCAGTCAAACCTGTTGCCAATGCTTCATTCCAATGAAGTAAACAACAAGCGGGCGGTCCTGCTTTAGATGATAATGACATCCTGCGAGGTGGACATCGCCCAAATAATTGCTCGAGAGATGAAAAGCACTGCTCGGAAGTGCTAAGTTCCCCTGGGATACCCCAGCCTTATTACGGCTCTATGCGAATCTCAGGGAGTAAAAATTGAAGGCTGCACCCAAGTGGAACCTCACCCCACTCTGGACGAAGCCTACATTGGGCGTTACGTCCTTTGCAAAGGAGCCTGGACCACCCTTGCCACCCAGAATATATGAGATGCTGACTGAACAGAGGGAGCTGTTACTGGCACAGCAAGCCTCCAACCACCAAATAGGAAGTCAGGTGAAGGCGCTGCAAAGGTACATGCAGAAAGTCAACACAAGAACAAAGAGAACCCAACGACTCCTCAAGCAAATTGGGAGACACGTTGGGTTGCCTGATAAAGACCTCTCAGATGGGCCCGAAGAACAAACTCCGCAGTGAATCAACATAGACGATAGTGAAAGAGAATGAGGGTCGGTAGGAAGGAATGACATGGACGAAGATTAAACAAGTTGCATTGGAAAATCTTCTCCTTGTGACCAACAGATTTTTTAGGACTCAGTTTTTTTTTCTTTTTAAATAATTTTCTTTTCCCAATTTTTTCTTTCTCCTTTTGTAATCAGGAAGTCTTATACCAACTCTATGAGCATCACATTATGAATTAAATGCTGAACTGTTACAAATCCTACCTAAAGACACTAACTCTAACATGGTGCGTTGCCAATATGGACTGTTTAGGTACTATACACATTGAGTACAATCCAAGCTGAGCATACACATCTAACTCACTTCAACACCACACACGAGGTGAAAATAAAATTGGAATAAACCATTACTGCTGCAAGACACAGAACATGATACATTGCCAATACCAGAAAAACTGTGTTGCCAACGCATGCTGCTGTGTTGCATATTGGTTAGATCTTTCCAATTAACTTTAAATGGTGAATCATATCAATAAATGGAATCCAACTCTAATTTCTGCAATACTGCCTGAACACTGACACATGAATTCAGCAAAATACAAAATGCACTCATATGAATATGCATTCTCACCAGTTCTGTTGCCAACACAACCAATTGCATGTCCAACATGTCTGGGATGAATAAAACACCACACTGCTAATTCACAGCAAGTGCTATTTCCACTTATCTGATCACCAGAGCACACTCATGCACAGTTCACCCACTGAATAAGCACGGTGTAGGGGTTTTCTCACCACCCAAATCAATCTTCAACATCATTCCTCTTCCCTCTCCGCTAAGCATCAATTGCACAGTCCTTAAATGTTCATTTACAAGATACAGAATGTAGCAGATTGAATGAGAATTATTTTGTTGTCTGCTATAGTTGCAACAATTAGTTTGTGATGCATGTTCTAGGCTTGCACAAATTACCTGTGAGCAGTTGGACCTCTACACTTATTTCTTTTATATGTGTATGGTCACAAATTGAGTTTCATTTCAGAACTTTCCCTGTTTCTTAGTTGAATTCCAGTATCACATGCTTGCATAAACAGGATTAAGGAACTTCTTTGATATGTACCTACTTGACCAAATGACCCACCTTGCATTCATGTCTATTGTTTAGCCCCTTGAGCCTTATACCCAATTCTTTGTGTTTGATTAGCTCATTTTCTGCCAAGTGTGTGAAAAGCCATGAATATGCCTAGCCAAGGGAACTAGGAGAAGGTTACTTGTATTTGAGGTTGAGTTTTACACTAAGTTTAGAGTTTCTTAAGGACAAACAACACTTCTAAGTTTGAGGTTAAGGGTGTCCGTAGCAATGTAATTGGCAGTGGGTTTCCAAAAAAAAAAGGAGAAAAAAGAGAAAGAAAGAAAGGAATTCGGGTACCCAAACAAGGCAAAGAAATATTAAAAACAGGAACATACTTCTATGGGGTGATCTTGCATCTCCAAACTAATGGAAAGTAAATTCTCCAACCCTCTCATAGTTTCTTTGGCTTAAATAAACTCATTTCCCAATATTCACCCACCTTTCACCTAAGCCACATTACAATCCATAACAAGACCTTTTGATTTACGTCAGTATGTGACTCATTAGTAGAGATAGAGAATAGAGGCAAGCCTATGGTAATGAAATTTTGATTTGGAGACATAGAGAGAAACACCTAACCCAAACGCTTGAGAGAAAGAGTGAAACACTTAACCTTATGAGAGTTTGCAAGTCTAGGCCATGTTTCCTTAATAGCAAATTGTTGTAACAATAATATAAACACTGTTTTACTCACAATTTAATGTTATATTCTGAATCTGTGATTATCTTTCTTCTATTCCTAATGCATGATGGAGTATCTTTGAAATTTCTGATCGATGCAAGTCGAAGTGAAGAGGGGAGTGAAATACATTTGAGAGAGATGATATGCATGTTGAGAGCAGTCTAGAATTAATTATGTTCCTGTAGTTTAATGCTTGCTTGAGGACAAGCAAGAGTTCAAGTTTGGGGTTGTGATAAGTGTTCAATAAAACACTTCTTTGGAACATAATTCAACGTAATTGCAGGTAATTGAAGTATAAAACACCGTTAAAACATGAGAAAATGATATAAAACTGAATAACTCATGCACAATCTGGAAATTACAATTTTAAAGCGTTTTTGGGTGATAAATTCTCATAAATTTGGGTTCTGCAAAATGTTACAGGGTTCCACGTTGGTAATGTAACTGAACTTACGTGGAACACATGAAGATTTGAAGGGAAAGAAGCAATCTGTTATTCGCATCGCGTTGGCAATGCAGTTGCACCGCGTTGGACACGCGACGACACAAACCAGTAACTATAAAAAGCCCAGAACAGAACGAAAATGGGGCATCAGTCATTCACTCTATCCACAAATCTATCTCCAGAGCACAAACTCAGAAGCGAGAGCTGTCATTTGCCTGGACGTTGGTTCTGTTCTGGGTGAAGGAAGAACCCTAGGGTGGAAGACGAAGTGCATTTGCATTGTGCTGCCATGACCATGACTTTCTCTTCTTCACCTGTTTTCTTCTTCTTCATCATGTGTAACTAAGTCCCTGTTGGGGAAAGATGAATCCTTAATTGATCTTATGTAATCTAGATAATGCATTTATTTAATATTGTTTTCCTTTAACGTTGATTATTCATCTCTTTGCTTAATGCTTTTATGACTTGGCCACTCATAAAATGAACCAAAATTCTTCTTCGCAATTGGGAAATTGGTTTTAGAATTGGAACTGGGATTAAATAACATAACTGTGAAGACTCTAGGGATAGAGGTTCATATGTTTGAATTCTTGAACGTAAGGCTCACTGCAAATTAGGAATTGCTCAGGGATTAGGATTCCTAATTTGTATTGAAGGATTGCTGAGTCAAGGGATTAACCTTCAATCAACAATTTGTGAATTCGATTTTCAACTACTGTTTATCTTAAAGATACGTAATGATCAAGGATTACATAGGGGAAGTTTTGGTGGAGTCCAACCCTAACACCTTTCATTCGTTGATTTCTTACTCATTCAAATTGTCCATTGAGTATTAGATAGTTTTGAACGTACTTTAATTCGTTTTGTGCAACCTGGAACAGAGATCCAGATTAAGTGACAGAATTTGCGAATCTTGTTAATTTTTCTGTTTGCGTCGCTTGCGCGCGAGATCGCGTTGCCTACGTGACCCCATAACTGAGTTCAATTAGTGGACTAGTAGAATCCAGTATTTGAACCAAATCCCTGTGGAGACGATACTCTTACTCATTCTTTATTTCGTAAAACGATAAGGTGCACTTGCCTTCATACGTTTTCACACCAACAATGTGGAATTGCCTTTAACATAGGAAATCGTCATTTGAAACTAATCATGGAACTAGATGTTATAGGCAAGTCCACTTTAACCCTCTTCTATATCGTTAAGAATGATATTATGGAGCTTGTAATGGATAATGATATACTATACATATCGATGATACAAGTGTGGATGATGTAAGCATATTTCTAATCTATATCATTTTAATTAAGTATCAAACTCACATTTATTCAAATTACTTAGGTATATCCATCACCTTTGCATCCAAAGAGGGAGAGATCATATCTATGGATTCCTTGAGCTCGTATATATATATATATCCAAAAAATTGGGAATAAGTCTTCTAAGATACAAGCATACATTTAGAGTAGGTTACAAACAAAGAAGTACTGTTACTTAACATCATATTTTCATTCGTAAGTTAAATTCTCCAAGTGAATTTAATATAAATAAAAGTGAACTATTTCACTTATTCTTAACCAAATTTTGTAAGTCTCATTGGTAACTGATTATTATTTGTTGTGCTCATAATATTATTGTTCTCCTATGCTCTATGTGAAATAAACTGAAGAAAGAAATCAAAGAATATATTAATTTGTAAGATTTATATATGATATGTATTTATACAATAAGGATATTTTCTTATTAATTATTTATTTATCACAAAGAAATGAATGCATGCAATTTACTAAAGGTTAAACATTATGCAGTTAATAGAAAATCCATCTAAATTGTTCCACATGTAAATACTTTTATGTAAAGATCTATTTTTTTAATTTTTTTTATTATATTATGTAGTAATTATATTAAATTTTTCAAATTTTGTAAATGTCAGAGACAAGTTGGGGACATAGAGCACAGATATTATGTTATGAGTCATATGCTTAACATTGTCTTTGCAAGCATTGTTGATTCATGGGCATAGATAATTTAAGTTTTTATTAATTAATATGTTTATATACATGTTCCTCTTCAATTATTAAAATAATATTAATTTTTAAATTTAACTATGCAGAGATTTAGTAATCTAAATCGCCTTTTTGAAGAAGACATTGATGACATTCACAGACGTTAGGCTAAATACTTTTATAGAGGTAGCAAATATGTAATCCTAGGATGTGTACAAAAGTAGACGTATTTAACATTAGATATTTTGATCCCTTTATTCATTGTAATGCTGGAATTCAACTGCCCAAGAATATATATGAATAATTGAATTTCTATAAACAAGTTTTCTTTTTAAGTTATACCAATTTTTCATGCTTATTTATTTATTTTATAAAACTATTTTCTATATTTTTGTGACCATAATCAACGTAAAAAGTACTTTCTACATCAGTTGTGATATTAATCGATGTACAAAAATGTACTTTATACATGGGTTATGGGTTCAACCAATGAAGAAAGTAATGTTTCTACATCAATATATTTACAACCAATGTGTTGACTAAACAATCAATGTAATTGATGTAGATGGATACTTTTACATCGGTTGTACAACTAGTGTAAAATGTATGATTTTTTATTAATTCATGTTTCTGTCGCACTTGACCAACCGATATAGAAAGTAAAAATATTTTTTTCCACCAGTGTATATTTACAAGCCCTTAAATTTTATGAACTTAAAATACAATCACTCTTACGCACAATTGTTTCAATTTGGAATAAACATTAGAAAAAGAGAAAAATATATTGAAAAAATTGATGAAATATCATAGACTAAAGTGTGTGATAGTACTGCTTTGAAGGATATTGTACTCTTATAGCACAATCCTTTCGGATTCAAAAGCCCTTTATACAATAAAATAGAAAATAAAGCTTGCAAGAATAATAAAAAAGAAAATCCGATAGTATTAATGATTTTGGAGTCTATTATAATGGACGAGTCAAATCCTTTATATAGAAGTAAGGTTTTCTAAAAATTAAAATAGTTGATAATTAAAATTAGTTACATGTTTAAAATATTTAGTTAAATAACTATATTCAACTTTAAATTCAAAATTTAAATAATAATTAATCAGATATAATATGAAATAGGTAATTTTACATTTAAATCGCATTTAAATAGGAAATTAAAACTACAATTTATAATAAAAGGATGATTATAAAACCTATAATTAAATATTTAATTGTCATATTTTTAATTTGATAATAAAGATAATAAATCATAGCTTAAAAACATAGAAAAGTTAAAAAACACATTTTAACTTAAGTTAATAACTACTGTTAATAATTACTGTTATGGGACAGAAAAGTTGCTGTTATAAGTCAGACAAACGACTAGTGTGACATAATACTTTTCACATTTATTTTTGCTTTTCAAAAGATAAACCAACTCTTTATTAATTATTTGATAACTGTTTTTTGTCTAACACCAATATTGAAAAGTATGTCTTTTCTCGAGGTCACGCTCCTCCTATAATAAAATACGTAGGGTTTTAAAACACTTAAACTCTTTACCATTTTAAAAACACATTTCTTTTCTACCTATCTAAATATGTAATTTTATATATATTTTTATCATCATTAAAATATTAGATATTATTAAATATTTTAATAATATTTAATTAAATTTTAGATTCCAATAAATATCTATTTAAGTTAAACCCTTATTAAATAGATTGAGGTTGCACTAACTTATAGTTTAAATTAATTTTAAAAAAAGATTTTGTCCTTATCCAATCCACTTTATCTTATAAGTTAACAAGATAAAAATTAATTAGATATAATATAAAATAGATAATTTTAAATTTAAATAATGTTTAAATAAAAAATTAAAATTAAAATTTATAATAAAAAGATAATTATAAAATTTATAATTAAAAGTTTAATTATCCATTTTGGTTAACATTACACCTTACATACTTTTTAATAGTTTCATTTAATAATCGTTGATTTTTTTCTGTCATTTACAATGTAGGATAAAATAGAAATTAAAAGTAATATTTTATACAAGAAGTGGTTGGAGAAAAAAAATCATTAAAAAAAACGTGAATAATTCATGAAAATAATAAAATGATTGATAACAATAAATTTTTAATAAATAATTATATAAATTTAAAAATTAAATTATATATGATAGTTATAAATTTAATGATTAAAGTGAACATTTATACATGAAAAAAAGTCTTTATAAAAAAGTTAATATGATATAAATTTTTTTTGGCTCATATAAAATTATTTCTAATAAATAATATTTATGATCACACAAAAATAAATAAATAAATATAATTAAATCGATAAATTTTAAAATTAAACAATTGAAAATTTAGTAAAATTTTAAAGAAATTTTGAAGATTTAGTAAAATTTTTATAAGATGCGAGATTCATTTGGGTTTGATGATAGAAAAATTATTTTTTTCTTGATGTATATTTTGATAAGTTTTGAGATTAAAAATTTTAAAATAAATTAATTAATACAATCTTTGAAGATTTTCAACAAAGAAAAACAAAAAATTAAATATTAGGTGATAAAATAAAAATAAAATCAATCTTTAAAAATTTTTAAATTTTTTAAAAATAAATAAACTTGTTATAAAATAAAACTTTTAAAAAGTAAATTACACATGATTCAAACTAAAGAACATAAAAAATAATTAAACTAAAATTTGATGGGATAATTCAATTCTAGCAAGATAGCTTATTATTAATAAAGATAGATAAGTGTATCAGTCAAATCATGCAGAAAAGAAATAACTTTATTGTAAGGCAGTAGTCGTCTTAAGACATTTATTTGTCTAACAGAATTTAAGTATAAAAAGATACACAAAGATATTATATTGTTCTCTCTTATCAACCTAAGCGTTATGTGCATTCCCTCTTATCACACAAGTATTTTTACTATTATAAAATAGTAATCTTTCAAAAATACAATCCCTAATATTTTTGAACAAGTCTCTCCTGGCTTGACATATCCAAGGAGTACAAACTAGATACTTCATTTCTAGCTATTTTTATTTTCAAAACAAAGCTTGAATACAACAAACAAATATGAAATTTATAATGTCTTATGAACAAAGACACATAAACGAGTATATAGTTTAAGTTCAGATTGGTTATGTCTCTTGTTACTTATTCATAAACTTCTCTCTTTATATATAGACGGATAATATAACTATTAAGAGGATGAAAGAGGTTTCCATAGTCTTCTACACATTCATTAAATGTATGTTTTTGGCTTAAGTTAACCGTTACTGTTATGAAACAGAAAAGTTGCTGACAAACGACTACTAGGGTGACATGATACTTTTCACGTTTATTTTTGCTTTTCGTAAGACAAACCAACTCTTTATTAATTATTTGATATCTGTTTTTTGTCTAACACCAATATTGAAAAGTATGTCTTTTCTCGAGATCACATTGTTCCGCACTCCTTCGAAAATAAAATACGTAGTGTTTTAAAATACTTAAACTCTTTACCATTTTAAAAATACATTTCTTTTTATACCTATCTAAATATGTAATTTTACATATATTTTTATCATCATTAAAATATTAGATATTGTTAAAATATTTTAATAAATATTTAATTAAATTTTAGATTCCAATAAATCTATTTAAGTTAAACCCTTATTAAATAAATTAAGGTTGGACTAACTTATAGTTTAAATTAATTTTAAAAAAAAAGTTTTATCTTTATCCAATCCACTTTACCTTACAGGTTAACATGATAGAAATTAATTAGATATAATATAAAATAGATAATTTTAAATTTAAATAATGTTTAAATAGAAAATTAAAATTAAAAATAAAATTTATAATAAAAAATAATTATAAAATTTATAATTAAAAGTTTAATTGTCCAATTTTATTAACATTGCACCTTGCATACTTTTTAGTATTTTCATTTAATAATGGTTGATTTTTTTTCTATCATTTGCAATGTAGGGTAAAATAGAAGTTTAAAAAAAATATTTTATGCAAGACGTGGTTAGAGAAAAGAAAATTTCATAAAGAAGAATGTGAATAATTCATGAAAAGATTAAAATGATTGATAACAATAAATTTTTAATAAATAATTATATAAATTTAAAAAATTAAATTATATAATAGTTATAAATTTAATGATTAAAGTGAACATTTATACATGAAAAAAAGTCTCTATAAAAAAGTTAATTTTATTATGATATAAATTGTTTTGGCTCATATAAAATTATTTCTAATAAATAATATTTATGGTTACACAAAAATAAATAAATAAATATAATTAAGTCGATAAATGTTAAAATTAAACAATTGAAGATTTAGTAAAATTTTAAAGAAATTTTGAAGATTTGGTAAAATTTTTATAAGATGCGAGATTGATTTTTCTTCTTGATGTATTTTTTTTGGCAAGTTTTGAGATTAAAAATTTTAAAATAAATTAATTAATATAATCTTTGAAGATTCTCAACAAAGAAAAACAAAAAATTAAATATTAGATGATAAAATAAAAATAAAATTAAAAATTTTTAAATTTCCAAAAAATAATTAAACTTTGTTATACAATAAAAATTTTAAAAATTAAACTACACATGATTCAAACTAAAGAACCTAAAAAACAATTATACTAAAATTTGATAAGATGATTCAATTATAGTAAGATAACTTATCATTAGTAAAGATAGGTAAGTATATCAGTCAAGTTGTGTAGAAAAAGAGATAACACGTAAAAGAAAATTAAATGTGATGTCATAGAAAAGTTAATAATTTTTCAAAAAAAATAATTTTATTGTAAGACAATAGTCATCTTAAAACACTTATTCGTCTAATAGAATTTAGAGATAAGTATAAAAAGATTCACATAAGATATTATATTGTTCATCTTTATTAACCCAAACGTTAAGTGTAGTCCCTCTTGTCACAAAACAAGTATTTTCACTATTATAAAATAGTATAGTCTTTCAAAAATATAATTTCTAATATTTTTGCACAAGTCTTTCCAGGGCTTAATATACCCGAAGTACAAACTAGACACTTTATATTTAGCTATTTTAATTTTCAAAACAAAGCTTGAATATAACAAACAAATATGAAATTTATAATGTCTTATGAACAAAGATGCATAAACGATTATATAGTTTAGGTTCAAATTGGTTATGTTTCTTGTTCGTAAACTTCTCTCTTTATATATAGGTGGACAATGTAACTACTAAGAGGATGAAAGTGGTTTCCAAACGTCTTCTACACATTCATTAAATGTATGTTCTTGACTTGGGTGAAAAGTTATTCTTATAAGATAGAAAAGTTGCTTCTATGAGTCGGACAAACGACTAGTATGACATAATACTTTTTACGTTTATTTTTACTTTTCGTAAGATAAACCAACTCTTTATTAATTACGTGATAGTTGTTTTTTGTCTAACACCAATCTTAAAAAGCATGTCTTCCCTCGAGATCACGTTGTTGAGCACTCCTCCGATAATAACATACGTAATGTTTTAAAACACTTAAATTTTTTAATATTTTAAAAACATTTTTTTTATACCTATCTAAATATACAATTTTATATATATTTTTATCATCATTAAAATATTAAATGTTATTGAATCTTTTAATAAATATTTAATTAAATTTTAGATTTCAACAAATCTATGTTAAACCCTTATTAAATAGATTAAAATTAGACTAACTTATAGTTTAAATTAATTTTAAAAAAATGTTTCATTCTTATTCAATCCACTTTATCTTAGCTTATATCATTTATTTAATTATTAAAATATATTAAAATTTATTAGTTAAATGAATCAAATAAAATAAATTTATATTTAAATAAATCTAATACTTTTATTAATTTTAACTCATGTAACTCAGGTTCACGAACCTAAACCTATATACTCAATTTTAGTCACTAATGTCATTCCATTGCCAACTCATCATGTAGAGCATAACATGCAAGGCATGCCTTAGCTTGCAGAAATGATATCCCTTGAATTTGATCCAGATTTTGTGCTGAAACACACGTTATAAACAACCCTATGCCATTATAAGAGTATGTCATAAAGCCCGCACTATGAGCCGTAACCTCTTTTGTAGCCTTTCTAGATTTCTCTCAAAACAAACGTAAAGAGAAAACCTTCTCTAATCTTTTCTACTTGTCCTTCTTGCTGAGTTCAGTTTAGTGAAAATCTTGAAATATGATCACAATGATGAAAATGATTAATATGATATTTTTCTCGTTGGTTTTCCTTCACCTTGTGTCCCCCATCTACACTCTGCCCCTTGCACCTGCATTGTACGTCTTTGGGGATTCCTTGTTCGACAATGGCAATAACAATTTTCTCCCTACTTTTGCAAAGGCTAATTTCTTCCCTTATGGTGTTGATTTCTCCAAAGGTTCCACCGGAAGATTCACCAATGGAAAAACGCTTGCCGATTTTATAGGTTTTTTTTTCTAATTTTTTTAGTAATTTAACATTTTTTTACCAACCTATAGTAAATTCAAGTAATGCATGTTTACCTTTTATTAAATATAATATTAAATTCATTTTTATATATGAAAAACTTTATTAAAAAAGATTATTTTCATTATGGTGTGAATATTTTTAATTTGAATATAATTATTTAAAAATTGAACACTATTACAAATGATTAGTCAGTATAATTGACAATCACTTTGAATATGTGCGGTGTATCTTAGGTTTTGTCCTTAACCAATTTTTCTTAGACATATTTTTAGTAATGTTTTGATTAATAGATTAATAAAAGCTTTCTTGTTTTGATGATTAGCTGAATATCTTGGATTGCCATATTCTCCCCCGTTCATGAGTTTTAAAGGTCCAAGGTCGTTAACTGGAATCAATTACGCGTCTGGTTCATGTGGAATTCTGCCAGAGTCCGGAGCCATATTTGTAAGTATCATTTTCTTTCTATATTTTCTTTTTTTTCTCTCTCCAATATGTGTCTTCTATATGCTCTTTCTTTCCAAACTCAATAGTTTTTATTATTTTATATGACTTGAAAGAAAAAAAAAAATGCAATGCTGATACATAGATCCTATTTGTAAGCCGAACTAAAAAACTTAGTGATCCTAATTTCTATATTAAAAAAAATTTCAAGTGGAAGAATTCAACAACTCGTAATAGAAGAATAACACTAAAAAAAGTGGATAGGGCTGATTGAGTCAACAATTCTGCTTGATATGCTTCTTTTTTCTTATGGGCTTACCAAAAAAAAAAAGAAATTAATATTTGGCAGTATGAAGGTTCAGTGCATATATGTAGAGGTTGGTAGAAAATCGTGAACCGTATGAGCTTATCTAATTTTGTCTAATATGAAGGTTCAACATTGGTTAAGGGTGGAGCGAATCAAAATCGAATATTTTAAATCATGGTAAATGGTTAAAAATATATAATATTAAATAAGGATGAACATAATTTTTACTATCCAATATTAACCAACTCATTCGTTTAATTATTATTAATATATTCTTCCTTTATATGAATGTTTTAATCTCTAGTCTTTGATCTAATTTTTTCTTGTTTGTTGCACCCCTTTTCTTACCTGTTTGTCTTTCATAGTTTATGCCTTTATCTTACCTTTCAAATTTTTTTCATCTTTTTCTCTTTTGAGGTAAACCAAGTTTTACTCCTTAGTTTCTACATATTTATAGTACTCTCCTTTATCTTTTTTCTGTTGATGTTTCTTCATTTTTTACTTTTTCATATTTTCTTTATTGATAACGTTCTCATTGTTCTCTAGTCTTTTCCTCACCACCTTGTTATATTCATGTTGAATGTCTTCATCTTCGAGATCAACTTTCCAACTACTATTGCTTCCACACCATCAAATCTAATGTCAACCGCTTGGATCCTATAAGCGTGAGACACTACTTCCTTTCTCTATCCTTACAAACACACCACTTCTTACCTCTTCTACTCTTGCAACCCTTTAGTAGGAATTGATTATATTATTAAAATGCTAATATTTACTTTTTTTTCTTCAAAAAGATATAAATCCATATACAATCATTGAAACTCTACTATCCTATCCATTGCTCGCTAACCCACTATCCGACTAATCTGACATTCAAATTGGAAAGGTTACGAGTCTAAATCTTACAAGTTTGGTTGATAACTTATCCGAACCCTTCCAAACCTACCCGACAAGCAACCTTACATACCTGATCCTAAAGAAGCTCTCTTATTTATAGGATTTGTGATTAAACATCACAATTAAATTTAAATCAAATGTATAACTAAAATAATCGGTATCATCATTATTTAGTAATATCCTAATATATATTTAGTTATAAATAATTATTTTATATATTATGTTATAATTAAATATAAATAAGGATAATTTTTAAAATTTATAAAATTAAAAAAATAACAATTTTTTAAAGATTAAAAAACAATATTATAGCATATTAACATGGACTAATTGTATTTATCATTTTTAAATTTAAATTTATTATTTTGTGTTAAGATTTTTAATGCTTGTATTTATGTATTATTTGATCTAAATTTTATTTGATATATAATTTATTTAAAAAATTATAAAATAACACACAAATAAACAATAAATATGGGTAGATGTTTGAAAATAAAGAAAGAAATTTAGGAGTAAAATTTAAAAAAAAAATATAAATTTAGAATTTTTTATTTTATGATATAATATGAAAAGTGATTAAATTTTAACTAAAATTTATGTTTAAAGTTATTTTAATTTTTAATCTTTGTGATCGTTGAACCAATCTTAATAATTTAGATTCTATTTATTTTAATGTTAAAAAATTAATTTTTATATATTTAATATTTTAACAATATATAAATTAGATTAATGTATACACGTATCTTAAACATATTCAATAATTTAAACATAATTTTATCAAAATTAATTTTAAACTAAATAATTATTTATTTTCTCTGCTGCGGATTTTATTTTTTTCTCTTCTTACATCTCCTTCATTCAATATTGTCTTTCTCTAAAGGATTTTACTTAACCATCATCCTTCATCCAAGAATTTAGTCAAGATTCAGTAAAAAAAAGAAAGAAAGAGTTTGTGCATGTTCAAACTATGGCAATTTTATTTAATTAATCATGGACACTCATAGAGTCAACAAGAACAAATCATTGATATGGTTTAGTCTTAAATCATAATTCAGTATTCTTTAAATGTCCTTAACAGAATTTCTCTGGATTATGCAGGGAAAATGCATGAATTTGAAGGAACAAATTAACTTATTTCAGAGGACAGTTAAGAGGGATTTACCCAAGAAGCTCATAAACCCAACTCAGCTATCTGAGCATTTAGCAAAATCAATATACTTATTCTCTGTAGGGAGCAATGACTACATCAACAACTACCTTGCAACCAACTATTATGATACAAGCAAGCACTACCTTCCTCGGCCCTTTGCTCAACTCCTCATTGAAAATCTCTCCCAGCAATTTGAGGTAACTAAGAATCTCCTAAAACAATTTTACTAGCTTGAAAAAATGTTTCCTATTTTTATTTTTAATTAAGAAAGATTATTTTATTTTCATTTTATTTAATATAAATATTTAAAAATAGAAAATAAAATAAAATAAATAAAAATAGAAAATATTTTCTTTTATTGATTGACTCTAGGGATTTCATGTTATGTGTCACTTGTTTGATGAAATTGTTAACCATGACAGAGATTGTACAAATTGGGAGCGAGGAAGGTAATAATGTTTGAGATTGGACCAATTGGGTGCATACCATCAGTCTCAAGAACACATCCACACACAGGTGAATGCATAGAGGAAATAAATCAAATAGTGACATACTTCAACGAGAGGGTCCCTGCAATGCTAAAAAATCTAACATCCACCCTTCCAGGCTCCATCTTTGTTCTTGGCCTTGCCAATTCCATAGGCTATGATGCTATCAAAAATCCATCCAGATATGGTAAAAATCCCAAACAAATATATTAATTAATGTGGAGCAACTCATTCATTACCTTATTTTCAAATATGATTTTGTTAACATTAGTTCATAGGACTGATTAATTTTAGGAATCTAAAAATGTTAATAAATATTATTTTTTAATAAAAATTTATAACTTTTAGCTACTTAAAATTAACCTTAAATGTTAAAACGTTATCATTTTGTTTTAATATTATTAGAATAACTACACAAACATTCATCAATGTGTAGTTTATGTATACTTCTTCAAAACAATGTGTTTCAACGAGTAAAGAGTAATATATAAAGGAAGGTTTCAATAAAAAAACTTGTGTAATTAGTCCTTAATTTTATTTCAATCTTTGTGAATCATATTCTTGTGTATGTATGTGTTGTAGGTCTAATAGATGCAAGCAATCCATGTTGCACCACTTGGGGAAATGGGACTTCACAATGTATCCCAATGTCAAAACCATGTGTGAATCCAAGCAAGCATGTGTTTTGGGATGCTTTTCATCTTACAGAAACTGTATATTCAGTCATAGCTTCAGGGTGTCTCAGTAATAGGTTGATATGCACTCCTGTGAGCATTCAAGAGCTTGTCAAAATGGATAGAAATTAATGTCTATATGTAAAGTTCTATGGATTGGGTCAAAATCCTCTGTTTCTTCTCTGTCTCTATTCCTGTTCCCCCAAACATGTTAAAATTAAATTGTGATACAACAGCATGTTAATCATCTCAATGCTTAATCATTTCCATAAATTTGAACATCATCCTTACTGTTATATATTTATTAGATTGATAACATCAGCAAGATGAAACGGATTAATGGAGCAGTTGATGATCGAAAAATCAATGTCAATACTGAAAAAGTCATTTGAAAATCAATGCAGTTGTGGACTTCAATATGGGGGAGAGAGACACCTCAAAAACTGATGTTGATGATCTTAGGTGTCTTTGATATGTGAAAAAAAATATTATTTTATTTTATATTTTTAAAATTTTATACATGAATAGGAAAAATTTATTTTCAATTATACTGTATAGAACATTAAAAATTAAAAAATAAATAAAATATAGTAATATTTTTTAAATAAAATTAAAAATTAAAAATTTTTTATAAACCAAACAATCTTTTAATAATTTGTCAAATTTTCATTGGAGAGATATGAAAGCAAACATATTAATGGTAAGTGATCGACAGTGGTGAAGGAAAAAAGAACTCCAAGTGAGTTCACCTATATAATGCATTATTTAAACGAATGCATTGAGTCGATGTTTTCTTTCTTCTTTTTTTTTTTATCTAAAAGGAAGCATTGACAATTGAGATCAATTTATGAATCACTTTTTGTGTAAAGATTATAATATGGAATTTTTTTGGTATAGATATTAAAATAAAAAAATGATATCAAACGTTGAAAATAAATTTTTAATTTAAAATTTGTTTATTACTTTTCAAGGTTATTTTTTCTAATCATTAATTAAAAATAGAAAGTTGACAAATCAAAATTCTATTGTATATTAAGGTCATCAATTTTTTTATTATTCGCAATATAAGATTATCAATTAATTTAAATCCTAAAATTCATAATCTACAAAACTAATATTCAAATTCTAAGATGATGTTTAGTTTCAGAAAATATTTTTTGTTTTTTATTTTTATATTTTGTATAAGAATTAATAAAAACAAAAAGATAGTTATTTTTTATTTTTATTTTTTAGTACAAATTTTTGAAAAAAAAAGAATAAAATAAGATGTTATTTTTGTAAATAAAAATAAAAAAATAAAATATTTTCTAAAGATAAACAGGCACATCTCTTAAATTCTAAAATGTTTTTTCACTCAATCAAAGTAAGTATATAACTTCATTTAAAACAAGGTAGTTTTTTTAAAAAAAAAATTCTATATTTGAATTGAGTGCTCTAGAAACAATAGAATTATCAAATATCTTGAAATAAATTAAACATATATATAAAGAAAAAATACCATAATTTAATTTTTGTTAAATTATTAAATTAGAGTGTTCTATGATAATTATTAAAATTACTCAAATATTCTAATTAAAATAAAGGTTTTAAAAAAATGATCTATAAAGTACACATGTTTTTAGTTTCACAGTCTTAATCTTTATCAAAAATTAAAATTTATAGTGTAAAAATATAGAAATATAACTTATGTAGCATCCTTAATCGATAAACTAAATTTGATATAAATAAGTTGTACTTATAATAATACATAGGGGCTACTAAGAGAATCTTTTATGAAAAAGCGAAAGGTGTAAATATTAACTTTATAATTAATATATATATATATATATATAAATAAATGTTAAAACATAAAAGAATTTAATAATTATATAATTATTTTAAAAATTATATAACTGCTTAAAAAAATAATACTACACGCATGTATGCTGAAAATTATAAAAAATCTTAAATTAAAGAAATTCATAATTAAATTTAAAATTCAACATACATGTCAAATAAGATTATAACTAACAAAATAAAAGAAAATAATTAAACAAATTTAAATCTCTAAGATCTAAGGCAACTAAATAATAAAATTTAAATAAAATTTTTTCTACATAATTATCTTCTTCGTTTTCAAGATCTATCACATCTTTAGTATTTTTTTTATCATTATCTATTTTTTTTATTAACTACTCGTTACTGTCATCAACATTCTTTAAAAGAATGGGATTCATTACATCACAATATTCAACTCTCCTTATATTTTGTTTAGATGATAAAATTAGTGTAAAATTAAAAAAATTATTTTAATAAATGAAATAAAAAAAGAGAAAAAAAATTTCTTTTTTTATTTGGATAGATAAAAAAGATAAAAATAAATAAATTAATAATATATTTTATTTATATAAATTAAAAAGTAATTTAAATATAAAAATTTTAATTTTTATTATATTATTTTTTTATTAATATTATAATTAATTATTTAATTATTTTAAAAAAATTAATAATTTAAATACTAAAATTCATAAAAAAACATTTCTCCATTAATTCTCTTCTCATGAGAGAAAATATAAAAATGTGGAACCTACAAAAAAAAATTCTCTTTTTCTATAAAATAAATTGATTAAAACAAAAAAAAATCTTTTAAACTTTTTTCCTTCCTCTCTGATTCCTTTTCCCTTACTTTTCTATCCAAACAATTCATACGTTTAGTGGCATTCAATGAAAACCAAATCTTGCAACCTACTCAAGCCTGCTTATCTTTTTTAAAATGAATCTGTTTTATAATTAAAAAGGTTAGTTTCACTAATAAGAGTTCTTTTTCTTTGAATTCAACTTTTTGACATTTACTTACATGCTAAAAAGTACTCTAATTTCACTTACAACCTGATGAGCTATAGATTAAATTCATCACTTTAATGGTAATGTTTTGCAAACATGGAGTATGTGGTCCATAGCTCTTCCACATTCAATTGAAATGCAATAATTTATTAGTATTGTCATTTACAATTTTACACAATTACAACATCATGCTTATATAATTGAAATTATTAGGAAGGGACCTCTTACAGGAGCCATCCTATTCCTATGTCATATTGGTACCTTCAAACCAAAGAGGCCTTGGGCTCTTTTATATGTTCACAATTCCATTGAAGCCTTATCTACCTCCTCTTCTCTTGTCAGTGCTATGGTTCTTAACATATCATTTAACTTCATATCTATTCGTTTAAAAATATATCTGTTCATTCATAAAATGTTAACATAATCAAGTAGAAGGCCAAAAAACTATCCATTGCTTATTCATTTTTAATTTTAACATTAGTTTTCTTAACTATGGTTAAGAAAATTTTTTAATCAAACTTAAGAATATAATTCATAAACTTATTAAAAAATAATTTTTTTTAACAATGACTGTATAAATCTAAAAAAAAATATTAAATTAATATAAAATATATTATATTTTGACAGTTATATAATTTAAACTATCACTAAATTATTTTTCCATAGATAATTTCTGACAAACAAAATTTTGGGTGAAAGTTAAAACTTTCATTATTTATTATTTAAAATGTTATTGAAAGATTTTTTTTTTCAACGACAGTAAATCTCAACAAAAATGAATTTGCTCAACTTTTAACAAGAGTGCTAAATTAACTAACACAAGACCTTATTTGAAATTGAGCATTATATAATTTTGGAACAAGAATGAATTACCAAATACACTTCAAACAACAGACTTAATAAAGTGATTGTCATCATCAAGAAACCAACCTCTGTTATCTTCTACTAGTTGTAAGCGTTGGGTTTTTATGTATGATTAATCACAAACTAATTAGAAACAAAGATACAAGGACACACATTGCTACTTTGGGGAAAGCTGTGAGCCTAAATATCTCTCTAGACCATCACTCTCTCAATTTCTATGCTCTTGATTATCAGAGGAAGCCCAACCAGGTGGTCTAGTTGGTCTTGGACCTCTTGGTGCGTTATAATCCCTATTAAACAAGTTCAAAATCTCCTTTTCAGCCTCAAGATTTTGATTTTCATCTTTTTGACTAGTACCTTGAGATCTTCAGCCATTGGATTGGAATCTTGAGAACGCTTTGAGTTTGTGCTGGAGAGACTACTCTTTGGAATTACAAAACTGGTGAATTTCAATGCCTTTGGTGCTATCATGATTATATGCTTTTTCTGCATGTATGAATTTAAATTACTTTAAGACAGAATTGATTGCATAAGAGAATGGAGGTACTATTCTAATCAAAAGGGGGTTAAACTTCCATATAAATTAACTTTTTTTATGTAACATGTTCAATGGGTAAGTTGTATATTGGGAAAAGATACCGCAATTAAGGCATCAAGCTCTTATAACTTTGGTGAAATCCCGCAGTTATTACTCAAATTTGTACTAATATATGCTCTAGATGGTCATTTATTCATTTTTCATAAAATAGAACCTGATCATTTGTTTGTTCTTGTGTTACCTTTCCAACTGATTTTTTAGAAGCATCTTCCTCCTTACCTGCAATATATGGAAGCAAACATATTAGATAAGTGAAATTATCTACTCTTGAGAATAAGGTCACAGAATCCTATTTTTCACAAAGAAAAGGATGTTGGGCATCAAATAACTTCAGGAAATTGCAGCACATTCACATTAAGCCATGAGACTCTACCACTACTACTTTTTATAGATTTAAAATATGAATAGATCCATATACACCACATTGAATTTCTTATTACTCAATGTGAGACTTGTAACCTTAAGTTGTACTATTTTTGTTTACACATTACAATTTACATTTATATTTCTTGAATTTAAAAGTGTGATATACCAGAAATTTTTGAAGTCCCTTCCCCATGTGCTCCTTTTTCATTCTTATATTTACCTGCTTCTTCATGTGCCACAAGTTTCTCACTTCTAAGCCCAATAAGCTTCCTCATATGACCAGTTCCAGTTGAATCAGCTGGTTCCTGCACAACACATTCTCTATGTTGAAATAAGAATGAAACAACATGCAGAGCAAAATTAGCAATCAATAATTAAATAACCTACCTTTTGAGCAAACATGGCTTTATTTCCTGTCACACCAATTATCCGTCTCTGATCTGCTGTTACAGATTATATATGGAAATCAAATCATTCAATCTATAGTTATTGGTCTTTTTGAAATTAAATAGTTGGAGAAGATGATTTAACCCATAATAGGTATTGCTGATGAATACTCAAGAGCTATTATGGCAAAAACATACCATAGTAGTAAAGGGCTAGAGACCACCTTGTGCTTCATCCTTGTGTTTCCCCTTCTAATGGACTATATTTCCTAACAAGTGAAACAAAGGAAATTTATAAACTACCAAAGTGCCTGTGTTAGGGGTCCACTTCACCCATTTATTTGCTTAAACTTAAAACTTTATTTTATTCCTTAGAGTGTGAAAAATTAAGAAAATAAAGGCTGTATAATGCATGCAAATTGGTGTTTCATTTCATATATCAACTTTGATTGTGGTTTATATATCTGGTTTGAATTGAAGCAAAGTGAGCAAGTAGCCATAAAATATCATAATTTGGTTCTGTACACATTGCCCGAATCTTAATTATGCCTGCTTAAAAACATAATGTTAAATTAATTAACTATTATTATATAAATGAAGCTTCAGTCACAGTGAATATGTACAAATACGCTGGGGAGTTTCTTAATATATAACTCTTAATTAGAGAATTGAAAAAGATAAAATAGGATATAAATTCTATGAATTATGAAAAAATTTATCCAGTACAAATACTTAAAATTAAATATAATATAAGAAAAAATACACATATTTTTATCTATAAAATATTATTTTCTTTTCCTTATCTAAATATTTATCCAAAATTTATCTGTCACAAAAATAAACAAACATTTTGTTAGTTTTAATAGTTATGATTTACAAATATTTGTTAGTAATTATGAAATAATTGTAACGTTATATTAAAAGTTAAGCGATTTTAATTTTATAGAATTAATCATCTTAATGATTATTAGTAGTATGAGTAAATAATTCATAGATGTAATATTTATTTACAAGCTCTTTGATATGAAAACAAAGATAGAGTAACTTTTAACTTCAATTGTCTCTTTAATTCTTAAAAAATATAAAATTACTTACAATTAAAAAAAAAGTTATATACTATTAAAAAATTTGGAAAAGAAAATCAAATAAAAAACCACATTAATTGATCTCTAGTTCATAAATTTTAATTAATAAAGAAAAGTAGTATTTATATAATAATTTGTACAATATTAAATAAGAACAATAAAATAATAAAAATTTAAAACAATAAATAATATAATAAAAAATATAAATTATTATATAAATTTATAGCACAAATAAAAAAATCTATTAATCTTACGAGTTAAAAACCATTAACATTGGCATAATAATGATAATCTCATCAATTTTATTATAAAAAAATTCACACGAGTCAACGGACAATCATACGTAAACTATAATCATTTTAATTGAAGTAAGACTTCATTGTTCTACATTATCTTGCAACTAGCCACATGAACAATCATAAAATTCAGCAACTGCGAAAATTTTGTGTATGTAATGGCAAAAGAGGGCATGATTACAATCCAATAATTTGCAGGGAATATATGGGCCAGACTAACAACTGTTTAGCATGTCAATGTTCAACCTATACTTGTTAACACTCTAATATTCAATATGAATACAGCTACCATACGATTAATCATTAATTGAAATTATGATCTTAAAAATATTTGTTAAAATATCCTGCATTAATAAAATATTCTTTTATAAAATATATGATAATGTTCCTCTTTTAACCTAACTTTTAAAAGTTAAATTAGATTCGATTTTCTTACATCATCCTTTGCACCGTAAAATACCATTAATTGATACACAGCTGTTGATTCATCACGGTTCACTGTGCTGCTGAGCCATTATGATAATGATTCAACTGCTCAGCTTTAAGTGATTATTGTACTAATTTTGTCACACATTTTTAAAATATTTTTCTGAAATTTTTTTATAAAAATAATCATCAATATTTTTTAAACTTAAATATAAAATATAATTTTATTTTTTAGTATGTTAGTTATTAATTTTTTATAAAATTTATCTTAAAAAATATTTATTTTCTATACTATTATTTCAAATATTTAGTTATATATATATTAAAATAAAATTTAAATTTATAAAATATTAAATATTTTAATTAATATTTAATTAGTGTTAATAAATTAATTATTTTTTATAAAAAAAACTGGAAGAAATAATTATTATTTTAAAATTTTAAAGATTTATTATTTTTGTAATATATCTTCATTTAATAAGCATATGTCAAATAATTATTTTTATTTTGTTATTTTTAATTAAAATAAATAAAAAATATTTCAATCAACATATAACAATATTTTAAATTAATTAGTATCTCTTTAGTTTTTAATGTATAATTTTAAATAGCAAGATATTAAGTTTATGTGGTTTATGATGTTATTTTCATGGAAATCACGCCATCAACAATAGATTACTTAATGGGACAGTATTAGTTGTTTTGCGAACATTTGCGAACATTCACTTTAGGCTTCTGCAAGCAAAGTGATCAATTGGGTGACGATGGTTTTTGTCAGATTTAGATACATTACAGATGAAGAATAAAGAAATAAGATGAGTTTATATTTTTTTATATATATATTTTTATTTATATATTCAACATGATATTATAAGTTTTTTTTTTTAATGAAAGTTTTATTTTTTTTTATTTTTTTTTTCAATTTTATCTTATTTAAGCTAAAAAAAAAATTATAAAAATATTAAACGTTAACATTCATTACAACTTATAATTTTATCTTTTAACATTATTGGTGATAATATTTTCTTTTATTCTAGTCACTTTTCTATTGAGGTTCTGAAAAATTATTCTTTTTCATTTTTTTTTAAATGGAAGCAACAAGATTAACTTATTTTTTTTGTGGTTGTTATCCTTCATGATCGAAGGTCTCTATACTTACATGATTGAATGCACCATGTCTTACCAACTTTGAAAGAAACTCAACACATTTTTATATCTAAAATTTGTGTTTGCATCAACCAACTTCAACTTCAACTCAAATATTTTTTATTCTTTTTTCATTAAAGAACACATTTATGTGAGTAAAATTCTTTTGTTACCTCTATTATTTCAAGAACTGATACCTATTTTGTTGCTAAGATCAAATCTTTACTCATGATTCAAGATGAACAGTTTGATTGTCATTACATCTCTAATTCTCAAGCTAATCTCTCTCATCTTCCCATGATAAAAAATTCTTGGTTTTCTTCTTAGCCTAACTCTCATGGCCACTCTTATGGTTGTGGTTCTTTTGTGGGTACCAATGTGGTGGTTGACCTCTACGAGGTAGTGGTAGTTTCTTTTCTCCCTCCCTCGATAAGCAATTTGTCTACCAATTATGTGGCAAATTTGAACATGTGGCACGAGACTACTTTCATCGCTTTAATCATAACTTCTACAACCTCTTTTCTCCATTCTTGACTCTCAAATCACCTTCTTTTAAACGATCATATCTTGCAACATCTTCTTCTTTCCCACTTGTCACTAATATTGGTTTTCTTCGCACACCCACCTAAAATTTTGATCTTTATTGGTATCTGGACTTTGTCATTATTCATCACTTCACTCCCAATCTTGCCAATCTTCATACCCTTTCTTTGTATGCTAGTCCTGATGTTATTCGTATAAGTAATGACTTAGGTGTGGTGATTCATCATACTAGTCATGGTTCTCTACTCAATTCATCTAATTTTGTTTCTTTTAATTTATTACATCCTTTTCATATATATGTATTAACAAAGAATCTTCTTAGTATTATGAAATTTGCCCAGGATAATAATGTATTTTTTGAATTCCATCTTCATCATTATCTTGTTAAATCTTAGATAACACACCAAGTTTTTTTTTATAAAAAGCTTAAGGATGGTTCATATATTTTTACAACTCTTCTTTCCTCTTAACTTCTTCTTCCTCCTCTTCTTGTTACTCAATTTTTGCTTTTGCCTTTCTTTGTTTATATGTTAGCATAAGTGTCTAGGATATTGATATGAACTCCGATACCATACCATTTTACATGATCAAGTTAGTCTAGAAAAAGACATAACTCGGAAAGAAGACTTATTGAAAAGAGGAAAGTTAAAAGAGATAAAAGAGGTATTTGGAATCTACGTAAATTCACTTTCAAGAAAAAGAGGTAGATAAGATTATGATTTTTATGGACGTAAATCAGGAAGATCTCCACGAAAGAACTACAAGATTTAAGAAGATATTTTATTTATTTTATTAGATTTAGTTTTCAATTTGTTAGGATTTGTTTAAAGTATATGACTAATATTTGTTAAAATTTAATTGAAGATTTGAATCATATTATAGATAAATTCTATTAAGATTAATCGTAATTTCTTCATATTAGAGATTGAGGAATTCTATTAGGATTTTAGTTATAGTTTCCTTATATTAGTAATTGTATAAGTATAAATAATTCTTCTATGAGCAAGGAAAGACATCATATATAAGAATTTCTATTCACCTAACGAGTTTTTATCTATTGTGAGAATCATATCTTTTCTTCACGTAAAATCTTGTCTTGTTAGTCTTTCCTATAAGGTTGGTGATTCAAGTTCATAAAGTCCATGGTTCGTGTTTCAACCTAGGTGTGTTGCTGTGTGGATAGGTTATTTTGTGTTCGTAGTTGGGTAAGAGGTCTAAATAGCAGGTCATGTTTCTTATAATGTTGGTTGGCTATTTACTCGTGTTAGGTCATTAAACCATTTATTTTATCCTTTTATATTATTTTTTAATTTTTCTTATTTAACCTACGTCGTGAAGATTGAGATCACCCCCATTGATTCATATCAGACATGTTGCGCTTAATTTGGTTCAGTATGTGTAAACATTTGGTTAACTTGAAATTGATATGGTTAACTTTGTATCCATGCTAGAAAAATCAAGTTTTCATAGTTCAAAAACAAGTTCTATTCACCTAAATACGTGTTTTTCTCTATTGTGAGAATCATATCTTTTCTTCGCTCTTGTGAAATCTTGTCTTGTTAGTCTTTTCTATAAGGTTGGTGATTTAAGTTCATAAAAGTTCTCGGTTCATGTTTCAACTCAGGTGCATTGGTGCGTGGATCGGTTATTTCGTGTTTGTAGTTGGGCAATATGTCTAAGTAGCAGGTCACGTTCCTTTTAACGTTGGTTGACTATTTGCTCTTGTTAGGTCATTGAACCATTTTTCTTTTATATTATTTTGTAATTTGTCTTATTTAACCTATGCCATGAAGATTGGGACCACCCCATCGATTCATATCGGACATGTTGCGCTTAATTTGGTTAACTATGTGTAACATTTGGTTAACTTAAAATTGATATGGTTAACTCCATATCCATGTTAGAAAAATCAAGTTTTCATAATTCAAAAATATTTACACTTTGTGTAATTTTCTAAAACATGATTTTAAACTTTAAGTCTTTCATTCTAAAATCTTGTTAAGTTTGTTTTTTAAAAACTATTTTAAAAAACTAAATCAAAATATAAAAACTATCAATACATACATATAATTCTAAAAAATTAATTATATTATTACTTGGTGAAAATTTTTATCAAAGTTCGCACCATTAATATCTTTAAATTCACGCATATTCGCACATAAGTATTATAAAATTTTTGATACACATTTAGAATGAGTTGTGTCATCTCACCCATCAAAAGAGGCCACAGTAAGCAAATTAGCTATATATCTTTTGACATGGGTTGACACGCAAATTTAGCTATATATCTTTTGACATGGGTTGACACGCAGGGGAGAACTTTGTGATACACATTTAGAATAGGTTGGTTTGTCTCAACCATCAAAGGAAGGTAGTTGTGTAGCAATTTAAGTATATATCTTTTGACAATGGTTGATATAAAGGGGAAGACTTGACTAATATTTTCTATAAATTTATTGTTTTTTTATACAAATTTATAATGATGTACACCCCTCCTTAGCAACTCAACTTTGACACTTTCGATCACTTAGCTTTGATGTTGGTTTATGGTCCATCTACTAATGATATACTTAAAATTTGATCTCCAGATATCGGTTCAAGATCTATCTACCTATCATGTACTTAAAAACATAACCTCATGTATATATTTATATAAATTATAATGTTTCTCACTTAATTAAAATCTTTTTTCATATTTGAAAATTTTTAGTCCTAATTTTTCATAAAATATTTTATTAACTTAATTTTTCAGTAAAGTTTAAATAAATGAAAAGAGACATAAACAACTAGTTAATCATGGAATGTCACATTTTTTACATAAATAAATTTTGAGAATGATTTTATTTTTATATATTTTAAAATATTTTTTTTTTAAAATCGTAATACCAAAACTCAAGTATAATGAATATAGAAAGATTAAACTAAATTCACAAGAAAGAAGGATAAAAGAGACTGAAGTAAAAAAAAATTTCCTAAACCCATAAAAAATATTATAAAATAATTTACGGAGTTCTTGATCTTCAAAGAATTATATGTAAAATTTCTCTTTACAGTATAATTTTATTATAATATAGTTAAGGAATCTCAAAGAAAAAATTTGTCTTATTATTTAAAAACTAGATTTTGTATATATATATATATATATATATATATATATATAATAGTGTATTATTAATAATATTAAATAGTTTTTTATTTATATTACATTATATTATAATAAATAAATCATTATAAATTAATTTAAAAATATTTAAAACATTTATTTAGTATTTAAAAAATATTTAATATCAATTTAGGAATTATAAAATTATAATATTAAATAAGTTTCTCAAATAAAATTAAAATGATTTTATTTAATTAAACAATCAAAATAAGAATACTCTTTTTTATAATTTTTATATTTAAAGGACTTTATATCATAATATTTAGAAAGTAAAATTAATATATGATAAATTTTAAAAATAAGATATTTAAAATATTAATATATAATTTTAAAATTTATATTTTAAAATTCTCAATTAATAACAATACAAATATTTATTTCGTCAAATTATATCATTTTATTAAATATACAAACTAAAATAAAATTAATTTGATATTATTTTTATTTAAACATATATTTGGATAAATTTATATTCAAATAAAAAATATTCAATAAATATTAGGTTAATGTATACTTTTATTTTATTTATTTAATAATTTTTTACTTAATATATAATTATAGCACTTTTTATGTTTTTTTTAATTTAAGTAATTATAACGATGTTAAAAGATAAGTTTAAAAGATTGGAATATTCATCAAGTTTTTAGTTACTTATTTTACATTTAATTTTGGTTTTTAATTTATGTTATTTTTTTATGATCTTGGTCTTCTATTTTATTAAAGTTGTTGATTTTAGTTTCTACTATTAAATTTTTTTTATCGTTTTAGTTTGAAAAATGTTAGTTTGTACAATTTGATTTTTAATTTATTTATTTACTCACATTTCATCCTTTAGAACATTTTGGTTTCTAAATATGTCAACTTATATATTTTTTATCATTAAATATATTAATTTTTTTCATATATTATTCGTAATTTATGAGAAAAGAACCAAAATATAATCAACTTTAATTTCAAATTATACACATGGACACCTTTTGGGATTAGAAAATTACATATGATGTTTTTAGAAATAAACTGTATATTTAATCAAATTACACGATTTTTTAATAGAATTATTTAATAATAGAAATTAAAATCAATAATTTTTATAAAATAAAGGGTCAAAATCATTAAAAAATGAAAGGAAATGAAATACAAAATTAGAATAAATTGAGAAATAAAAAATTTATTAAGAAAAATATCAATATATATATATATAATAAACAAAAATTTAATAAAAAAAAATTAAGTAATAATTAATATTAAAAAATTAAAAATAGGTCTTATAGGATTTCTAATTTAAAAATGTCATATAACATTCTAGATAAATTAAATTAAAAATGTGAAAATATATTAATAAAAATATAAAAATTAATATAATATATACTTTATATACTATAATCTTAAACGAAATAGAAAAAAATAAAAATATATATCTTAATTTTTTTAGATATGTGATTATTGTATTATTGTATAGTGCAATACATTTACTTATATTAAAAAAATTTAAATTTTTATGATGACTTAAACTGTTATTAAAAATTGAAATTTATTTATTTCAATCTTTTACAAGGATTAAAATTATCATAAAAATAAAAATTTAAATATATCAAAATATACATTAGTATGCGGTGAGATGTTTAGCTTTTTCCATATTTTTGGGATTTCAAACAGTTTCGATTGCCGTTTCTAACTGTGCTTGGGACATGTCGGTACAGCACGTGACAGCGTAACATAGATTCTGCAACAAGAATTATTAAAGCTGAAAAACGGGAAAAACAAAGTTGGATTCAAATTCCACAGCAAAATTATAAAGAAATCAAGACGTCACAACCTTCCGAAAAATAGTTTATTTTAAAAAATAATAAATTATATTTATAAAAAGAAGTAACCTTTATTATATAAATTATTTTAAAAATAAAATAGTTAATAAACTTTACCATTTTAATTAGTATATTTTTAAAAATCTCTCTATTTTATCTATGGAATATGATTTTCATGCATAACTTGTGAATTGTTTTTGTAATTTATTTATTTTGTTTAAAATATTTATTATTTGTGTAATTTAAATTCAAATGTGTAATGAAAAATCAATATATTTATTTTAAATTTAAATTTATTTATAATATTTGTGTTCACCTTATATTTTATTTTTAATATCTTATAATATTTAAATATTTTAAATTTAATGTAATAAAATATTGAATTTAATATGTTATAAAATTTTAAATTTAATATGAACATTTATTTTTATTAATAAAATAATTATTCTTTTTAAAAAATTATTTAAATTTTAAGATACTTATACGGTGAACATACAACTTGTTAATTATAAGACAAATGCATAATATCTTGATTATTTTTGAGCTAATAATTATCAACCGATAATGTCCTCATTATATGTATATATGCTTGTTTAATTATATATTATTACAAAATATTATATTTAAATGAAATTAACATTATAGGTTAATCACATATGTATTGTTTTAATCTTATCTATTGTTAATTAATAACTATTTTTAAAATTTAAAATTTTATAACTTAAAAAGTGAAATTAATTATTAATTTTTTAATTTTATTATTTCACAAAACATATTTTATTCCTTTAAATTAATCTAATTTTAATTTAATTTTAATTCTTTATTTAAAAAATATTTGATAAAATATTTTAGTTATCTTAAAATTACTGGTTAAAATGCTTGTTAAAATATTTTATTCTATTTGGTAAAATAGTTTATTTTAATAATTATTTATTTTATAAACATTTATTAATATTTTTAAAAATATTTTAAATTTTAATTAAAATATTAATTTTTATATTATGATAAATATTTATTCTAAATAATTATTTTAATATATAATATTTATTTTAAATTATTATGTTTTTATTATATTTTATTAAAAAAATATTGAACTATTTGATAAAAAATTTAAAATTATAAAAAATTATTTTTTTTTAAAAAAATTATTTAAATTTATGTATGTAAAAAGTTAAAATATTTTATTTTAAGAAAATATATTAAATTAATTTTAATATAGTTTTTAAATAAAAATATTATATTTAAGTTTATTATTTAACTATATTTTTATTATTATTATTTTATGTTTATTTATTAGTTTAATATCTAATTTTATTAAATATTTGTAATTTTATTAATAATTTATATACTTTGAGCTTTAATTTAATTTTTAACTTTCAATTTTTATATATTTTTATCTTTTAATTAGTTTTATCCAACATATTTTTTAGGTAAATAAATAAGATGTCAATTGCCAATTACATAGTTTAAAGTTTTAATTAACAAATTTTAATTTATATTAATAAATATAATATTAACTGAAAATAAAAATATTTTTATATCATTTTGTGCCACAAATAATGATTTAGCAAAAGCTGTAGAAGAATCTTTGTTATAATTAGAACGAACATTCAGAAAAGTTGAAAAGAGATCCAATCCGAAACAGAACCTAAATGGACACGTGGCCGCAGGTGAAGAACTGTCACGGGTTTGTCTCTAAAACATCGTCGTCACACCCAATCATTCCCTCCTTCGCACGTGCCATCTTCCTCATCCACGCCGGAAATCCCTCTCTCTTCTCTTCTCAAACCCCACACCACACTCAAACACAGCTCAATCAACAACAAAAATCCAAAAAAAAAAAAGAAGAAGAAATCCCTAAACGTAAAAACAGAACTTACGCTTTTTGCGTGTTCTACAATTTCCCTTCAACCAAACACTCCCCAAACCACAGCAACGACAAGAATATATTCAACCTGACTCTGGAAACTTCCATTTTCGAAAATGCACTTCAATGGTTCGAAATTAAGCATACGGTTTTTGAATTTCTTGTTATTTTAGGTTTTTTATTTTATTTTGAGGAATGGGAGCCGTGACGTCGTCGATGGCGGCGAAGTTCGCGTTTTTTCCGCCGGATCCGCCGTCGTACACGGTGGTGGAGGAAGAGGAAGGGAAGGTGAAGATGGTGGAGGTGGCGACGAGGGAAAACGTCGACGTATTGAAGGTGCGGACGGAGAGAGGGAACAGCATCGTGGCGATGTATATTAAGAACCCAACGGCATCGTTGACTTTGCTTTACTCGCACGGAAACGCTGCTGATCTGGGTCAGATGTACGAGTTGTTCAGTGAACTCAGTCTCCACCTCCGAGTTAACCTCATGGGGTCAGTTTCTAGAACCTTCTTTTTTTTTTTGGTTATTTCAAATTTACTTCCGGGTTTGGATTATGTCTACCACTTTTTCTCTTTTATATACAGATTTTGTCTCCCATTTAATCCTGTAATTATTCGGACTTGTTTTATGTCTATTATTAGGTCTTTGAATTATTCAAATTTGTTTCGTGTTAGTCTTTACTAAAGTAGCAAATAGGCCAAATAATTTCTCAAGTCTGTCTGGGGTCGAAATTTTGTTAGAATTGATTTTGAAATATCAAATGTAATTAGGATGATTCTAGATGCTTAACAAACAAACAGTAAGGACTAAATAGCAAAATTAGTTCTTGAAAGATATGCCCTCATGACATTAGTTTTTCAAAAATTGAAAATTATCACACGTCCGCAAAATATGTATTTTGTTCCTCATATTAAACCTTTAATTAACAGTTTTAGAGATTAATTTGACTGACAAAAATATATATTTTAGGAACTTGAGAATTAATATGATTGACGCCATATCATTCATAGACTAAAGGATTAAGTTTATTTAGATTATGGAGTACATTGCCATTGAGGGTTTTTATGCCCCTTATTTAAAGAGACTGAAATGCTAGTTTACTTGTTTTATTTATGTGCACCTAGTTGGAGAACTATGGCAAATTCTGAAATGTCTGGAGCTTTTTTTTTTCTTTTTCTGTAGCTATGACTATTCTGGATATGGGCAGTCCTCTGGGAAGGTATGCTTTTTACTTCTGCAAAATGATGATGCTGATTGTTACTATATATATTGGGGAAGGGGGAGGGGGGGGGGGTTGTTTACACAGTTTTAAAATACTACTCCTTATTTACGTACATTAACTCATCTGAAGTTAAAATAGTAACTATAATTTAAATGCATATAATTGAATAAATAAGCTTTTATTTGAACAAATGTAATAACATATTGTATTTTCAAGGACATTTGCATGACCGTTTACTAAAATCTTGGAGATATTGCTCATTCTCATATTTTCACTTTTCCTCAAGTAAATTTAATAAAGAAGGAAAAATAAGAAAGAAAATCAGGGTTCTAGATCATTGAGAGTTAGCTTCGTTCTTTGTGAGCTTAACAATTGCTTTTTTTCTTTGTTTGGGACAGCCTAGTGAGCAGAACACTTATGCAGATATAGAAGCCGTTTATAAATGCCTGCAGGAAAAGTATGGGGCTAAAGAGGAAGATATTGTTCTGTATGGACAGTCTGTTGGTAGCGGACCCACTATAGATTTGGCTACTCGTTTACCAAACCTTAGGGCTGTGGTTCTCCACAGTCCAATCTTATCTGGCATTCGGGTCATGTATCCTGTCAAGCGCACATATTGGTTTGACATTTATAAGGTATTGACTCTATCAATGCTAAATTGGTGAATTATAATTCATAATGTTCATTTTTTCCTTTTTAATATTGTTGGTTTTTTTTTTTTTTTATGCAGAACATTGATAAAATTCCCTTAGTGAATTGTCCTGTTCTTGTGATTCATGTAAGTCAACTCACTTTTGACTGCTATCTCTTGCATTTATAGTTAGAAACTGGATATAGCCTTGCTTAGAGGAGGTTGCTATATTGGAGTAATTATATGATGTATTTTCTATATCTGCCTGTTAAATATTTAATTGTTTACCATGTATTCTGCGTGCGTCTACCCTCCCCAAATCCCCCTAGGAAGGAGCCTTGTACATTGCATCACTTCCTCCTAATTCTCCCTAACTTATATTGCTTTGGTTTCTGTACATAGTCTTATCATTCCCATTAATAAATTCATTGAACCCTGTGTACTTTAATGTTATTTGGAGCTATTCTGATTATGAAATTTGGTTGTCAATTGCCATTTTTCGACCATTGTCATTGCTGATGCCCAATTGAGCTTTCTATATGTATTTTCCAAACACAATTAATGTGTCTGTCTCAAATATGCCAAAGCATTTCCTATTCCTCACCAATATGTTAAGTATCACTGTCTAAATATGTTATCGGTTAACATTTAGCCAGTCTATTTATATTAGACATATGGGAACATGTGTATTGGTTAGAATGTTTCTCATCAGTCAACTTGTGTTGTAAGTGAGCATATGAATGCATAATGCAACTAAGTTTGTGTTTCAACTTTCTACCATGCTTGTATACTAAGATGGTTCTTTTTCTTCTTTGTATTGGCATTTATCTTTTAGGGAACTGCTGATGATGTAGTTGATTGCTCCCATGGGAAGCAACTTTGGGAACATTGTAAACAAAAGTATGAGCCCTTATGGATCAAAGGAGGAAATCACTGTGATCTGGAGCTTTACCCTCAATATATAAAGCACCTCAAGAAATTTATTGCAGCCATTGAGAAGTCACCACATCAAAAAACTGGATCTGGTTCTATTCCTGATCAATTGGACAAACCTAGGAACAGCATAGACTTCAGAGAGAAATCAAGACCCAGCATGGATCTAAGGGAGAATTTGAGGAGTATTGACTACAAAGAAAAGGCTAGTGCAAGCGCAGACCATAAAGAGAAGTCAAGAGCTAGCGTAGACAAGAGAGATAAATCAAGAAAGAGTATAGATCGCCCAGAGAAGGCATATAACGGAACTGAAATACCTGAAAAAGCAAGAAATAGCATTGACCGGTCAGATATAAACCATGTCCAGTGTAGTGAGTTAAAATGATGCAATAATGTTGTTTATTTGACTTTATTTTTCTGTTTTGTGGCTGCAGTTTTGGGGAGATGGTGAGATCAGTTGGATTGTGCAATATTGATTGTTTCAGGCCCACTGCAACTCATGCATAAAGAAGACACTGGAGCTAATATGCAGAGCTTGTATTTTTGTCATGAATGATTTGATTGGTTGCACTTGCTGCTGAGGTCTGCGCCATGCCTGGCCTTGGAATGAGGTAGCCTATCCTCGCCTTTAATTTATTTTTTAACCCAAAAATATATATTTGATTGGTTGATGAGGTGTATGGGGGTGGGTAAATGTTTAGTTGTGCCTGATTTATTTTTTAAAGAAATAGATAGGAGAGTAACTTAACCAGGTAGATCATGTACCACTAAATTCACCTTCGAGTTCATGTACCTTTTTATTTTTTGACATGCTAACATAGATTCTTTGATATTTATTTTATTCTTGGGATATGACCGTATTAAGCGGTTAATTAGCTCTACAGCTCTAATGATTTTTCTTTTTTTATTTTTTCCTTTCCTATTGAAACGAATTTATCAACATTCAATTATTCTCAATAGTATGCCACTATGATTGTGATCAAAATCAAATAGCAAGAGGTTGCTTATATCCACGTCTTACAGTTTATATCAATTTTCATTATTGAGTTTATTGTGTTAAAAAATGTTTATAATCAGATTTCTATAGTGTTTAGCTGAAAGGCTGTATTTATCAAAATAAATAAAAAGCTTATCCAAACATGCTATCGTTTGTCAAAGACTGGACAGACCAAGAGGTCACTGGGGGAAGGATAGTATTACACACGTGAAGCTAACTGGGAACGAGCATTGTCCATTTCCACCTTGGCCTAGCCTAGCTACAAAGCTTTATGGGTAGATGAAATATGATTTTGCACCAAAAGAAAAAGGAGTATCAAATATGCTTCAATACAATCAAACATATTGTCTCTTTTCTAATACCAATATTTTACTAAACAAATTACAAGTGTGAATCCCCTCAATAGGTAAACATGTACTGGTCTAGCACTATGATATATTATCCACAATTGAAGATATCATGTTATTGCATAGAAACAGAAATAGTCAATACCAAACAATAATCCCATGCACACCAATTGAAGAAGAAAAATATGATATTCCCAATTGCAAATTGACATCAAGGAAGAATAAGAAGCTAGAAGTACCCAGAAATAATCACAACCACAGTAATCAATATTCCGAGCCGCCGTTTACTGATAATTAACTCAATAGTCAATAGATGATGGAGTGAGTAAACTAACAGAAGGTAGTTATACTGTCTACTTGAAAACAAGCAATTTTGGAGGAAACTAGATTGAGCAGGGAATCCAGTATCACAAACTGAACTATAGGTTGGCCACTCTAACAAGACTTTGAGGTTATGTTTGGATAGGAGGAAAGAAACATGGATAATGTATTTTCTGTTTGGTTGAAGAGAAAATGAAAGGAAATATGAGGGAAATTTGACTTTTTAAGAGAAAAATTTTAACATTTTTTTTTTCTTTTATTCTCTCTCGGATGCAAACTTTAAATATTTTCTTTTCCCATCATTTTTTTCCCTCCAATCTAAACAAGGCCTGACCACCCTAAATACTGTGGATACAGTCAATTCATAACGGTTCAACTCATACTAAGATTGAGTACACAGCAGGTGTTGGAGGTCACTGTTTCCCACCCGCCAGTGGAAGAGACGAGAAAATTAGTTCAGGGGAAAATGTTTTCCAGATATTACGTATAAGTATAACATTTTTTATATTTAAAATTTATCAAAAACATAATTGGTGTATTATATATATAAACCATTTAAAAACCAGTTTAGTTACTATGATTCGTTTGTATAAAGAAGCTTTATACTGACTTCCACAAATATTGCCCTAAATCATTTTTAATTATCAACTCAATAAAAAAAGTAATATTGTGTAAACATATTAATAGGTACCAATGTAAAACACTAAAACTTACCAATTAAATTTCCTTTCATTAAAACATAATATACAACATAATATAAGAAAAAAATAATTTATAGAATGCGATAGTAATATCTAATAAATAGAATAGTGTGACCTATTATTAAATTAAAATATATTAAACATGCTAGCTGGTTCTATTTAAATAATTAAATATTAATATAAGAACTAGACTTAATTTTAAAATTCATCAAAAAATACAAAAATGTGAAAATAAACTCTAATTATATATTAAAGCAGCGATGAATTTTTTTGTCAATAAAAAAGAGTATGACACAGTAAAAAATGTTATAATTGTTGGCTTTCTTATATAAAAATATTCTTTGTATGGAATTTAGTTTTGAAGTTGGAATTAGACTATAGAATTTTAAGTATCATATTTATAAATTCTTTTAGAATTGGAATTATAATTCTAGTGTTCGATTCTATGGAATGAAGACCATTAATTAAAGACATCAAAATGAAATTAAAATTCAATTTAAAATGATTAGTTTACACTCTAATTATTTTCATAACTTAAAAATAAGAATTATAGTTTTCAACCGATTCTAATTCAAATAATTAAAATTAGAATTATAAATCTAAATTACAATTTAAGTTTCACGTACCAAATGAACCTTTATGTTTTGATATTTTTATATTTTTACTATTGTAGATTTGTTCTTGTTTGTCATGTGGCTTGTTTTATGTTTACATAGCTGTTGCATCCGTGCTTTTTGCCACGGGTTTCTTTTCAATATAAAAAAAATTAAAAGTATAATTTAGTAAAAATTAAATAGCATTTACTATGTTTAATAATATATTAAATGTTATATAAAAACATAAAAATAAAGAAAAAAGTATCAAAACTTTTTTTAAAAAAAAGTGTGCTTTAGAAGTAAGAAACCGTTTTATAGAAGATGTATGCTGAGATTGACAAAGAATATATGAAGTAGACTGGAATTAAATGGATATTAGTTGTTATTATTTGAAGTATTTAAATAGATATTAATTTTTATTGTTTGAATTATTTAAAATAAGGTAAAGAATAATTGATAATTTTAAATTTTATTTTTGATATATTATCAGATTTTGAAATGAAACTTAATAAAGAATTTTATACTATAATAATATTAGAAATTATTTTAAATATAAAATTTTAAAATAATTAGTAAGTTTTATTTATATTGACAGATATTTTTAATTTAAATAAAATTTATAAATAATAACAAAAAAATTAATTATCAATAATAATATACAACTTTAAAAGTGAGGAAACAATTATGTAAATAAATTATTTGGGTTAAAATATATAATTTTTTGTATGATATGTCAATTTTTTCAAAAAATAAATCAAATTATGATTTAGATAGATTATATTAAAATTTAAGTCAAATATAAACTTTTATTTTCTATATCTAAGTAATAGTATTGATTATTCAATGAAGAAGAAATCATATTGATTAGTGTAGAAAAAAAATACTAAAAATACTCTTCTTTAATATTAAATTTCAATTTTATAATATAAAAATAGATCATTACAAAAAATTAATAATTTTTAATTATACACAAATGTATAATTAAATACAATTATAAATAAATTACACAGCAACGTGTTTCAATTGAACTCATCAATTTATTACACTACTTTCGGCCACCCAATTGGAATGATACAACATGTAACCACAGGCTGATTTATTAATTTCTTATTATTGGGTTTACTTCCTAAAATAATGAAACAAATATTACTTTATATCATCATATACTATTCAAATACTAAAATAAAAAATTTATTTTATTTCATACCATTTATTTTTATCCATCATTAAATATTAAACAAAACATTTTTAAAAGGCAAAAAAATGTTATTGATATGGAACACACTTAGAAAACAAACCATGCTCTAAGCTATAAAAAAAAAAAGTAAAACAATTGTAATATATACATATATAGAATTAATGAAAAAGAGCCAAGCTCTAAGGTAAAGAGAGACATTTAAACAGTGTGTCATTTCCACAAATGTTGGCAACAAAAATTGTTTTTTCCATAATACTTTCCAAGCTACCCAAGAACTTTTCCTTTCTAGCTCAATTCCTCACCACACGATTCCATGTGCTTTTCCTTCCCGGGTTAGCTTCCAAAGGTAAACTGAGATGTTTAGAAGAAATATCTAAACAAAGCATAATGATTAAAATTTTAACAAATAACTATGTCCTTATTAGACAAACTATTTATCAATTAAATTTTGTACCCATAAGTTACTTATGTATAAAGTTTTCTATTTTTCCGATAATAATTTACTTGACATTAATTTTATTTTTTAAATATTTGTGATATTATAAAAATATCAAAGATTTAAAAAAACTTTTTGAGTTTCAATGTATTTGAAAAGCAAAATAAACGTCAATTAAATATTTACGTGACTAAAATCTGCTTCATTTTTATACATATTGTTTTAAAAAAAATATTTTAAGATAAAATTCAATTGAAATTCTGGCAGATACAAGACATTGGTCATAGCTTGGTTTGATATAAGATAAAATATTATTTGTGAATGGTAATGTGATTTCTTTATTGCTTTCGGCCTCCACTAGTCCTTGTGCCTCATTGTCATTGGTCATAGTTGGTTTGCATTTGATGTGCCTTTATATTTTGATTCGGAGGGTACCCATGCATGCTTCTACTGTGTGTATATGTCTTGGTTTCTCTTCCTCTATTAAAGTTGCCTCGACCCTTTTCAAATGGTTTCTTTTCAACTATGTTGATCATTATTTATGTTTCTTCCATAGGTACAAGGCCACTTTGGTGTTCATGTTGTAAAACCATGTAGAAGACTTTATTTATTGGAGGTAGAGGATCAAGGAGTATTATCTGTGATTTTATTATGCTAAAATGTTCATTCAAATCAGTCAAGAATTTGATTATGCAATCCTGCTCTTCAATATCTTTTGAAGTTTCTTATTGCATCACATTAACATTTTATAGTGTAAACGTATTCTATAAATGATTGATAATTTTTCAGTTCTTCTCAGAGTACCTTCAACTTGGTGAAATATGTTGTCATGGAAAAAGATCCTTGCTTGAACGTGCATAGACCCTGCTGCAGTTCTGATATTCTGATCAACTCTCCTTGCAAAAATCTTTTCAGCCGAAGATTCCATAAAGGTAATGCTTTGTGCTATCTGTTGGTATACAAAGTTCAAAAGCCCTGAAACCACAAGTTTATTGCATCTTTCCCAAGGCTTCCATCTAAGAATTTGTACTTGTTTTTGGATATTATTGATCTTATTATGGATCTTGACCAAACATGATAATTATTAGTTGTAAGGATGGGATTGGCCATGGATAATGATGAATTTTCATTAATGTGAACATAGAATAGGCTTGGAAAGGTTCTGAATAGTTCCTACACGTTCAATCTTAACCCTTGATTATTCATAGCACACGCATACCCACAAATCATGGAGAATGCACCTATATTTGGTCCACCCATTCATCGTCTTTAATAGTGTCTTGTCACCATTGTCACCAGAAGCTTTTTGCAAGATTCATTGTCATAGAATGCTCAATTTTTGCAAATGTACTACAGGAAACTTTGAATCATGTGACAACCCCATTCATGTTGGATTAATGAATCAGTCACCTTTTTGGGCGCATTTTTTTTTCTAAGTAGGATCAATGACTCATTGTTACATGGCACCAGTTGGATTTTCATTATTCAACTCAACATGTAACATAGGACGTTAATGTTCCAAACCAATTTTGCATTCGTATACCAAGTTATGCATTAATAATAACAAAATTACTTTTACGGACTAATTCTAGAAATATAAAATTTTATAGGAATCAAAAATTTATTTAAACCTTATATTTAACTTTTGGTAGATTTGATTTTTAATTAGTTTTTTGTTTGAAATTATTTTTTAAATTATTATGATAAAAAAATTTATATTTATTAATTTTATTTTCTTTGTTTACAATGACAAAAAAAATAAATAAATAAAATTAGTGTTTAAAATTGTATATATCGAACATATTATTTTTTTTAAAATTGTAAATTATTTTTTAAAATATAAATTGTTTACTAATTTAATTATTCTATCATATGTTGTTAGCAATTTGTTAATAATCGCTGGCATATAATGTTAAGAGACATGTAAATCTACTTATGAAAACGACATTGAATCAAGTATTCTTTAATTTTTCTCGTATTTATATTATTTTTTAAGGATTAATATGGTTAATGTTTACAAAAATTTAATTCTTACCAAAGTTAAGCATAAATATGTTGAATTTTTTCAAAAGTTAGAAATCAATTTGCTCAATTTTTATAAAATTAAAAATCACCTACCAAACTCTCTCACATCTATTGTGAGCATAATCATGAACTACCTTTATTTGTTTCACTATCATTTATACTAAATAACACACAAGGAAATAAAGGTTCCTTCAAGATTTGAAGGGAGTGGAGTTTTATATGGGTGGAAGTGATTATACAACTATAATTTTAACAAGAAAGAACGAAGATGTGATTTCATTGTGAGATTTGCACGATGAAGGATAGGGATGTTCATGGTACAATTTAATTTGATTTTAAGAAAAAAATCATCATAACCAATTATAAAAAATGTTTGTAATTTAGTTTAGTTTAATTGAAATATATTAAAAAAATTAAACCAATTTTTTGGGGTATGGTTTGATTTATTTATTTATTTTTTTAACTTTGTTTAAAAAACTTAATAAAGATAAGTTAATAAAAAGGTAAATTAACAAATTTTAAAACTAGTATTGATTAAATACAAAGAAGTAGAGATGACAAAAAAATTCATGTTCGTCTTATCCCGATTTATAGGAAAAAATCTAAATTGACGAAGGTCAAGGATACGGGTTAAATATGATTTTCAAAGACAAGGATGGGAGTGGGTACAACGATATTGATACATATCTCGTCTCTGCCCCAAATCTATCCCAACATATACAATTACTAAAATATCCTTATTTTTATATAAATATTATATAAAATTTATAAGGTTATAAAAATAATAAAATATACAAATTTTAAAAATATATAATAATTTAATAAATTATAAAAAAATTGAAGACAGATCGAGATGAGTTTTCTCTAACCTTCTAAGAGACAGGATGAGAGTTGATTTATAAACTCTATAAAATAAGGGTAGGGATGAGCAATTATGGAGACAAATACGAGTCCACCCTACAACTAAAAATAAAAATTTTGATAAAGGTGTATAATTGTTGAACATTATAGGTCAATTTGATCATGTGTCGATAAACTTCATTTCAATAAAATATATATATATATATATATATATATATATATATATATATATATATATATATATTATAACAATCCAAAATTTAAAAAATCTTTTAAATAACAGTGTCAATTTTAACAATACATAAATAAAAATACATATATGGTTTAATTTATTTTTTTAAAAAAAAAAAAAACTATAAATCGAACCAAACTATATAAAAAAGATAATTTTTAAAAAATTTAATTTTTTTAATTTTTAATTTGATTTGATTATACAATTTAAATTAAATTAGTTTAATTTTTGAATATCCCTAATGAAAGATTTATAAAAAAGAAAAGATAAAAATTCATGGAAGAGGAATAAAAAAAATTATTTGTAAAAATATTAAAGATGTAAACTTTAACTATCTGATAATAAGTTATGTAAAAAAATTCTTTAGTTGTACAGATAGTTTGTAAAGTTTTTTATTTGTTGCTTTAATTTGCGGTGACATGATTTAATCATAAATAATTTATTTATTATTAATTATACAATAGTTTATTATCATACTTTGTGAATATTAGATCAAACAAAAATAAAAGTATAAATATGCAAAGTAATCAATTTTGATTTTTTTACTTAATAAAATTACTTAACTTAAAAAATGGGGATAAAATTTCAACTAATAATTTCTATGGTAAAAATTAGACATTAATTTTTAAATTTTATAAGAATCCGAAATACTAATCCTAACTTTTATATTAATTTAAAAACAAAAAGAAACACACCACAATTGATACAACTATATTTTATTGAGAGTGATAAGTTAGGACAAATATATGCTACATATACAGTATGCAGGACTAATTTGAAAGTTTTTCTTTTTGTAATTACTAATTTTCTTTTTATAACCTTTGGTGGCACTTCCTCTTTGTCCCCTTTTGCAACGAAGAAGCAGCACCCTGCCTCCTTCTCTGAGTTTGTTCCTCTTGCTAAGGTAAGTCCTCGTTTCCTGTCTCTTATCTTAGTCAGTATGGATCTTTGTTTCTGTCATCTCATTAGTGAACAACACTCCTCGTGATGCCGAGCAGTTTTCTCTAGCTGCATTTCTCATTTATGTTCAATTTCATGCTAATTTTATGGTTCGTGACCTTATTGCCTCTGTTTTCAATTTCTGATCGTTTTGTGAGTTTCTTTCTTTGGAGTCACGGTTTTGCGCAACCTTGTTTCATGTCTCTGTTTCCTCTTTTTGGACGCGTGGTTATTGCTGTGAGAGTTTATTAATTTTTCCCTTCTTCTTGGCTGTGAATGCAATAGTGATCTTCCCTTCTTCCAAATTCGCTTTTACGTGTTAAGAATTTTGATAAGGTTATGTGTTGCACACCAACTGTTTGATGAAATTATTTACCTTACCTGCTTGTCTCGGACACTAGTTTCTGTACATCTTGTACATGGGATTATTAGGCTGAACATCTAAAAGTCTGGCTTGTGCTTGTCTCAGACTTCTCTAGGGTTAATATTTTCATGCCTTGTAAGCATTATTAGCAATTGAATCTATTTTGAACAGGTTAGATTTCTTGTTATGTTAGAGAAAGAAACGATTAGGGTTGCGTGGCTTGGATTTCAAGAACTCGTGGAAACATTCTATTTTTCATCTTGCATATTTTGGGGGTTTGATGGAATAATTGTATGTACACTTCATATTTACTGCCACTGCCATTCTTGGAATGAACATGGCGATACATACACTTGTACATGATCAGGACCTAAGTTTTGGTGTGTAATTGGAGTTTGTCTGTTTGTAGTTTTGAAATGAAGGAATGGGAACTACACTTGTGAAACTAGCTCATGGAATGCTCATTAAAGTCCATGTTCTGTTCTGTTTTAGCAAATTCTTACCTAGTTCCTTGCTAAAACCTTTTTAGTTGCATCTATGTGGACTAGAGAGCTTGCAAATAGAGGATTCTTTCAAAACTGTGTTGGAAAAAGTTAGACCATAAATTCAAAAGCAATAGACCTAGGTTTGTTTTGGCTTTATGGCGGAATCTTAATATGAAAACATTGCTTCAATCTATAGATCCTTACATATCATGGTTCTCTTCTTCAATTCAAATGCCCTACTGAACACTTTCAGATGTTTAAACTTGAGTCTGATTTCTTATCAGTGGGTTATTTCTTGTGCTTCATCATCTTAATATAGATCTATCTGCTCTCTTTAATCTGCCTATCTTAAAACTTATGGAAGGAACCTTGGTATCAGAAAAAGAGATTAATTGAGAAAGAATTGAGTAGTCACTTTCAGCTCCCTCCCAAACCCCCTCCCATAGCAAACATCATATGTTTTGTCTTCTGTATGTGTGGATCTGATTCTTAGAGGTTGAGATAAATTGAGAGAAGGATAAATGTTGAGGTATCTAATGAATCTGACTGATTAGTTTAGTTTTGGTTTGTCTTAAGACTTTGTGTGCCAACAGAACAAATAACCAAATTTTGATTATCATGATGAGAATGAGAAAGGTATATCCTTGATGTATTCCTGCACAGTAAGCTATTATTATTATTATTATTATTACAATTATTATTATATTTTTGGATTAGAAGAACCAATAATGGCTTTGTGTACTGCCTTTAAGGTTGCTTTCAATTGAATGCTAAACTGGGTTAGGGCTTGCTAGTGAAGGGATGAGTAATGAGATATAGAAATTACTAAAGAGTAAAATGCTTGGTTTGTCCTTCAAAAGTGTTCTATACTTGTGAACATCTCAAATTGTTCTTAGAAGGCTATAAAATACATGCGGAGAGGGGGAGTTGTTTGGGATTGTCTGGCCTGATTTAATTGTCAATGTATTTTAGTCTGCTTTTCCTTAAATAGTTGAGGATTTTTTTTACCTAGATTGAAGATTTATTATATCTTGTTCTCTTGATTATGTTTCTGGTGCATTTATATATTCCCTAAACTTCATGATTTATAAACTGAAAAAAGTGTTTCTCACTTCAATTGCAACTTTTGTAATGCTTAAAATTCAGGTAAGAAGAGGAAAAGGGGGAACAAGAAGTTAACAGCAGCAGAATGGTGGTCTCCAGTACCAACCCCCACAATAAGGAGATAGCCATCAGGAGGCGGATAGCTAGCATGTAATTCCCTCACCCACCCTCCCCCTTTATCACATTGTAGCTTTCCTGCATCCTTCATATATGTGACATGGCAAATAATAGAATAGTAGAATGCATTTAATTTAGACTAAAATAACCCTGCAGAATTTGCATGATAAATTATCTGTTAATTTTTATTGTGGATGAAAAAATTATTGAAATTGTAATAGTAGGCAAAATTCATATAAGGTACACTAGTACTTTCATTTTCAGTGGGTAGTATTTCATTAGTATTGCTTTAGTTTCTTTCTTTTTCTTTTTGCTTATCATATGGCTGCACTTCTTCGCTGCCAATTTTCACATATGACAATTTCAAATAATTTTATAGTTTATGATAGAAAAATCTTTACAAGTTTATATATACATGTTTTTACTCATTGCTGAAGGGTCCAATCGTGGAACATATAGGAGCATATGCTTAGTTACTCTGGTTCTGATTAGTTAAGTGGCTGGGAAAGGAGGAGCAGGGAAATTGGCATGATATATAAAATATTTTTCTTTTTTCCAAGAGATAAGCCTCGCAAGCTTAAAATAATCATATTTAGGGGTCATAATTGAGTAGATATATTAAGAATATGGATTTTGTCATTACTTTGGAAGTCTTTATTATATTACGAACATTTTGTTGAAAAGAAAGAAGTATCATGGTCATGGCACTATATTCAGCATTTCAATTCTCACTGAGTAGGGCCATGTTATATCAAATTCATTGAATTATCTAATTCTGCTACTTTAACTGTGAATTTATAGATTTAACAAACGTGAAGATGATTTCCCTTCTTTGAAAGAATACAATGACTACTTGGAGGAAGTAGAGGACATGAGTAAGCTTCTATTATCTCGTTTAATGTTTTCAGCTGTTTCTCTTGAAAATTTTTGCTTTCTTTTGATGACCTTTCTCCCATTTTTTTCCTATTGCAGCATTTAACTTGATTGAAGGAATAGATGTTTCTGATATTGAAGCAAAAATTGCTAAATACCAGGAAGAAAATGGAGAACAGATAATGGTTAATCGAGCTCGAAAGGTACTTCAGAGAATGGAATTTCCATTGTCTCTTTCATATATGCCCTTTTATTTGTCTCGGTGATTTTTAGAATCATACGAATCCTTTTCAGGGTATCACTCCTTAATCACGATGAGTGAAATTTAAGCCACTTCCTTATTTTTCAATGTATTATTATGCTGATATTAATTAAACAGGCTGAAGAATTAGCTGCAGCTCTGGCAGCAAGTAAGGGACAACCTGCACAAACTGATAATGATGCGGTGAGCATTAGATTACCATTTGTTTTTGCACAGTACTTGAACCTAATTGAGCTTGGATTGAGTTTATTTTGTTTTATGATGTTACTTCCTCTATTAGCATATTTATTTTACTTGCACAAACTGATTATTGGTACAGCTATCTCCTCTTTTTCACGTATAAACCATTGCTTATTTTTCCTTAAATCTTCTTTTGCTGGCCTTTTGGTCTACATGTCTGGAAAAAAATAGAAGTCAGTCAAATCCCAAATAAATTAATAAATCCCAATCAGATTCTTTTATGAAGAAAACACTTATGGTGGTTAAGAATTACAGAAAATGAGCCGATATTATCATTACATAGCAAGAAGATATTGAATGATGGATGGCACATTTGAGGAGGATTTTTGCTGCACATGGGGATGCCATAAAGAAAGTGGTCTGACTAATGTTGCCTTGTGTCTATGCAAATACTCTGAAAATTTAGATTCAGTGTATACGGAATTATGGGCTCACTGAATGGGTTTCTATTCTAGCAGGTCCTGGCTTGGGTTGCCCTTACTGGTATTTTTTTATTTCTAATTATGAAAATGAAATTTGGATCAGATTATGAGAAGGATGAATGTAATTTTGCTTGTATGTTTGTTCTTGTAAGTCTGGCCAGAACTGGACTTGCATGCTGGATTCTGGTCAGAAATGGAGCTGACCAGAGGTGGAGGCTGGTTGGAGAAGAAGAGAGAGTGAGAGAGAAACTGTTAGAGTCTCACATTAACTATAGATATGACTAACCAATATATATATATATATATATATATATATATAAGTTGAGTGCAATCCTCATCCCATGAGTTAACTTTTGACAGTGAAATAGGTCCAAATCCAATTTCTATTATGGTATCAAAGCCTATTTAAAATCCATTATTAGGATATCTGTAGATATTCAGTCCTGCAAATTTCATCCTCTAGATGTCTAGTCGTAGGTAATATGAATGGTGTTAAAATCCCACATTGACTAGAGATATATCAATCAAATGTATACAAGATGAAGGCAATTCTCATCCTCTGAGTTAGTTTATGGGATTGAGTTAGGCCCAAACTCAATTTTTATTAGAAACTTGGGGTTGCAGCTGTTTGGATGGGCACACAAAGCAGCCTCGATTGTTGCAGAAGAGATTAAATGAAAGGGGAGCAAAGTTCCAAGTTTTCCCCGAAATAACCCTCCAAGTGGTTTAATATTGGGCTGCCAAGGGCATTTTGCCCAACGACAACATAGAATGGCCACAAAATGCCATGAATCGTGTCACTTTCACCCTGCTACAGTCTTGAAAACATCATGAATTGTGACCACTTTCACCCCCCTACAGCCACAACGGCAAAGTGTACTGTTATAGGGACAACGGGAGTGCTGGGTGGCAGCTACGCAATACAACGGCACAATTGACTGCTCAGTTCCCAACTGGTCCTTCTTTGGGCTGCCCTTACTGGTATTTTTTATTTGAAAATGAAACTTGGATCTGATTATGGGAAGGATAAATGTAATTTTACATGTGTTTGTTCTAGTAACTTGTGTATAATCATAATTTATATCGTTAATGTGGTTCGCTAGCAGTTTTGTGATACCAGCTGTGAGGATTTTAACATGAGACTTCTATAACTAGTAAGGTTAAAATTTTGATTGTTGAAGCCTTTAATGCCAACAAAACTTTTGCTTGAAGCCCTGTTCTTTCTGTTGGCAGTAGTTATATTTGGTTGAGATTCATTTAACTATGTTTGCCTTAAAGGATTTTCAATTTTATGTTCAAATATCTGTTTTGTGCTACCTACCTAGTAATGGAGCAGATTTGTAGACTATAATGTATGCTAGATTAACTTCGTCCGTTTTCTTGAGGCAGGCTGCAAGCCAAAACTCTCAAGCAGGACTTGGTGCTGTTCCTCAAGGACAATATGCACCTACATTTCCAGGACAGCCAAGGCCCACAGGCATGGCTCCACAACCTTTACCACTAGGAGGGGGTGACATGCTGGGCTATGCAGATGATGAAGAAACAATGAGGCTACGAGCTGAGAGAGGAGCAAGAGCTGGAGGATGGAGTCTAGAAATAAGTAGGAAGCGGGCGCTTGAAGAAGCCTTTGGAAGCATCTGGATTTGTTGAGACAATATTCATGCAAGGCAGAATATGCTTATTCAAAATGCTGTTTAGAAAATTTCTAAAGGCGTGCAAATTCCCACATAAGCTATTTTTGCATGGATATTCCGATGTAAATGGTTAGAATGTAAGATTTGTTGCTTTTTTTTGTTGTTGTCAACTGTATTAAATTTTATAGCAAGAGGCTTTGGCTCATCTTTTTCTTTTTAAACTTTTTCTCTTTTTCGTTTTCCTTGAAGTTGTAATTTGCTAATGGATTGAATTTCGGCAATATGTTGTACATTTAGCTAAAACATGACCTTGTAAGGTAGGTAGACTCCATTTACTTTAATAATGCTCATGTGAATTAAGAATTTTGGAATACTCAAATTTAGATGCAGAAGTATGGGAAAGAGAAAAGGAAGACTCATGTTAAGATGCTTCTATTCTCCTTTTCCCATCTCCTTCATATTTTACATTTTTTTTTTAAAATTTGGATCGTCATGTGTTTATTTATCATAACGAAATCCCCATGTGCCGTTACTAGTAGAAGATTGGATATTGCTGTGTTTTAGGTGTTCCCAAATAGTTAGTACACAAATCAATCATTACATTACTTACCCCTTATGATATCGTCCAAGATCTATCTAATGCTTTTACCCATTATAACGATTTTTTTTTCTGTACAAATTCGCATAAAGTTTGAGTGAGTATGCAAACTGGAATATGGTTAAGCAATTAGACTACACCATTTCTGTTTCCAAGTAGCCTTGCAAATTCTCCCCTTTGCAACCGCTAACCTATTTTGATAGCAACATAGAAAAAGTATCATTGTACTTCCAAATGAGGTGTATTTATCCAAAAAGAATGAGAAAAATAATAGAGAATGCAAAAGATCTGATAGATGACATGATAGAAAAAAATAAATAAATAAACAAAAAATGAGATAGAAGAAAAAAGTATAAGTGATGCTTATATACCTTTATGGATTGGTCCTAATATATATAGTAATGCCTTTTTATCTTTTTACCTGAGAAAAAGAGGGACATAATGATACATCACAATTCACAAGTTGCCTTATTGCACAAAGCCTTGCCCCAACGTTCAAGTTTTGTTGACTTGGAGCTGCGGTGCATCACGCGTTGCTTCTTTCTGCAAAGTCTCGCCCTTCGCATAAGTTTAGTTGACTTAGAGAGCTAATTGAACATGTTTGATAAGAAGGGATCCCTTTACAAGGGACAATTGTTACACATCAGTGGTTGACAGCAATATAAATTTTATTTTTTTTACTCAAATCTTTTATTGATGATCGATTGTATTAACTTAGTTATATTTATTTATTAATTTATCATATATGAGTTCTTATTAAAAATAAGATAATATATTCATGTGGTTACGTATTTTTTTATTTTGACATATATTTTATAAATTTCTGTTAAATTAAATTAATACTTTTTATTTAGTTATTCAATCAAAGGAATTTTTTTAACAACATTCAAATTTCTAAAATCAAATTAAAAGTGCTTTAAAATATTTTAAAATTATTATTGAAATAATATTTATTAATTAAACTAATTATTAATATTTTGAAATTAAAATACTTAAGCATTATATTTAATTAAATTAATATTATTTTAAGTAGTATTTATATTTTATCACATTTTATTTTTATTCACAAACCTATCTTTATATTATAAACCTAAGTTATCATTCTTAAATGATAGTTTTCTTAGAAGCTACTTTTATCCTGATTAAGCATGTGATCTGTGTTGAGTATATTTTTCATTAGAAATTTATTTAAATTTTAAATCTTGTTATAATATATCAAATTAATTTTTTTTAGATAAACTGAATTTAAAAATTATAATATTAATCAATTTAAATTTATTTTTTAAGTTAAAAATATACTTTTACCATTGTTGTTAATTTATTTTTATTTATAAATTTTATTTAAATTTAAAAATATCCATAAAATTTAAGATATCTTGTTAGCTAATACTTTTATATTCATAAGTAAGGATAAAAATAGATATTTTAAGAAAATAGGTTTTTAATTTAAACTAAGTCTTTTGTATGTTATAGGTTTTTTTTTATCCGATAACTATAAACCTATTTTTGTGATACAATAAAATGTATATATAAATTTAAAATTTATGTATTGATAGAATAAATACTTTGATAAACTTAAAATTGTTTTTATCTCTACTTTGAATAAATAAGTAATTATTGTTGATTAATAGTGGTATGTACGCAAAGAAAATTTCGTCCATTTTAACTGAATTGGTTCAAACTGTGTAAGAGTATATTCCTTTTTTACTTGTTTGAAAGTATATCCTAATATCAAAGTATATTCTAATATATAAAGTTTAAAAAAAATCCTTTCCCAATTAATATGAAATTTAATTCTTTTTAAAATATTACTAATAATTATTATTATTATAAAAAAAACAACATTTTAATATTATGAAAAGTTAAAATACAGTTAAAAATATTGATTAATATTCTTTGTATGTAGTCTCTTAAAAAAGTTAGACTATATCTATATTTATGAAATATAATATATAATATATTATAATGATTTACAAATTATAAATATATAATATATTAATTTATTATTTGTAAATATATAAACTAATCTGACAGATTTAAAAGGTTTTTATGTAAATTTAAATTTAATTTATTTATTTTAAAATATATTTTTTAATAATTTAAGTTTACCATTTTATTAAACAGATCATGTCAATTCAAATCAAACTTTAAGAGCATAGAAGCGACCATACCTTGAATTTTAATGTTACACCGCTAAACATAATTTGGTACTTCATCATAAGGAACGGAAAGTAAAAACAAAAGGGTAGGGAGCAAACTTTTAACATATATTATAAAAATAACGATAATCAATTTTTACTATTAATAATTATAGCTCAAATTTAAGGATAAAACGATGCATAGAAAATCTAAAAACAAATATAATTAACTCAAATGTTTGAACTTATCATCTTCCCTGCGCTACTGTGTTGTCTAGTTGTGTTATGAGCGTGCATTTCTGCTATTTGTATCTAATGTTTCTGATACTAATACCTTAATATAGTTGAAGAATGGGATAAATTTCTTTATTTGGGAAGAAGAAAATGACTTACAAAGAATAAAGTACGGGAAGATAAAAAATAAAATAAAAGATCAAAAGACTTTTAAAGCATGCTTAAATGCAAAAATTTTTAATTGATAATTTTTTAGATCCCTGTTCATCATGTCGAAATTTAGATGTACAGTTGTACAAAGAGAACAAGATTTACCATGATTTCGATGAAATCATCTCAATGCATAGATGCCTCCGATTCTTTTCTCCATAAATTTTAGTCTTAATGTACTGCCAACGTGAACCCCATGCATGACATAAATTTTTCTTATATGTATTCTGAATTAAATTCTAAAAATAAACTAAGCCGTTTACATATAGGAATTGGACATGCACTGTGTTTTGGGGTTCCCAAACAGCTTTTGTACATCAATGGATCACGATGTAACTCTATGGACATAATTATATTACCGTATCTAAACCTAATTATTGTTATCGCAACGAGAATCATGATGGAATCACAAATTAAATTAGTAATAATCAAAATTAAAAAATAAAAATAAAGTTGTTATCAACGTTTTCTTTTATTTAGGATAAAAATATTGGAACATATCCCTTCATTTAGAAAACTAGTTTATATAGAATTTAATTCTGAAAATTAATTAAGGATAGAGAATATATGTTAGCATTTTATATTGTCCATTTCAAAATTGTTGTACAGATTTATAATTAAGTTTAAAAATATTTAGTTAATCAATCAAAATAATATAACGAAAACATAGGAATTTTTTTTTAAAAAAATTACAAAATAAAGCATCACATTGTAAAACCTAAATATGAAAGTTAAGATCATTAAATTATCTCAACTTAGTTGCTGTAAAATATAGGATTAATAAGTTGTTACATCTAAATTGATTATTATTTTTTACTAAGCGACTCAGAAAAGTAACTTTATTTTCTTTTATTTTTATTGTATTTTTCATCATTGTCTTATTTATTATTATTTTTAAAAGGGGTGCATAATGCTAATTAATCTTTCGTCAGAGAATCCTATTTAGTATTTTATTTCTTTGTATTTTATTACTTTTTATGTATAATAAAAATAATAAGATTTAAATTTAGAATCTCATGTAAATTATCCAAATTTTTATAATGACTATTATAATTTTTTTATTTATCTGATATTTTAAAAAAATTATACATAAAAAAGTTAAGGAAAATAAAAGTCAGTAAAATACCGGATCATATAATTCTAAACAAAGAATTGTTCCAAATGACTACGTTCAGAATAGTAATAAAATTAAAAAAATTAAAAATAAATAACTACTTTTGAATATACATTAAAAAATGAAAAATATAATCAAATGACTATGTTTGGATAATAAGATACAAAAAGGAATAAAAATTTAAAGATAAAAATAAACTAAAAACATAAAAATTACAAAATCAAATATATGAAGCATGAATCATAGTAAAAAATTTAAAGATAAAATAAAATAAGATTGAAGTTTTTTGTTATTTATTCTTTGTTTCAAAATCACAAAAGGAAAGAGATAAAAATTAAATATCTTCTTTAAGATAAGGTAATGTGTAAAATGAAAAAAACAAATTAATTTATTTATATTATTGATTTAACATTAGTTATATTTATAAAATATTATAATATTTATACATATTTTGATTTAAATAAATTAAATTTTTTTATAATTTTTAAAAACTGAAGCATGAATCATGGTATTAACATTGCAAGTTGCTTGACCGATAGATATTTTGCCATATCAATGTTTTTAGCAATATGTTTTGTTTAGTTCAATTATTCACTCTCTCTCTTTAAAATTCTAGCTACATATTTGTAATTAAATATTATATATATATATTTTTAAATTATTGTCTCTTATCGTTCTTCTATTGGGTCATTCATTTACTTAATTCAATGAAATTAGTAATATATATTTTTAAACAACCTAATACTAACTATTTAAGAATTAGGTTTCTTTATTGTTTATATATATTTTAAACTTAAAAAAAAATAGCAAGGATTCTTCTGTATGGACAACATAATAAGCTTAAAAAACTATTTGATATAAGACAAATCCAATAGATTAGGTTAAATTATTTAGACTATCTTAACATTGAAATAGACCGTATGATAAACTTAATCACAACATCATTATGATCACATTAAATAATTATGATTTCAATCAACAATATGCCATGATAACAAATATGAGATGAGTGGTTATCTTAAAATGAAATTATCTTTATAAATATTTTGAATAATAAGTTAATTGAATTATTGCACCAACATTTTGAGGGATTTTTTTTTATCATTGTTGATATCATCTCTAACAAAATCTTCAACAGTCTTATTTATTCTAATCCTAGAGCTAGTGAACTCTTCAACATTAGATGGTGTTGTTTGGTATCTTTCTTTCTAATATAAGATTATTTGCTTCTAAAGGGATCTCCTTTACTCACATTGATCACCTTTGTTCTCACCAAGGATGGAGGATTTTCTATAATTTTGGTGGTGGTGCTCACCCATGCACCTTTTGCACATTTTTGTCAAAGTGGCCTTATTGGATCAATTAATCAATTATGTTCCTTAGATGGATGTACTCATTAATGATGTGGCTTACATCATTATGGAATGTGCAATATCTCCTTGTATCACGATTGAAGCTTTCAAAGGGAGGTGGCCTTTTAACATGCACAAATTGTGGTCATGACCTCTCCATTAATTCGTCCTAGAGAGGTGATGAGGAAGGTGTAGACCTTGGATTGCTCTAGACCTTTTCTTTGTGTCTGCAAAGTTGTTATTATTGTTCCCAAATCACCTATCCCTAATTAGCTTGTGAATTATTAATTCTAGGTGGGTTGTTGAGACTGTTTTCCTTGGTTTATTCATGCTGGGCTATCTTTTGCATATACTTTGCCACCCTCGTCCAGAATTCTACAATGGTGATTGGGTTGGATTTCTCCAAGGACAAGGAAAAGAGAGTACCATCTTTTTTTCTTCAATAATAATATGTAGCTGAATGTCTTTGATTATGATGGGACTAACACTACCTCCAAGTAAAAGTGAGCCTGAAAAGTTATGAATGTTTCTCCTTTCCCTATCCAAGCGTAGCCAAAGAATAGGTGATCCCTAATATTTCACTACAAGTGATAAAGTAATGGAGAAATTTTAACGGAAGATTTTACACATCATCCCATAGTGAACATAACAACATGCTCTTTTAGATTGGTCTCTCTTGGGTACATGGCAAATTTTGGGTAAGAACTTTGAAATTTTGTGAAAGTTCAAAGTTAGTAATCTTTTTTATGAATGGGTGATTAACAACTCCTCCTCCTAGAATAACAGGTTGACTGAGGGTTGCCTAAGGAATTTTTTGATGACCCTAGTCACATTGTTGTTGTTTGCACCACTGAACACCCAATTAAAAAAATACCTAACAGAACTTTTTTATTTTATCTTAACAGAAGCTCTGGATACATTAATTTCCTTTATCTTGAATGTCTTTATCAAAAATATGTTCTTTTAGGGAATATTATAAAAAGTAACTTTAATTTTGTTTTTTTTAATAAGATAATTCTGATCCATGCATTTAGTTTAATATTTTTATCACAACATCAAAATCTTGAAGTGTTAATTATTTTGATTATAATAAATATAACAAAAAATAAAAGTTTAATATTTAACATTAAAAAAATAAATTTTTTCGATGAATATTTTATAACGATCGTATAAATTTATACAAAATATATTAAATTTTAACGATTATATCATTTAAACCATTATCAAAGTATTTTTTAACAGATAATTTTGATAAATAAAAAATTATCATAAAAATGTTAAATAAAATTTAAAACTGTCATTATCTATTATTTAAAATTATTACTAAAAAATATATTTTTTAATATAAATATAATATATTTATAAAATATAATGAGTTTTGTATGATTTTAAAATAGATATATATTGTATAAAAAGTACAAAATAAATAAGATGTTTGAGTAATTTATTTTTAAAAAAAATTTTACAATTTCCTTCTATATTGTATAAATACACGTGAAAATACATGGATTTACAATTCAAGAGATTTAAGTATTAAATAAAAATATATTTACATTTACATTCATCTGAACATTCAAATAATATGTATGAATGTTTATTTTGGATTAGAAATCGGCATTGTTTTCTCCTTCAAATGAGCCTATAATTATGTAAAATCTTTTTCTTTTATCAAATTAAAGTTAAATAAATTTAAACTTCTACATTAAATACAATTATGTAAAATCCTTTTTAATAGAAATTTTCTTTTAAAAGGGAAGTATAATATTAAGATTATCGATGAATAGAAGCTCTTAAATTATCAATAAAAATAGAAATTAATTAATTCATGCTAGATTTTGTATATTTAAATTTAATATATTTTAAAAATTTTAAACTTTAATATTAATCTATTATTTATAATAGGTTTTTTAATTAACAAGACCTAGATTGTTTTAAGGTTTATCAAATTTAAAAGTTTGCTGAAAAATTTAAAATATAATAAGATTAGTAAATAAAATTAATATATATATATATATAAAGATTTATAAATTTAAAATCTTTTAATAAAAAATGCATTCATAATTTTTTTTAAAATTGTAAAACCTATCAAACCAACATCTATCACCTAAATCATCTAATCAATAATAAATAATTTTTATAATTTTAAATTCAAATAATCCACTTCATCAAGAATAAAATTAATTCTAAATATTTTCTCCTATATGTTTATGTTTCCTTGAATTTAGTTTAAAATAAACATATAAAAATAGAATCTAATAATAAATAAAATTCATTTTAAATATAGCTAATTTAGACTAATGTCAAAAACAAGATTTACGTAACTCATCGTATTGGTTCAAAATTTAGGAGAAAATGGAATAGGATTCAAGAAAATAACATAATATATGTATCAAAGTAAATTTTATAACTTGTATAAAGTATACAGTAAAACACCGTATATAAATATGTAAATAAATGTTAAAAAAAATTATCTTATTGTAACTAAGAAAGTGAATTAAATTGAAAAAAGATTGTAATATGATGGAATTTTGTGAGATAATTTTTATGAAATAAACGTAAAAATTTAAAATAAATATTATTCGATATTTTTAAATGTTATATATTCATTTCTTAAATAATATCATTCTTAATTTTAAAAGATAATAAATAAAATCAACTGATAAAAGAAGCTATCGGGTTTGAGAAACCAACTAACTAAAAGATAAGAGATAAAACTAATAGATAAAAGAAACTATCAACTTCAAGAAAGTAGGTAACTAATAGATAAAGTTAAGACTAACAAATAGAGATAAACTATTCAAACTATCATCCTAATCTTTTCAAATGTTTATCGATGCTTGTTATGCATCACATGTATTGTGGGTTTGACCATGCTAAATTTCATGATACGTCGTGGGATCCTATCATTCATTTTCCCTTGAAAATACACCTTGTCCTCAAGGTGTAAGTTGATAGAAGGAATTTTGACACTATGTCTTATAATCCTATAATTTCTTCCTCCTTGAATGCACACCTTAACCTCAATGTGTATGTTGATATTGGAAACTCTGGTGTTGCACCTTACTATCATATCATGTCTTTCTTGTTAAAGGTACATCTTGTCCTCAAGGAATAAGTTGACATTGGAAACTTTGATGTTGCATCCTAAGATTCTATCATTCCTTCTCCCTTGAAATTGCACCTTATCCTCATGGTGTATGTAAAGATAATGATATTGTAGAACGATCTCATCCTTCCTTTTTCCTCGAAGTCGCACTTTGTCCTCAAGGCGTACATTTAGATGTTGTGTTGTAGAATGATCTCATCCTTCCATTTTCCTTGAAGCCACACTTTGTCCTCAAGGTGTACGTGAGCATGGTATTGCAGAATATTCTTATCATCTCTTATCCTATGAAGTTGCACCTTATCCTCAAGGTGTGTGTTAGGATAATGATGGTGTAGAATGATTCAATCTTTCCTTTGTCCTTAAAGCTTCACTTTGTCCTCAATGTGTAATTGGGAATAATGTTTCATAACGATATCATCATTTATTCCTCCTTGAAATTACACCTTATCCTCAAAGCATATGTTGGAATAATGGTATTGAGGAACAATCTCATCATTCTTTATCCCTTGAAGTTGCACATTGTCCTCAAGGTGTAATTTGGAATAATGGTGTTGCACGATGATCTCATCATTTCTTATCCTATGAAGTTGCACCTTATCCTCAAGGTGTATGTTGGGATAATGGTGTTGCAAAACGATCTCACCATTCCTTCCTCCTAGAAGCTGCACATTATCTTCAAGGTGTATGTTAGGATAATGGTATTGTAGAACGATCTCATCATTCCTTTTCCCTTGAAGCCGCACATTATCTTCAAGGTGTATGTTAGGATATTAGTGTTGTAGAACAATCTCACCATTCCTTCCTCCTTGAAGTTGCACATTATCTTCAAGGTATATGTTGCGATAATGGTGTTGTAGAACAATCTCATCATTCTTTTTCATTTGAAGCCGCACATTATACTCAAGGTGTATGTTGAGATAATAGTGTTGCAAAATGATCTTGTTGTTCCTTCCTCATTGAAGTTGCACCTTGTACTCAAGGCATATGTTGGGATAATGTTGTTGCAAAACAATCTCATCCTTTCTTAACCCTTAAAGTTACACCTTGTTCTCACGGTGTAATTAGGGATAATGGTATTGCACATTGATTTAATCATCATTTCCTCCTTGAAGTTTCATGATATTCTCGCATAGAGTCCATATAGGATGTGAGATAGCAGCCAACTTGTCCACAATCTCATCCAAATTTAATTTTGTCGATAGATATTGTGATAATGTATCAATTGTATTGTGGATGATTCCTTATTCAAGAAAGTGACAAGGAATGTTCTCGTCTGTTTGATTTGGTTTATTAATTGGCTCATTTTCATCCTCGTGCTCAGCTTTTCAAAAGCGTAGATTGGTCATAGTCACATCTGAATTTATGTTGATCGGCAAATGTGGTGATAATGTATTAGTTGCATTGTGGATGATTTCTTATTTATGCAAGTGATAAGGGATCTTCTCATCTATTTCATGTGGTTTACTCGTCTCATTTTCATCTCATACTTGGTTGTTCCAAAAGCACAACTTAGCCATAATCTCATTTGAATTTAATTTGGTCAGCAGACATTGTGATAATTATCAGCTTCGATATGGGTAATTCTTGTTCAAGCAAATGATGAAAGATTTTCTCATCTTTTTTATACAGTTTACTAATTTCCTAGCTTTGACCCCATACTCCGGTTGTTCCAAAGCGCAATAATAACCTCTCCACGAATAACTTCCATGTTATCTCTTTTTTCTTGTTTACATGTGAGAACCAATGCCACCATTAGTTGGCTTCATTGTCAAGGTAGAGTGAAGTAATAAATACATTTCTTGAGCCATGGATGTCATGGGCAACAAAACACTATTATGCCCTAACCAAATCTGAAGGTTTTCTCCAAGAAACTTAGAGAATTCCAACCTATTAGGGTTTTCAGATTGATTTTTCTTCCTTCTCCATTCAATTTTGTCAATTTACTTTGGATCGACAAATCTAAATTTGAGCTTTTACTTCTATTGTTAGAATTTGTAACGATGTTGATGATGATGAGTGAGAGTCTATGCTTTGATTTAGTGGATAACCTCTTAGAGATCTTGTCAATGGAATCACACAGTTCTTCCATCGATTGATGTAATCCTCCCACAGAGGTTTCCAATGCATCAAGATGTTCTTTATTGGTTGACATGTTGATGAGAAAAGTGTTGATGTAATCGCAACCTAGCTCGAGCAAAGCATTGATGTGATTGCAACTCTAGATACCAATTGATATGATCTTAGGATATCAAGATAATTCTCATGAAATAAACCTAAAAGTTTAAAATAAATATTATCGATGTTCTCAAATGTTATACATCCATTCCTTAAATAATACCATTCTTAATTCTAAAAGATAATAAATAAAACCAATTAAAAAAAGTTATCGACTTTGAGAAACCAACTAACTAAAAGATAAATGATAAAACTAATAGATAAAAGAAACTATCAACTTCGAGAAAGTATGAAACTAACAAATAAAAATAAAAATAACAAATAGATATAAATTATTCAAAATATCATCTTAATCCCTGAATGTCTATCGATGCATGTGCTATATATTTAAATATTCTAATTCTATGATCTTTTAAGGTTTAAATTTTTATACTATGGAGTGCATCTTGTTTATTTCTAAAACTGATTATGTGATCTTGTAATTTTATTTTTTTTAATTTAAAAACTTGATCTAATGATGCATTTCTTTCTTAATTTTATAATTGATTTTGCACTCTTATACTCTTATTAATAATTTTGTAATTTTTATTTTTATTTTAAGTTTTAAACATTAATATGTTATTTTTATGTCTTTGTTTTATAATTTAGATTCTATGATATAATAATTTTAGTTCTTTTAAGTTTAAAATTTTGATATGTTAATAAAGGAATATAAAATAAATTCCTAAATATGATGTTTTTCCATTTAAAGTAGTCGTTAAGTAAAAATATAAAACCAATTTCTAAATCTTATTATGTAGTTAAATAACATTAAATAATATTATAAACAATAAAAAAGTTTTAGACTTAAACATAAGTAGTTAGTTGACCAAGACTTTTTCATTTAAACAGTGTATGGAGTAGTCTAGTCACAATTTGCCTCTTATCAAACCCATCAACAACAATCATTTAACCACTAAGAAAAGGAAACCACATGCAAGTGGCTTCCAAAAAAATTCTTCCGTGTGGGATCACTTTACTAGACAACCTGTAATTAAGCGTAAAAAACCACAAACAACATGTAATTATTGTAATAAAACCTATTATTGTAACATCAAGACTCATAAAATCTCAAACGTGTTGGCTTACCTTAAGACCTGCTCCAAATATACCTATGCAATTAGTGCCGATCCTTCTTAAAGTATCTTTACCTTTGGTCGTACTGGGCGTGTAGAGGCATCAAATCTAGTTGCACAAGCCAGAGATTTAATTTAAAAAGTTGTAAAAAAGCTCTTTATATGTTTATCATTTTATATGAACAACCTTTCAAGTTAGTTAATGGTGAAGGTTTTAAATACTTTTGCAAACATCTATAACTTCAGTTTGTTGTCCCTTCTAGACATACTATTGCTCGTGCTATTTTCAAGTGTACCTTGATGAAAAGATAAGGTTGAAGGCTTTGTTTAGGACAAACAGCACTAGGGTGGCCTTGACAATAGATTTTTTGACTTCCAATCAAAACCTAAATTATCTAACTTTGACAGCAACTTTATTGACAATGATTAGACCTACCAAAAAAAGAATGATAAGTTTTTGTGTTTACAAAATCATAAAAGAGATATAATAGGTAGGCAAGTTGAGAAAGTTTTGAGAGAGTGGTGGCTTAGAAATATCTCCACATTAAATGTAGACCATGCATCATCCAATAATGTGGCAGTCATTTATCTAAAGAAAAGGTTGAATAGTTTAATGGGCTGGTACTTAATAGGGAATTTTTTCATATGAGGTGTTGTGCGCATATTCTAAATCTAGTTGTAAGTGATAGGTTAAAAGATATGAAAACCTCTATAGCAGCCATAAGAAATGCTATTAGATTTGTTCGATCCTCCTCTCAAAGGATGGCTAAATTTAAAGAATGCATTGAGTTCTCCAAAATCTCTTTTAGGAAACTTGTAGGTCTTAATGTTCCCACAAGATGAAAATTTACTTATATGATGTTGGAGGTTGCTAAAAATTTTCAACCAGCATTTGAAAAGTTAGAGTTTGAGGATGATAATTTTTCATCATATTTTGGGATTGCTTCTCCCCCTACCAAATTTGATTGAAACAATGTTAGGGCATTTGTGAAATTTCTAAAAATCTTCTATGATGCAACAAAATCCATCTTGGCTTATGTTCATGTAAGCATTCATGCACTCTTTCATCAATTATCTTTCATTTTTTGTGAGCTGAAACAATCTTATATGAATCGAAATTTTATTTAGCTGTCATGGGTCTTGAAATAGAAAAGATGAGAAATATTGGGGGAATGTTGTTCACATTAATCAACTTTTATATTTTGGTGTAATTCTTTACCCTTGGCAAGAGTTCATGTATTTGCAAGTGCTCCACCCCAATCTTATCCATTGCATATTGGCTAAAATCCCAAATTATATGGTTGTATTATGTCCTTTCTTAATTTTTTTCAATGTTTTAGTTATTTGATATTTTGTTTTTATTTTCACTCTAATTATCTGATGAATTTTAGTTATGTTGTTACAGCTTTTTTGGAGCCTCAACATGCTAGACTTATGATTTTTTGAAATCATCATTGATGAAGATGATAATTTTGGAATGGTTTATCCATTGGGCTATATTATCTATTTTTCTATTGGTCAGTTCTCTTTTTTTTATGTGTGTTTAGTTTTTTTACTTATTTTTTGGTTTAGGTCGATGATTAATGGGTTATGTTTTTTGGTTGTTACATTATGCAGTTTCTTTTAAGTTTAAACTTTATGGAACAGGGGATACGAGAAATTGTTTTTCATATTTGACAAACCTTTTCTTTTGATAAGGCATAAAACTCTAAAATTGATGGCAAGTGCTACCTGCCATGAACATTTCTTTTATATATGTCATCAACAAGTAACACATTTTGTTTAAATTTTATGATGCAATTTTTAACTTTATTCCATTGCTATATATTATCATTAATCATTTTTTAATTCTAAAATTGATGCCAAATGATACCTACTATGATCATTTTTTCTGTATGTGTCATTAACACGTAACACATTTCATTTAAATTTTATGATGCAATTTTTAACTTTATTCCATTACTATATAGTGTCGTTAAACATTGTTGAATACCAATTTTATGGTGATTAAATTTCATTTTTAAGGCTACTTTAAAATTCAAACTGATGGAAAATGGTATCTGACTACCTGTGATGAACCTCTCTTCACTATATGTCATACATAGTATGAAATTCTTTTTTTGCCATTTTTAACTTGATAATAATAAATTTTTAATTTCACTAAATCTTCTTTACATTTTTTTTTACAGGAGGCTGTAAATTTTTAATTCACCTTTGTTATGACTACCGACAGTTATATCTAATGTTGACAGTAACAAAATGGAGAAATTGATGCATTGCTACCGATTTTTGGATTAATTTTGTTAAAATATTTTAATTTTTATTGCTAATTTAATTGTTAGTTTCTGTTGTAAGATTTCATTTTCTTCCATTTCATGGTTTAATTAACCTTAGCTATTTAGAATATTATTTTAAATTTATATATCTATTGTCATATACTTAATATAAGTCTGTGTCATGTTTATGATTTATGAAGGCAAACTTTGATATTTTAAAATTGGTATGGATTATTGAGGATTGATCAAGTTATAATTATAAGTTATTGCTCATTAATAATTTGAGAGTTATAATATTTTTTTTTTAAGTCAAATTGTTTCACCACATAATTGGACAAAATTCTATTAACATGTTGTGTTGTATCTATCTTGAAATTTGATACCTTAACCAAAAGTTTGTATGCCCAAAAAAAGCACCAAACAAAAGTTAAGATCTAATTTAACCTACTCATCAATGATATTTAACCAAAATTTGACACCCGAAAAATCCAATTTGTTAAACAGTCGAAATTGGATGGTATAAAATCTGTCTCAGTTAATATCACTTCTGAATTTAATAAACCAAATCCAACCAAAACCGATCGATCCTAGTTCAAACCACTCTCCAAATTGCTTTTCGATGCGGTGAATAATTAGAATAATAGTAACATTAATAAAAAAAATAATGATGATAAGGATAACTAAATTATAATTCTTCACCTATTATTATTATTATTATTATTATTATTATTATTATTATTATTATTATTATTATTATTTAACTACTTAAGATGAGAACAAATATATTTCCTTAATTTTTTTTAAAATTTGAAAGGATACATAATACTAACATTAACATCACTTCCAAGTTTAAATTATATACTCCACGAAATTTCATACAATTCGATGAAAGCTTAACAAAAAATGTCCATTATTGTGTCACTTGAAATGAAAAGATGTCGTAGGTTAAATTTTTTATTTTATTTCATTTTGAGAATTGATTTTATATCATCATTCATTTTTTATGTTTTCATTTTGTTTCATGATAAAGAACAATTACTTCTTGTTGAGTTCAAACTTAGTTGGCCTACATGAGCACTCCTTAGCCTTCATATTACAATTTGAATCAATAAAAGACAAAAAGTTTTAAACACAATACATTTAAGTTTACATATGTAAAAATATACAAACAATAAGTTGATCTAAAACATTTAATTGAGAAGAGTTTTTTTTCCTTAATGAGGTATTTAAGAAAAGAAAATCTCTTAAGTAAGTTGAGAAGAATTTCTCTCCAAGAGGTGGGAAGAGTGTTTGTGACATAAAAAATATGTATTGCAGGTAAGATGCATAATAAAATGCATAACAACATGGGTAAGACACATTTTATTATGCATCACACATTGGTTTCCGAGATGTTGCAATGGTTGTCAAGATTTGGATGTAACGCATTTAATAATACACTTTAAGAAATGTTAAAACATATTATTAAATGCGTCACACCCTTACACAAGACGCATAATCTTATGCATCACATATGTAACACAAAATATTATGTGTCATACTCATGCATATGACGTATACTATTATGTGTTCTATAGTTACGTGATTCACAACAACATAAAATGCATAACATTATGCGTTTTGTAAATAATAATAAAAAGTTTAACGTAATACAAAATACATAAAAAGGATGTATAAATAGACGTTGAATCATGTAAATTTGTTGTGAAATGAAGAGTTTTTTATGTGTTTGTGATTTTAGTGTGGTAAAAAGTTAGAGTTTGTTAAATTTTTGAGGTTTAAAAAAATAGAAAAAATATTTGAATTACTTAATTTGTCAAGTTTGATTTTGAATAATTATTATTTTTATTTCTTAATATGGATAAAATTATTAGTCTTTTTTAATGTTAAATTTTTTTAAGGTGAAGAAAGTATTTTGAAGAAAAATAAAAACCAATTTAAGTTTAAAAACATATAAGTTTAAACGAATTAATGAAAAAAAATTAAAAAAATTAAAATTATTATTAAACCAGGTAATTTCTTCTGTAATAGGTAGATTTATTGTTTCATTTGAAAAAATCAATATAATAGGTTTCAAATAAATGAAATGAAAATATTAAATGTATTTGAATTATATTTATTAATTATCTTATTTTTTATTTATCTATACTTTTATTTATTTATTTTAATCCAATGGTATTCTTATATATTTTTTATGTTATATTATATTATATTATTTTATTTCTTTGCCAAAATATCATATACATAATAAAATTAACATTTTAAAATTTTAGATAATTTTTTTTTGTTTTTAAAAAATATTAGACTATATATATCATGATTATCCTTTATTTATTTATTTTTTGTTATGTAAATATTTTTTCAATCAAAATATATTTATTTATTTACTTACCTTTTTTTTCCTCCTATTTTAATTACCATTATTAATCCCTAATCCAATTGTTAATTTTTCTTTATCATTAGTTACTTAATTTTGACTTTTTTAAAATATATAAATAATTAAAATTAAAATTTAAAAACAAAACAATGAAAAATGATAATGATAAAGATTTGAACGATAATTATTTTATAACATTTTATAATCTATTTCTTTATTTTCTTAGTTTATAGATAAAATTTTAATGATTTCTTTTCTTTTCTTCTTTTTTTTTTTCTTTTTCATTCTTTCTCTTCTAATTTATTTACTATATATATATATATATTATCTAACCTTTATATTTTTTTTTTCAGTTTGTCTATGTGCATTTTATTTTTTTTATTCAAAAGTTTGAGAAATAACAATGAAGAATAAAAGCTCAAAGGTTAAAGAGTTAAACAACCAATGCGTGTTATTGAAGTTTGTTAAGCCATATCTAAGGAAACAATAATTTTTAAAAATGACAATTTGTAGGAGTAGTTGAGATTTAATCTACCGGATATTTTTAAAAATAATTACTAAAACAATAAATTAATTAGTTTATAGGATAATTTTATGGGAGAAATGATGAAAACGAAAAAAATTTTAACAACCAATGGATAGATAGGTGGAATGATGATCAATAGGTAATGATATAAAAGAAAAGTGAAACAACTAAGAATGGGACTAAAAAAAATATCAAAAGAAAAAGTTGAAGAAATATGAAGTAGTTGAGAAAAGCTAACCAATGAATCAAAACAAGCATAAGAGAAGAAAAATCAAAAGAAAAGAGTAACACCCCCTGAATAAATTTGTTTGTATTTTTTTATTGTTTAATAATACACACATATTAAATTTTGTTAGTGTCTCTCTCTTCTTTCTTCATTTACTCCAGCACATTTATGCTTTTCTTTCTTTCTCTTTAGGTCATAATAACGTTTTCTTTCTCTCTTCTCTTTTCATTTACGCCAGCTTGAGCTTTTCTTTCTTTCTTTTTAGCTTATAATAGTATTTTCTTTCTCTCTTGTTCATTCTAACATAATACCACATGACATGTGTATTCTTTCTTTTATTAAAATTGTATAACATGGGTTTATAATACTACTACTATTATTATTATGATAATAAATATTCAAGTATAATATTTATTTTATTATTACTACTATTATTATTATGATAATTATTTATGGTGATCTTTGTCATTATTATTATTTGCTATTACTTACATTTCATTTGTTATTATTTTGTTGTTATTATTTTACTGTCATTACTATTATTATTCATTTCTCGTTATCCTCTTCTTTTCGTAAAATTATAATTTCAACTTTGAAATGAAATAAAAATACGTCAAAATTATATTGCAATCGCAATATATCTTTTTTTATAAATAATTTAATTTTATGATAAAAGAGGATAATTTAGCCAAGACGTTTTGTTAATCTCATGTTTTAACTAACGATATGCAAGCTACCACAGTTTAATGATCCTTAATTCAATTTGTTTCTTTATAAGTAATTTAACTTAACTTCACATTCAAAAGAGATAATTTAAATGAGACATTTCATTAACTCCATTTTTTTACTAGGGACACCTAAGTTGCCTAAGTTGCAGCAACTTGATGTTCTCAAATTCACTTATCTTTTAAGTGAAAAAATCTCTCTAATATTAAAATTAATTAATTTATAATTATTTTTTTAAAAGAGCTACGTAATTTTGAGTTTCTCATTACATCTAAGGATACGTAGGAACGAGAATTAAACCATCAAATCAAAATTAATTTTCATAACACTTACTTTCATTTTAATTTTAACCATTAATTTAATAAATTTTTTATTATTAATTTATGTATTTATCTAATTATTTATTTATTTGATTGTTTATTTATTCATTTGTTTCAAAATAAATTATTTATTCGTATTTTCTTTAAAGGAGTAAAATAAAAAATTTTAAAATTATCACTAATTTTCACAAATTGACTAAGGTAATCACTTTAGGGTGGATGTATTAAAAATATTATGGGATTAAGTTTCTACACTTCTCTATGTATAAATCAACTCCTAAACTAATCCTGGTTTTTGTAAATCGTTTTTATCATTTACTTAATATAAGAGGTTTTCTAATTTTTTCTAATTGAAAATAAAATTAGGGGCAACTAAAATTTCTTTTTATTTCAAAATTAACCTCGTTTTAATTTTTTCATCTTCTGTTATGATCTAGGTCATTACATGTATGTATTGTGCAAATTATATCTATTTTATGAAGATTTTTCATTTTTTTATTGTATGATTCTGGCTTATAATTTCATTTGGATTATTTATTAGGTATGGTCAATGAAGAACCATATGTTTTAATATCATTGATTCAAGAAAGAATACTCAATCAATATGAATATAAAGTGTTATATCAGAAAGCATAGAATGCAAAACATAAAGTAATCATATGTGTGTTTAGGGATTGGGATTAATCATATTCTTTATTGCCAATATAATTATATAAGATGATTCAATATTCACCAGGGTTGAAGTACAAACTTAAGACATAAGATGTTGTAATTGGTGACCAAGTTTAGAACGGAGCTCGAAAATTTTATCAAGTTTTCTGGTGTTTTAGATAGAGTTTGTAAAACTTTTATATAAATTAATGGAACTTTCCTGTATGAAAAATACAAATGTATATTATCAATAGTCATGACTCAAGATGGTAATAATTTTATGCTGCCTATTACTTTTTCTATTGCTGAGGGTGAGACATTGAATGCATGGAACCGATTTCTAACTTTGCTCTGAGAATATTTTGCCCAAAGGAATAAAATTTGTTTGATATCTCATAAACATCAAAGTATAAATTTTTTTGTGAGTAACCCACATTTGGGATAATAACCTTCCATGCTTATCATTAGTATTATATGTGACATATTGCAAGTAATTTCAATCATCGATTCAAAAATAAAAAACTCAAACAAGATTTGCTTAAATTAGGTATTGTATAATTCTATACATAAGTTTTTTTATTATTATGATTATTATTTGAATATAAACTTAAATTACAGGTTACACCACATGTTAAACAAGTATTTTATCATAAACTTCAAAAGTTTAGATAGACTAGTTCAAATATGGCTAGATACATTGATAGCATCTCAAAGAAAAAATAGAATTTAGCCTATAATGAACATAGAATGAGATACAGTTATATGACAACTAACTTGGCACAGGCGATGATGAATAAAATATTGAAAGGTACACGTAATCTTTGAATCACCACTCTTGTAAAATGTACTTAAAGTTATTTGGTTGAATATTTTGTTCAAAAGGAGCAACAACTTAAACTGAGATTATTTATGGTTAATAATGTTATAAGAAGTTAATGGATGTAATCCAAAAAAATCGAGATGATGCTTATTTTCACCAAGTTAGATGATATGATATACAGTCTTCATGGTTTGAAATAGAATAAGATTTCAATCCAATCACTCAACAAGGTGGTAATAAATGGTTTGTATGTTTATCTTATTGTTATTACCAATATGGACAATTTCATCTGTTAAAATACCCGTGCTCTCATGTCATAGTTGTTTGTGCTATAATAAGTGTGGATTTTTATCAATTTATGGATGACATGTATACATTACAAAATATACATCTACGTACTTTGCAGATTAGTGACCAATTAGGAATGATAATGACTTTCCACATGTTGAAGATTGGATCCTTATTCTGGATGAAGAAAGATTGAGAAGAAAAGGTAGATTAAAGTTCACACATATAAGGACTAAAATGAATTGGGTTAAATCCCAACTCAGTCAAAGATGTCGCATGTGGAGAGAAATAGGTCACAACTAGTCTTGCTGTTTACAAAGAGTATAAGGTCAACCAGGGTGAGTATAAGATCCGGGGCCGTTCAAACCTGGACAACCCAACAGCCAATTATTAGATTGTGGGTAGATCGGGTTAATATTGGGTTTCACAGGTCAAGACAAGCAAGTAAAAATGGTTTTAATCAAGCGGGATCAAATCATATGTTTTTTAACCGACCCAATAATTATATTAATACTATTAATTATTATTATTATTATTATTATTATTATTATTATTATTATTATTATTATTATTATTATTATTTGTTTGTTAGTTGTTTTTTATTCACCCAGTTTGAATGGCTAAATCCTAATCTCTCACTTACATTCTTATGCCTAGACTTGGCCCAAAATCACCTAATGTGAAGTGGATGAAATAGTGATACCCTAATTTTTTTTATGTTGCTTTACTTGTGGCGGTGTAAGTACAAAATGTCTTCTTCCTTTTTCAATTTTTTGTCTTTGTCTTTTCAATTGTTCAAACATTTTTCTTCTTTGCTAGAATTTCCTTTTTCAAGATAAGTGTTGTCTTCTCTACTTAGTTGGTTATGAAGCCTATCATGTTCTTTGATTTAGGTGTTTTTCTAATTTTCGTTGTCTTCTCTACTTGGTTGGTTATGAAGCCTATCATGTTCTCTGATTTAGGTGTTTTTCTAATTTTCGTTTTCATGGGTTTAGGGTTGATGTTTCTTTAGTGTGGCTTAGGATTCATGTTGTGAATAACTAATTTTTTCCGTATTTATAAAATTAAAAAAAATAATAATAAAAAATAATAAAAGATAAAAAATTGATTAATAAAATTTAATAAGATAATAGGGATAAGGGAGTTATCTTTTCTGATAGGTAGGGGATAGTGGAAGAGTAGTTAACAGGAAGTGGGGGAGTGGAAGAGCAGTTAACAGGAAGTGGGGTAGTGGAAGAGCAGTTAACGGGAAGTGGGGGAGTGATTATTGTTTAGTAGGATAGTGGCAGAGTACTTTCAGATAACGAGCAAGGCATATAAATAAGGGAAACGTATCAGAAAAAGGCACCTAGGCTATACACAGAGACAGACACCTACGCTATACACGATACGGACCTACCTAATATCACAAGATACACAGAGATACGTTACGTACGACGTGAGAAAGAGCATCGGACATGTGACGCCATACATAGCAAAGGAGAGCAACAAAGGAGGGCAAATCAGATCCAAGTTTCGAAAACTAGGTAACATCTTTATCCTATTTTGTTTTGTGGCTTGTTTCCTCAATTCCTAACTCTGACACGTAGAATATGCCCCTAATGTTCATTCGTTGTCCCCTGTTTGTTTTGTCTCATGTTTCTATCTTTTATTCCTGATGTATAGAATCTATCCCTGATATGCCATATGTTTCCTTGTTGTCTGATGTTTGCTATAACCATACATGTTCCCGATTTCCAAAACTGATATGTGAAATCCCCTAATATCCTAATCAGTTAAAAATTAAATTTGTGAATCCTGATTGATTACTCTTTTTTTTTCATATGAAGGGTCAAGTGGTGTTAATTGAGTGGTTGATCCACCTTTGATACCGTTTGATTTGTAAGGGTTTATTGAGTAGCCATTTGCTACCTTGAACCCTATGCATTTCCTTTAAAAAAAATTTTAAAAAAAAGGGAGGGGTTTATTAACAATACAAATCAATAAAAATATTTTTTATTTGAGTGAAATAAATTTCTTGAAAGTTAATGGTATATGTGCATAATCAATTAGGAGGTAACCATTTTAATGGACGTCATAGGGTGCTAGTACCTTCCCTATGCGTAAATAACTCCCAAACCCAAACTGGTTTCAAAGATCATACTTTTTAAGTTTTTCCAAAATTTTCTTTAATAAATTTTGGTGGCGACTCCTCTATTTTTCCAATTAAAAGCTTTTGTTCGTCGTCCCGTCATGATCCCGGTTGCAACATGTATGGCATTACCCATTTGACATTTGCGAGAGTTAAGCCTAATCTGATTAATTGTGCATGTTCTCTCTAACTTTATTTTTATTAATTTACTCTTTTTCATTTTTATGTAAGTATTGTTTATTCTTTTTCTATCTTGTTCGTGATCATTGTGCTTGTATATATTCAATGTTGTGATTTTTAGTTTTATTTTTATTTTTTTGTTCGTATTCGTTGTTTTTGTATATATTCAATGTGATTTTTCCTCTCGTACTTGTTGTGTTTGTATATATTCAATATTGTGAATCATAGGGTGTTTGTATATACCCAATGTTGTGAACCATAGGGTAGAAGAGTTTCTGCTGTATATTCTTGGTTGCTTGTTTGTGTTGCAGTTGGGGTTGGGTAGTTTTAGATTTAAAGGTATGTATGCTCCCCTTTCACACAATTCACTCTCACTTACCTCACACACTTTTTGGGCTCTATACTCGAGTCTGTGCGAGCCTAGGATTAGCGGGTGTCTTGATGGTTGTAGCTGAGGGGCTTCATGCCCACTTGGTAATTGTTAAGTCACCACTCGAGTGTTACTAGTATCATGAGTTAGTCATAGTAGTGGCATTTCCCTTACCTATGACCGGTTCAAGAACCGGGTCCTTGTCTATATATGATAAGGGCAATCTGAGGGCCATGATAAACTGTGAGTGTCTAGATCTACCCATGAAACCATGCACATAGAAAGAATTAAGAAACCTTCCAAAGTTAGGACATGAACATTAGTAATATCCTTCCTTAGTTTTACACCTAAAACAGGACACATGGGAAGCATGTTTCTTTCTCTTTATCTTGCACATGTATATTCACATCTCATCATATTATAACACATGAGCATAGCCAATCAATCATATCATTATCATCATTCTTTCATCGAGAATAATACTAAATTTTTAAATTTGGACATGAATCTCAATCATAAATTTACTTTTTTACTTTTTTTAAATTGTAAATATATTCAGTTTTTTTTGGGCTTTAAGAAAAAATAAAAAAAATTCATGCATTTTTTGGACATTTAGAAAAAAGGAAATAAAAATAACATGTTTGTTAATTTCTTTTTATAAATATGTTATCACATGTATACATAAAAAATCGCAGGTTAGGTACATTTAGTGGGACTTTTCAAAAAAAAAATTCTGAAAATTTAGAAAAAAAAAAACAAAAATAATACGTTCATGCATTACAAAAAAAAGATCACATCCAAGGTGTAATCAGTTCTTATTCAGTTGGGCTTTTCGAAAAAAAAATTCTGAACATTTAGAAAAAAATCACATTCATGCATTTTCTAAAAAAAAAATCACATCCAAGGTATAATCGGTTTTTATTCAGTTGGGCTTTTTAAAAAAAAAATTTCTAAACATTTAGGACAAAAACAAATAACACGTTCATGCATTTTCTTAAAAAAAATCACATCCTAGGTATATCCAGTTTTTATTTTCGAACACGTTCATGCATTTTCTTAAAAAAAAAATCACATCCTAGGTATATCCAGTTTTTATTTCAGTTGGGCTATTAAAAAAAAAAACTTTTCTGAACACGTTCATGCATTTTCTTAAAAAAAAAATAATCACATTACAGGTATATTCAGTTTTTATTTGAGTATATTCTAAACATTTAGGAAAAACACAAATAACACGTTCATGCATTTTCTTTAAAAAAAATCACATCCTAGGTATATTCAGTTTTTGTTTTAGTTGGGCTATTCAAAAAAAAAAACTTTTCTGAACACGTTCATCCATTTTCTTAAAAAAAATCACATTATAGGTATATTCAGTTTTTATTTGAGTTGAGCCTTTCGAAAAATAAAAAAAAAATTCTAAACATTTAGGAAAAAAACAAATAACACGTTCATGCATTTTCTTTAAAAAAAATCACATCCTAGGTGTATTTATTTTTTATTTCAGATGGGCTTTTAGAAAAATAAAAATTTCATGTATTTTTTTTTATTTTTTTACATTTAGATAAAAAAAAACAAAATAACATGTTCATACATTTGTTTTAAAATTTTTCGCACGTTTCTTTTTTTAATGGGCTTTAGAAAAAAAAAAAATGATGCATTGTTTTGTATTTAAACAAAAAAAAACAAAAATAACATGTCATGCATTTTTTTTTTCTCACATTTATAAATAAAAAAAATCATATGTTTGGATATATTTTTGTTTTTCTTCTTTTTGTGTTTTAGCTTGACTTTTTAGAAAATAAAAAATGTTATGCATTTTTTTTCTTTTTGAATACTTAGATAAACAAAAAATAAAAATAACATGTTCATACATTTTTTTTCTTTCACATTTATAAATCACATATTTAGATACATTTTTTGTGTTTAGTTGGGCTTTTAAAAAAATTTTATACGTTTTTTATTTTTTAGATAAACAAAAAATAAAAATAACACATTCATACAAAAAATTATATATTAGGTGCGTCCATTTTTTTTTGGACTTTTAAAAAAATAATAATAATCATATAGGTTCATGCATTTTTTTGTACATTTTTAAAAAATATAAAAATAAAAAGAACATATTCATGAATTTTTTTTTATTTATTTTACACAAAAAATACATAACATGTTAGGAACATTCATTGTTATTTTTATTTTTTATTTTTTTGTTGGCATTTTAGAAAAAAAAAACTTCATATAGGCTCATGCATTGTTTTCTTTTTGGATATTTAAAAAAAAAACATAAAAATAACATGTCCATCCTCCTTTTTAGAATTAATTTTTTTTATCACATTTCTACATAAAAATAATAATAAAAAAATCATACATTTATCATGTTTCAGTTGGGTTTTTAATAAAAAAAAATTAATTAAAAAATTAATAATAATAATAATAATAATAATAAAAACTTTGATATAGGTCCATGCATTTTTAACATGTTCATATAAGCTCACGCATAATATCTTAGGCATATAGGTTCATGCATATTTTACACAGGGCATTGCATCATTTATATATTTCTTGTTTTTTTTGGGAAAGATTTAATAGCATTCAAATGAAGGAAGTTCAAGGTTGTACTAGCAATGTATATGACCAAGTGAGAAGCATTAGAATCACTGCACAGATCAATGATCTTCAAAAAGTGAATGCAGTTTGCAAGAAAATGACCAAAGAAGCTTGTGTAAACTTTAAGAAGATATGAGTTACTTCGCTTGTTGGTTCCTTTGGTTAAGACCCTATCCATTGAGGAGTGAATACTCCCTTGGATTAGGTGTCAACCATGTCTTCATCTTGAGACGAGTGGTCCTTGATCGAAGATATGGGCCACTTCGCTTGTTGGTTGCTTTGGTCAAGACCCTATCCATTAAGGAGTGAATACTCCCTTGGATTAGGCGTCAACCATGTCTTTATCTTGAGATGAGTGGTCCCTGATTGAAGACATGGGTCACGAACTGCATTGCTAGTTGACAAAGACCTCACTTATTGAGGAGTGAATACTCCCTTAAGTTGAGTGTTAACCACACTTCCATCTTGAATGCTCAAATGAAATTATTCCCTCGTTAACCTTTATTTTTTCTTTACATATTAACATTATGTTTCCATTTTAGATAAAAGAAAAATAACAAAGGTGCAAGCCGTTCCTCCGACATCCCTACGTAACTCGCCGCAATCCAAGATCATGGATGAGTTAGAACAACAGAATGAAGAATTGAGGAGTGAGCTCAACCAACTAAAGGAGCATATGGCACTGGTCCTAGGAGCTTTGCGAGCTTTGGAAAAGAAAGACTCTGAACAGACCCCCCAAGCTTAGCCAAAGACACCACTCACTCTGCATTACAACAAACCTGTGTAAGAACATGTCGATTCTCAAGAGGACCAATGGCCAGAATATGGCCTCCCCCTGGTTATGTAGCTCTGGAAGCTGAGGCTGACCCGCGAGCTACTCAAGCCCATCCAGCTAATCCAAGACTGGCCACAAGAACCCCTGAAGCACCTTCCAATTTTAACGCACAAGCCACCCTGCAATCTCAGCCTAATCTCAACCAAGACACGGAAGGGTTTAATCAACTTAACCTTTGTGAGCAAGGAAAATTACAGATGTTAGAGGCGAGACTACTGGTCAGAAGGTAGTAGCTACAACATCGAGCAACAGAAATCTTTGTCTTGTTCTGGATGTAGTTATACCTCCAAAGTTTAAAGTGCCAGAGTTTGATAGGTACAAAGGAACCACCTGTCCAAAAAGTCATCTGACCATGTATTGTGGGAAGATGGCATCACAGGCTCATGATGACAAGTTGTTGATTCATTTCTTCCAAGACAGCTTTAATCAAGGGCAGCTTTCCAAGTTGGTACATGCACCGAACGTTCCCATATATCCATTGCTGAAGGATTTGGCCGATGCTTTCCTCAAACAAGACAAATACAATATCGACATGGCACCAGACCGATGGGGAATTGCAAAGCATGTCAAAAAAGGATCAAGAGTCGCTCAAGGAGTATGCTCAAAGATGGAGAGAATTAGTGCAGTTCTTGCGGAACCCTCATTATCCGATAAAGAAATGGTAGCATTGTTTATTGATACACTACGGCACCTTTCTATGATAGATGATCGAAGCATCTCTTCAAATTTCTCTCGACATAGTCATCATCGGAGAAAGAGTCGAGAATGGTCTAAAGAGTGGAAAGATTGCTCATGTTCCTTCAGGAACGAACACTGCAAAAAAACCCTCAACTGGATCAGTGAAGAAGAAGGAAGGAGAAGCCAATGCAGTAACATTTCAACCTCCTAGGGGCCTCATCTTTCAACCTCCTCATCTCCAACCAACCTACAACCCCCCGCATATGCCTTACCCACATATCACCACCATCTCACAAAATCCATACCCTCAATCTTACCTTTCAATCTCACCCATTCCATCCAACTCACCCCCTATAAGGCCACCCCAATTCAATCAACCATGGAACAAAAACCCAAACCACCAAAGTAGCTCTAGCAACCAAGGTAGGAGTCCAGTCCAATTCGACCCAATCCCCATGTCTTACACGTAACTACTACCTCACCATCCAAAATTGCCTAGTAGTACCTCGCCCAATGAGACCAATAGAACCACCTTATCCTGGGGGTATGATCCAAATGCAAAATGTGATTACCATGCAAAAGTTATCGGCCATTCAACTGAAAATTGTCGAGCATTAAAATTCAAGGTGCAAGAACTGATTAATGCAAAGTGGTTGAACTTCAAAGTGGACACTCCCAATGTTGGAAGCAATCCTCTACTAGGGCACGGAGGGCCATCGATTAACTTTATTGAAGATGAAAGACCACCCTTGAGAACTAAGGTAGAAGATGTCAAAACCCCATTGAAGTTCATCTTTGCCGAGATGCACAAGTTCGCATGATCAGGGAAATTAAGAGAATGATAGTCAGGATTACACCCGGTGCAGATCACTCAATACAAGAGTGTGATGTCTTCAAGTTGATTCTCGTAAGACCTAATGGACAAACAATTGGTACAAGTGGTCATCTTAAAGGGGATAACAAGCCGCATTTAGGTGACGATTCAACTTCAGCTTACCAAGACCCTTGACTATCTATTACACCAAGATTCTACCATTCCAACCCTGGTAAGCCAAACCTATCACAATTCAAATTCCAAATGCTTTTCCTTATAAAGCAACAAAGCAAGACTGGAGATATTGGTTCGAGGTGAGTACCGATAATACCAAAGATGACTTACAAAAAGGATACCGATTTAGGGGATTCTCGAGATTACCAATATTGCTCGGGTCGGCGCATTTACTCCGAATCGGTCAAATTTACACTCCCGAAGAGCTTAGAGTCAAACCGATGAATGAGACCGAAAGAAAAAGGAAAAGGAAGGTATGTGGTCAATTTAGAAGAAAGAGAGGAAAGAACAAAAAGGAGAACTATTAGATGAAGAAGTTGTAATGAAGCTTTAAAGCTCGTGAAACAAAGTTGAGTACACAAAGTGATTGATCAACCGAACCGAAGTTCCAAATTTAAAATATCACTTCTATCCTTGATGATGAACTCGTAGCCTAACAGAAAGCATTGTTAAAAATATTGAATGAGGCTCATGTCATCCATAATATATCGCTGGAAAATTCGATTGCATTGCTGGTAATATCACCGCCAATAATTATCTTACTTTACCGATGATGAGATACCAATGGAAGGAGCAGGACACAATAAGGCTTTACACATATCAGTGAAGTGCATGGACCATATTATGGCTAGAGTTTTAATCGATAATGACTCCTCACTGAATGTAATGCCAAGGGCAACACTCGCAAAACTATCATTTGACATGTCGCATATGAAACCGAGCACCATGGTAGTCCGGCATTTGATGGATCTCGCGAGAGAAATGATAGGAGAGATAAGCCTATCTCTGTTGATTGGTCCAATTACTTTTGAAGTGACATTCCAAGTAATGGACATTACTCCCGCTACGCTTATCTTCCGGGAAGACCATGGATTCATTGTGAACTAGCCGTACCATCCACACTCCACCGAAAATTTGAAGTTCATCATCAATGACAATCCGATCATTGTCTCTCACGAGGAAGATTTACTAGTAAGTAAACCTTCCTCTACCCCTTTATATCGGCAACAAGAGGCTCTTGAGACTTCGTTTCAGGCACTTGAGATTGCGAATGCTAGTTATGTCAAGGAAGGAATCACCATTACAAAGATCCAACCATCGGGTGCTTTACAATGGTAGCAAGAGTCATGCTTGAGAACGGTACCAATATGGACATGGTTTGGGAAAAAATACGAAAGGTGGTTTGAGCAAGCTACCAAGTCTGATGGAAAATAAAGACCGCTTTGGGTTAGGGTACAAAACCTTCAAGAGCAGATAAGAAAAGGATTGCAGAGAGGAGAAAAGAGAGAAAAGATCGGCCGGTTGGATGACGAGAGCCCGAGACTCAAGAGGTCTCCATATATGATCCGAGGAAGACTTTTTGGAGTGCCGGATTTGAGTTTTCAAGCCAAATAGCTGCCGTGGAAGAGTACACTCAAAGGATGAGCATGTCAATTGGGTTCACACTTGTCCACCAAACACAAGGCTTTGTCAATTAGGATCGTTGAGCTTCCCGTGTTTTTAATTGGACATCAAGTAATTTTGTAATGCTAATCTTATTGCTCACCCAAGGCTTTAAGATTCTCTTTGTTATGGCGTACATGTTTCCTTTCGCATATCATTAATAAAATGCATTTTGAATTTCCTAAACACTGTCTCCCTCTTCTACTTGTATTCTTTACCTCGTTAGAATTTTTGTTCATTTCCTTTTTCCATTCCTAAATGATGCGGATCTAAAAATAAAGACGTTTGAAGATGAAAATAATGCTAGTATCACACCAAGTAGTTTTGATCTACCCATTAATCAAAGCAATGAGGAGGATGATAATGATTCAGAACCATCCATGAATCATTGCATTGATGGATGAAGAGGCCAAGAAATACAACCTCATAAGGAACCGATCGAGATGATTAATTTGGGGACCAATGAGAAAAAAGTAAAATTGGCACACTCATGAAAAAGAGGAGGGGCGTTGCAGGTTGATAAAGCTCTTACATGATTATAAAGACGTCTTTGCATGGTCATATCAGAATATGCGAGGCCTCGACACAAGTATAGTAGAGCATAAACTACCGTTAAAGGCAGAATATCCCCCATTTAAGCAGAAGTTAAGGAGAATGAAGCCAGAAATGTCCTTAAAGATTAGAGAGGAGGTTAGAAAGCAACTCAAAAATTTTTCTTGTCTTTTTTCAAAATACCCCCAATGGATTGCCAATGTAGTTCCGGTCCAAGAAAGACGGAGATCCGAATTTGTGTTGACTACCGAGACCTAAATAGGCTAGCCTTAAGGATGATTTTCCCTTACCTCACATCGACGTCTTGGTAGACAATACAGCTCAACATTCCTTCTTCTCTTTATGAACGGTTTCTCGGGTTACAATCGATCAAGATGGCTGAAGAAGACATGGAAAAGACCACATTTATCACACCTTGGGGCACATTTTGCTACAAGGTTATGCCATTTGGATTGAAGAATCTTTGGGCTACTTATCAAAGGGCAATGGTGACCTTATTCCATGACATGATGCATAAGGAGATTGAAGTCTATGTAGATGACATGATTGCCAAGTCAAAAAATGAGGAAGATCATATTGTTCATTTTGCGTAAATTGTTGAGCGATTAAGAAAGTTCAAGTTGAGGTCGAACCCACAAATGTACGTTTGGAGTAAAGTCTCGGCAAGTTATTGGGATTTATAATTAGCCAAAAGGGATTGAAGTGATCCCGAAAAAGTTCGAGCTATTCTTGAAATGCCTTCTCCCAAAACGAGAAAAGAAGTCCGGATTTCTTGGAAGGCTAAATTATATTGCTTGATTTATATCCCAATTGACGACTACATGTGAGCCAATCTTCAAGTTATTGCGTAAGAATCAACCAATGGAATGGAATGATGATTGCCAGGAAGCCTTTGAGAAGATCAAGCAAAGATTTGCAAAGTCCCCCTGATCTTGGTACCACCAATCCCTAGAAAGCCTCTCATTATGTACTGGCTGATGGTTCTTGATGAGTCTATGGGGTGCATGCTAGGCCAACGGGATTTAGTCGGAAGAAAGGAACAAGCCATTTACTACTTAGCAAGAAGTTCACCAATTATGAGGTCAATTACTCATTGTTGGAACGAACTTGTTGTGCTCCTCGCCTCCGCCGCCTGCTTAAAACAATATATGCCGAGTCACACAACTTGGTTGTCTAAAATGGATCCAATCAGTACATTTTTTGAAAACCCGCTTTAACAGGAGGATTGCCTAGTTGGCAAGTCCTCTTTATCGAGTATGATATTGTATATGTTACCCAAAAGGCAATCAAAGGAAGTGTTCGGCAGACATTACGCACATCAACCTGCGTGGAAGATTATGGTCAATGCACGCAGTTCCCTTTACGAAGACATAATGGCATCATTTGGTGAGGAGAAACCGCCAATGAAAGAAAGATGGACGATGTTATTTGATGGTGCTTCCAACGTATTGGGGCATGAGATTGGAGCTATACTAATTTCCCTGTAGCAAAGACGCCCCATCCAAGGCCGATTATGCTTTAATCGCACAAACAATGTGGCGAATATGAAGCGTGTACTAGGAATCGGCTATAGAATCAAAGGTCAAAATCCTCGACATATATGATTCCTACTTTAGTCATTCATCACTAAGAAGAGAATGGGAGAATCGAGATTCAAAATTAATTCCTTACCGGTCTTATATTAAGGAATTAATAAAACAAGTTAAAGAGGTAACCTTGATCATATCCCCCGAGAGGAAAATTCGCTTCGCAGATGCATTGGCCACTTTGTCGTCCATGTTCACACCGAAATCGGAAGAAAACATGCCACTTATAAAGATCAAATAATGATCATCCGCCCACTGTCATTCCATTGAAGTTATAACCAGATGGAAAACCTTGGTACCATGATATCAAGAATTTTATAAAGAGAAGAGAGTATCCGCATGGTGCTTCGGAGAACGAAAAGAGAACTTTGAGAAGATTGGCAATGAGCTTCTTTCTAAATGGAGAAGTACCAGTATAAAGAAACCATGATACGGTGCTCCTTAGATGCGTTGATGCTACTCAAGCCATAAAAATCATCAAGGAAGTACATGAAGGATCTTTGGAACTCATGCGAATGGACATGCAATGGCAAGAAAGATCTTGAGGGCTTAAGCTTACCGGTTGACCATGGAATTCCGATCGTTTAACCATGTGAAGAAATGTCATAAATGCCGACATATGTCATAATATTAATGCTCCACCAACGCCATTAAATGTTCTATCATCACCTTGGCTATTTTCGATGTGGAATGGACGTCATAGGTCCTATTGAACCTAAGGCATCAAATGGACAATTTTATTTTGGTTGCAATTAATTACTTCACTAAACGGGTTGAAGCAAACTCCTACGCGCATGTAACCGAAATGTGGTAGTAAGGTTTATAAAAAGGAGTTAATCAAGCTATGGTCTACCAAATCAACTCATCACCGACAATGCGACCAATTTAAACAACAAGATGATGATTGAGTTATGAAGAATTCAAGATTAAACATCATAATTCTTCCCCATATCGGCCAAAGATGAATGGGCATTGAAGCAAACTAATAAGAACATTAAAGAAAATCATTCAAAAGATGGTGGTGACTTACAAAGACCGTATGAAATGTTTCGTTTGCTTTGCATGGATATCGTATTCGATTCGCACCAACTAGGGCAACACCATTTTCCATAGTATATGGGATGGAGGTTGTCTTACCTATTAGGTCGAAATACCTTCCGAGGGTATTAATGGAAACGAAGTTAAATGAAGACGAAATGGGTCCAAACCCGTTTGACCAATTAAACCTCATTAAAGGAAAAAGATTGAAGGCAATTTGTCATGGCCAGTTATATCGTAGAAGACTAAAGAAGTCATTTGAAAAGAAAGTGCATCATCGAGAGTTTCAAGAAGGAGATTTAGTACTCAAGAAAATTTTGCCAATTTATAAAGATCATATGGGAAAATGGGCTCCAAATTATGAAGGGGCCATATGTAGTCAAGAAAGCTTTCCATGAGGAGCCTTGATCCTTACAAAAATGGATGGCAAAGATCTCTTTACACCTCAGAACTCGGATCAAAAAAAGTACTATGCATAAAAAAGAAAAAGAGCTCGCTAGATCGAAACCTCCAAAATGATCTAGGCAAAAGCTGAGTAGAGCAATTGAAAAAAGAGCTCGCTAGATCGAAACCTCCAAAACGATCTAGGCAAAAGTTACGACAATAAAAATGCTCGCTACATTGAAAACCTATAAGGCAATCTAGGCAAAAGTTAGCGACCATGGATTGAAAACTCGAAAAGAGCGATCTAGGCAAAAATTAGGGTCAAATAAAATGATCACTAGACTAAAAACCCGGATAAAGGTAGAAGATGAACGAGCACAAAGAATGCATCGGGACTTTACAAACAATTGAATGATTTACAAAGAGTTGCATTGAATGATAGACTGGGGGCAATTGAAGAGTTGAATGTGAAAATCGGAACAAGTTATGGATTGATAGTTACAAACTGAGGGAAACATCAGGACAAACGAATAACTCAGGCAATTTCATCTTTTCTCTCAAGCTTATTAGTGGGTTCTTGAGGTTATTGAAGTGTGATACGACATTACTCATTGGAAAACGATCCCGAATAAAGTTCTCGCTACTCATAGCATCCTTCGTATTTTTCATTTTCTAAACTTCACTCAATGTATACCATTCCTTCCTTGCCAAATATTATTATGTGTAAGAATCACTTTGTTCAATAAAAGACCATGACTTTTCTCTCACCACCTAACCTCACAACATTTAATAGTGATATACCGAAAGGAAATATGTGTTGATATTTAAATAACAGCATTACAATTATTTGTGTGTTAAATATTGCAGTAAGCTTAACGAGGACCCAATAAAAGTTGTGTGTGGTGGAATGTGAGAATATTGCTCTAACTCGTTCAATCTTCATGGCAGACTAAAAGTAACTCAAACACAGACCAAACAAGGAGACATTTGAATTAAATCAAGAAATCTCACTCATCCTTGGATCTTGGACAAGCGAGCTCGGGAGGAACAGTAACGTCACAAAAGTCATTTAATAAAATCACAATAGTTTCGACCATCATGCATCATCATTGAATTGTATCATCAAAGCATTTAGTATCATGCACTCTTGCATCATCACCATTAATAAACTATCTCAAGCTTATGTTTAAGGGTCCACGTACCCACCTCATCATAAGGGTCCACGCACCCACCACTTCATTTCAAGGGTCCACGCACCCTCTGCATTCTAAGGGTCCACGCACCCTCTGCAGTCCAAGGGTCCATGCACCCATTTCATTTCAAGGGTCCACGCACCACTTCCGCACAGGGGTCCGCGCACCCACCCATTCCAAGAGTCCACGCACCCACCTCATGCCGGTCCCGACCCACCTCTGCATTCCAAGGTCCACGCACCTCTGCATCTCAAGTCCACGCACCCATTTCATTCTAAGGGTCCACGCACCCTCTGCATTCCAAGGGTCCACGTACCTATTTCATCTCAAGGGTCCACGCACCCATTTCATTCTAAGGGTCCACGCACCCTCTGCATTCCAAGGGTCCATGTACCCATTTCATTTCAAGGGTCCACGCACCCACCTCATCATGAGGTCCACCTTTCCTGCATTTCTAGAGGTCCACGCACCCATTTCATTCAAGGTCCACGCACCCACTGCAGATTCCAAGGTCCACGTACCCATTTCATCTCAAGGGTCCACGACCCATTTTCATTCTAAAGGTCCACGCACATTCGCATTCTAAGGGTCCACGTACCCATTTCATTTCAAGGTCCACGCACCCACTATCACAAGGGTCCACGCACCTCTGCATTCTAAGGTCCACGCACCTATTTCATTCCAAGGTCCACGCACCCACCTCTCGCATTCCAAGGGTCCATGCACCCACTTCAAGGGTCCACGTGCCCATTTCATTTCAAGAGTCCACGCACCCACCTCATCATAGGGTCCACGCACCCTCTGCATTGTAAGGTCCACGCACCCATTTCATTCCAAGGGTCCACGCACCGACCTCTGCATTCCAAGATTCCAAGGGTCCACGCACCCACAACATTCTAAGGGTCCATGCACCCATCTCATCACAAGGGTCCACACACCCTCTGCATTCTAAGGGTCCACGCACCCATTTCATTCCAAGGGTCCACGTACCCACCTCTGCATTCCAAGTGGTCCATTGCACTCCACTTCATTCCAAGGGTCCACGCACCCACAAAGATTCCTCCAAGGGTCCACGCACCCACCTCTTTCATTCCATGGTCCACGCACTCCACAACATTCCAAGTGGTCCACGTACCACTTCATTAAGAGTCACACGTACCCACTTCATTACGAGAGTCTACGTACACCACTCATTTCCAAGGGTCCTTGCACCCTCGGATTATCAATATCCATATCTTCTAGATCCCAAGTTCATCAAAATTTTGCGTTCATGGTTTTAAAATATCCCTTTCCAACGTTCATAGCTTGCACAAACATTTTGTCAAAAATGGACTCACAGAATTTTTATTTTACTTTATTATTTATTTTTTACCATAGACAAAATTAATTCACTTCTTTTCAAATTTCTTATAATAATAATATGAAAACTTTGTTATTCTTATTATTTGATAAGAAACTTGTAAAGAGGAGCAACTGTGAATAACTAATTTTGTCCGTATTTATAAAATTAAAAAAATAATAATAAAAATAATAATAAAAGATAAAAATTGATTAATAAAATTTAATAAGATAATAATAGGGATAAGGAGTTATCTTTTGATAGAGTAGGGATAATTGGAAGAGTAGTTAATGGAAGTGGGGGAGTGGAAGAGCATTAACGGGAAGTGGGGTAGTGAAGAGCAGCTCAACTGGAAGTGGGGGGAGGATTATTGTTTAGTAGGGTAGTGGCAGAGTACTTTCAGATAACGAGCAAGGCATATAAATAAGGGAAACGTATCAGAAAAAGGCACCTAGGCTATACACAGAGATAGACACCTACGCTATACACAAATACAGACCTACCTACGATATACAGTATACACAGAGATACGCACCGACGTATGTGAGAAAGAGCACTGGACATAGGACGTCCGCCATAGCAAGGAGAGAGCAACAGGAGGCAAATCAGATCCAAGTTTTCAAACTAGTAACATCTTTATCCTGCTTTGTTTTGTGGTTTGTTTCCCCAATTCCTAACTCTGACACGTAGAATATGCCCCTAATGTTCACTCGTTGTCCCCTATTTGTTTTGTCTCATGTTTCTATCTTTTATTCCTGATGTATAGAATCTATCCCTGATATGTCATATGTTTCCTTGTTGTCTGATGTTTGCTATAACCATACATGTTCCCGATTTTCCAAAACCGGTATGAAATCCCCCTAAATATCCCTAATCAGTTTAAAATTAAATTTGTGAATCCTGATTGATTACTGTTTTTTTTTCCATATGAAGGGTCAAGCGGTGTTAATTGAGTGGTTGATCCACCTTTGATACCGTTTGATTTGTAAGGGTTTATTGAGTAGTCATTTGCTACCTTGAACCCTATGCATTTCCTTTAAAAAATTCAAAAAAAAAGGGAGGGGTTTATTAACAATACAAATCAATAAAAATATTTTTTATTTGAGTGAAATAAATTTCTTGAAAGTTAATGGTATATGTGCATAATCAATTAGGAGGTAACCATTTTAATGGACGTCATAGGGTGCTAGTACCTTCCCTATGCGTAAATAACTCCCGAACCCAAACTGATTTCAAAGATCATACTTTTTAAGTTTTTCCAAAATTTTCTTTAATAAATTTTGGTGGCGACTCCTCTGTTTTTCCATTTAAAAGCTTTTGTTCGTCGTCCCGTCGTGATCCCGATTGCGACACATGTCTTATCTCCTCTCATCTTCATTATTAGGATTCTGTATTAAGCGTTACATTTTTTTATTATTCAAAGATTTTTTCCAAACTTCAATCTCCACATCCTAACTTATTGTTGGTCTAAAATCATTATTTTTCCCCAATTCCATATTAGGGTGTCTTCTTCAACAAATTATGTGCTTGCATATACCCAATGAACAAGGAAAGATCCAATAAACAAGGAAAGAAGAGGATATTGTGAAGGTAATTAAGATTTTTTGAACTTGCTTGCAATTTTTTTCTTTAATTTTGATAAAAAATTTCTTGAATGCTTTTTATGATTCATGAATTCTTTCTTCTATTTAAGGTTCAATCCATTGAATTTGGTTTAAGTGAGTATCGAAAAGTCTTGAGAATTATATTTTGGCAAATATTTTGATAACGTTGCAGGTCTTAAACTGAAAAAATCAATCTTATACTTGTTATTAACTTAATTTGAAACTCAACCAACCTGACCCTCTACAGACAAAGATTGTTTCAAAAATCATTTACTAAGTTAATTGTAGAATGTGGATAAGTTATTTGAACCCATCTAAACCTATTCGTTACCCACCCCTAAAGTCAACAATGACTAAAATATTTCTTGCTTTTTATTAATTTCTAATTATTGTATTTATGTAATTTTGGTACACATGTTTTAAATGTTATACATAATTTATAATAATTATAAACTAAAACAATATGCAGTCATAAATATAAACTAATAAATAATAATTAAATAAATTAACTAATTAATAAAAATTAAGTAATAACTATTAACTAAAGCAACATTAACATATAATTATAAAATCATAAATATTAAGGATTTAACTATAATTAAATAAATTTAAACTAAAGAAATTCTACATAAATAAACTACTTATCATTAAATATTTAAGTTATTAAATTTCTAGTTAAAAAAAACAATAAATACAAAACTATAATTAAATTAATTTAAAATAAATAAATTTTATATAAATAAACTAATAACTAAAAATTATTAAGTTACAAAATTTTAATTATAAATAAATATTAAATATTTAACTATAATTAGATTATTTTAAACTAAGAAATTTTACATAAATAAAATAATAACTAAAAATTATTAAGTTGCTCAACTTTTAATTACAAATAAGGATTTAACTATAATTAAATTAATTTTAACTAAATAAATATTTACTTACTAAATTTTAAATTACAAATCCATAAATCCTTAATATTACTAATAAATATTTCATATTAAATAAATATAAAATTAATAATAAATATTACTAATATTTATAAAAAAATATTAACTAATTTGCATTAAATAATTATTATCTCAAAATCATTACCCATCAACTATACCTCAAAATAACAATTACTAACTAAATAAAAAATTTAAATAAATTTTTTATATTAGATATAAATAAAACTATTAATTATTAAATAGTTTTTTACTTGTAATTATTATTACACTGTAAACTATGTAATAAGAATGATAGTTACAAATTTAATCCAAAATTCAAACAATTACTTATTCATTATTATGCACTATTAATAAAACATATAAATTTTTTAAATAAATAAGATATAATTATAGAAATTATTAAATATTTTTTATTTCTAAATTTAATATAAAATAAATAATATTTCTAAAATAAATATTTTTAACACATCATTTTAGAAACTAACTACATGTTTTAACATTTTTTCCTAGCAATAATATTTTTAACATTTGTAAAATTTCTAATCCAATACTAAATTTTCTAACATTTCTATGGTAACCTAATAAATCTCTAACATTTTTAACCTAATATAAATGATTTAAATGATAAAAGTTTTAACATTAAACTTTAAATTTTTACTAACATAAAATTCAAATGTCGTCCCCAAATAGCTAGAGTAGCACTTTGTAGGATAAATTTATAACTATTTATGGAGTTTTGACCCTACAAAAATTTTAAATCAAACATTCATTTTTCTGAGTAGGGATAATCAATAAATGTTACCAACAATAAAATTAATTATTTTTTTTATTTTTTCTTAAAGAATCTTGCATCTTAACATCTTCAATGTTGTTGTTATTTTCTTTGTGTGATATATTTTCTAAAATGGTTGCTTTGTTTTTTCTAAATCTTTTCTTCCATTTTCATACTTCTAAACTTGTTTTGGCTTTAGTTTTGAAAATTAACGAGTTTTATGATGAACTTACTTTTAGGTTGGAGTGGTTTATGAGTTTGTTTCTTCATATCTGCATGATTTTAGATGTGAGGTTTATGTTTTGCCTAAACATCTCCTTTCAAAGTACAACTTTTGAGAATATTAGAAATAATGTGAATAATCTTATGAACTACTCTTTGAGTCATATTTTAAATGTATCTTCCATTGTAATTTCTACATTCAAATATTTTAAAGTGTATCTTCCATTATAACTTTTATTTTCATTTTGAATATAGGTTGGTGTAAACTATCTTAAGCTTTACCAAATTTTTAAAAATTTAATTTAATTTTAGTTTTAAATTTTTAAAAGTTATTCTAGAAGTGAATCAACTCATTCTATTTTATTATTTTATTATAAATTTATATAAATAAAATATACTAACTAAAAAATTAAATTTTGTAAGAATAATAAAATTTTAAAATTTTAAAAAATAATAAAATCTATATTATAATAATATTATTATTATGATGATAATGATGCTGATTATAATAATGATATAATGATAATAAAGATAATGTTGGTGATAGTGGTATGGTGATTATCATGATGATGGTTATAATATAAAAAATATTATAATATTATACATTTTTTTATTTTATATATTATTTAATAATTAATATATGATAAATATTTTAAAAATTATTTAGTAATTTTCATCAAATAATATATTATAAATAATTATATAATATAAAATTATATTATCATAATAAAAATTAAATATAATTTAATATCAAAAATATAATTTATTTTATTTTGCATCCATAAAAAATAGATAAATAAAAAATTAATAAATTTTAAATTTTTTCTAAATAATAAAAATGAATTTTTTTAAAAAATAATAAAAAATATTATTATTATTATTATTATTTTATTATTATGGTAGTTATTGTTAGTGTTTCTATTATGGTTGTAATAATGGTAATGGTTTTTATAATATAAAAATATTATATAATATTTTTGATAATTAATATACAAGATTAATAATTTTATATATTATTATATAATATTTTATATTATTTAGTATTTATTTTATGTAAAATAATATATATTATAATTTAATTTATAGATAGCTATATAATATAAAATTATATTATAATATTATAAATTAAATATAATTTATATATCAAATAATATTATTTATTTTATGGTAAATTTATAAAAAAATAGATAAAAAAATATTAATAAAAATAAATTATTTCAAAATAATAAAAGTTTAAAATTTAGAAAATTGAATTGATTATAAATTAAAACATAGTAGAAAATGAAGGAGTAATTAAAACAGTAGAACTAAACATAATTTAATGTTAATAGAATTTATTATAATTTAATTATAAGATTAATTCAATATTGTTGTTATAATCCTTCAACAGTATTTTAGATTTTATTTTATAGATAAATCTTCGTATGGATATTTTAGTTTTTAATTGTAATATTTTTTAATAAAATTTTTAATTTTTAAAAAATTACTTGAGTAAGGATATGATGTCTAAATTAAAGGATAAATATTTATATCATAAAGATATACATATGTTTAAAAATAATTTATTATAATTATGTTTTAATATTAAATTATAAAGATAAATAATTATTTTGCTCAATATTAAAAAGTTATATAAGACAATATTAATATTTATATTATAGAATAAATATTAAAATCATAAAAAATAAGATGATAATTTTACATAAAAATATATTAATATTTAAATTACATAAATAAAAATAAATAAATATTGAAATTAAATAGTGTTATCCAACCATTTATACTATTTATATAATGGTTTACAACATTAGTTTGAAGCGTGCAACTGACTCTTCCAAAGATGCATGATGATACATCTTTTCTTTACTTGTTTTACAAGTTTAAAAAATATTCTAATACATAAAGATTTTAATGACCCCTAATCCAATCTATATGAGATTTATCTTTTTAAAATATTGCCAACAAAACTAAGCATGATAGATAAATATATGAGTTAAATATGATTTTAATCTCTTTAAAATAATTATATTTTAATTTAAGTTCATTTTTTTAAATATATTAATTATAATTCATAATGTAAACTCAAGTTTAATTAAAAAAAGTTAGATTAGTCATGTTAGAAAAATTTTGGATTATTTTTAAATATCTTAATTATAATCCTTTAATCATGATTAATTTATTTTAATTTAATATAACTTGAATTAACATCAAATACCATAATTAAAGTGTTTCACAAAATGAAGAATCTAAATCAAAGATTTTAAAACCGAAAAATGAAAACCAAAATTTAATTATTTTAGAAGAATTAAAAATATATTTAATCCCAATATAATTAACTAATGGATTAAAACTTGATAAATATGAAAAATTTTTCTTTTAAAATTTAATTATATAAAAATTTATTTTTCTTAAAAGAAAATATATTTTTATTTTCATATAAATAAATTTTCAACAACAATTTATATATAACTATTTTTTAAATTTTAATTTTTTATCAAAAGTTTAAATATTTTATTTTAAAAAATAAAATAAATAATATAATAATTAAAATAAATAACATATATTACAATAATGACTTAAATAAAATATTTTTTATTATAATTTAAAAATAAATATATTAACATTATTATTATTATTATGAAAGAATGAGACAATATTAATTTATTAAAATAAAAGATGAGATAATGAAATATATGTTAAGAAAAAATATTTTAATTTGAAGTTGAAAAACGTAAAAATTACTTAAGCCTTTTTTACTGTGGTTTTTAATTTTAAAATTTTTAAAAATTAAATTTAGTTCTAGTTTTAAATTTTAAGTTTCAAGAATTTTTATAAAAGTGAGACAATTTATTCTATTTTATGAATTTATTATGAATATACAAAAATAAATAAAAAATAAAAATTAAATTAATATAACATAATAAAAATAAATTTTAAAAATAATAAAAATTATTATTATAATATTAGTGATATAAACGGTGATGACCATTATTATGATAAGATGAAGATCATAAAATTAATGTCTTTGAGATGATTACAACAATAATAGTTATAATATAAAAAATATTATATAATTTTATAATTTTATTTTTATATATTAATTTACCATGGATATGTAAAATAAATAATTTTATATATTATTATTATTATTATAATATTTTATATTATTATTTAATATTTTTTTTTGTATATATTATAAATAATTATATAATATAAAATGAAATTATAATATTATAAATTAAATATAGTTTATAAAAAAAGATAAATATAAAATTATTAATTTTTTTTTTTAAATAATAAAAAATTAATTAAAATAAAAATTGAAAATATTATTATACTAATAATATAATAATAATAATGATGTTTGTATAGAATGATGATAATAATTATAATAATAATATAGTTTAATAGAATTAATAATAATAATATTTTAAAATTTAAAATAACTAAATTCTTTTTAGTTTTAAAAATTAAATAAAAATTATGTTGAAAATAAAAGTTGAGTTAAAGATGAATTAAAAATAAATTGAAAATTATTTTTATTAAATAAATTTTATTTTAAAAATAAATTTTAAAAGAAAAAATTAAAAATTTGTAACCATCTAGATCTTAATTGAAAAGTTAGCTAAAAGTTAAAAATTAAAAAACAAAATAAAAGTTTTTAAAAAATTAATTATTAAATTATAATTATTAAACTAAAAATTAAGTATTATAATTTTTTATTAATTATAATTTAATATTATTTTATTTATATTAGATTATTATATTAAATAAGAATAATAAATTATTTTAATTTATTTCTATTTATATATGTTTTTATTAAATAAAAATAAGATAATATAAATAAATTTATAATTATTTTAATGATTGTATTTTAAAAAATTTAATAATTTTATTTATTTATTTATTTTACTTTTTATGTTATATTGTTTTTGTTTTCAATAAAAATTTTATTAAATAATTTTTTTGAAATTAAAACTATTTATTTTAAATGTTTTAAAGATAAATTTTGTTTAATATTTTTGTGAAAATAATATTTAATATACCTTTATAATTTAAAGTTTTTATAAACAAATATTAAAAAATTTATTATATGAATAATTTAAAATTTTCAAATAATTAAACTAAATATTATAATATTAAATAATAATAATATAAAATTATAATATTTCATACTAGACGAATGATTATTATGAAAGATACAAAATAGAAAAATAACTTAAATTAATAAAAATAACTATTATGTGAAGCAAAATTAAAATAATTTAAAAATTTAGTTAAATATTTAATCTGTAGTTTAACTTAAATATCCTACCAAAAATATTTTAAAACTAGTTGAAAACATTATCCAACACACTTATAATTAATTATAATAATAATAATAATAATAAATTATAAATATAATTATTATTAAAGTAATGTATTTTTTACTACTAATCTAAACACGGAATTACTTTGGGCGTAGGCTCTCCGCGATGGTCACGTCACGGAAGCCAAAGCTGGAGTCTACACATAACACAATAAGCATTGAACGAGCTTCCCATTTCAGATCCTCCTCTCCTCTCAACCCTCAAACCTTCAACTCCTCTCTTTCTTTTTTCCTGTCCCAATTTTATTTCTCTTTCATTCTCAATTATTATTATTATTGGTTGTAAGCGCATTTTGGGAACTGAATCAGAATCAGAAAAACAAAAAGCGAATGGTTTTTTAATTGAATTGAAATGAAGGCAGGAAGTGCTGCCAAGTTGATCGTGGACGCTCTGCTTCAGCGCTTCCTCCCTCTCGCACGGCGTCGTATTGAAACAGCTCAAGCTCAGGTACATACATTAATACCTCTTTTCATTCTTTCTCTTTTTTTCATAGTGAAGTTACAATTTCATGTTTCTTTCTTCTGCTTTCGATTTGGTAATTGGCGTGCGGCTCCACCGTAGGATGGGCAGTACCTGCGACCATCTGATCCAGCCTACGAGCAAGTGCTCGATTCCCTTGCAATGGTTGCACGTCACACACCCGTTCCTCTGTTGGAAGCCTTGTTGAGATGGAGAGAGAGGTTAATTAACTATTCCTCTTTTCTGTCTCTTTTTTCTTTCCTGCTATTTTACGTCGTTTATCATTATTATTGTTATTATTATGGTGTGAAACTGTGCTTGTGCTTGTACATCTCCGACTCTGTTTAGTTAGATAACTAACTGATTATTTATTTTTTATTTTTTACTATTACAGTGAATCTCCAAAGGGTGCCAATGATGCGTCTACATTCCAAAGAAAGGTTTGTGCGCAAGAATTTTGATATGTTAATGAATGTCTGCAAAATTTTGAATTTCAGTATACATGATTTTCCTTTGTTTAGGGAAACTGTGGTTAGTTAATTCTAGGGTTTATGATAAACATTTTTTTTTTTTTTGTGGAGTTCAGCTTGCTGTGGAGTGCATTTTTTGCTCGGCCTGCATTCGCTTTGTGGAATGTTGTCCACAAGAGGGGCTTACTGGTTTGTACTTCGTTTGTAACTATATTATTCCGTCTTTTTTAAACATATTATCTGCATTTATTGTCCACTGAGCTTTTATTTAATTTTTTGTGCTTACTTATAGCCCTTGCTTTTTCTTTGATACAGAGAAACTGTGGTCTGGACTTGAAAATTTTGTTTTCGACTGGTTAATAAATGCTGACAGGTAATTCCGTAGTAGATGGAAAAAGCAAGTACGTCGTAGTTAATAAAAATATAATTTTTCAATAAAATTATAATTACTCCTAGTCCTAGAGCAATTGGGTCATTTGCATTCTTTTATGTCTGAAGTATATAATATAGGGTTCACCTATCAAATACCGTTCCACCTTTTTTAGTTCAGACTTTAGGGTCGTAATTGCTTAAACTTGTTGGTATTCTGGATTACTTCATTCTTAATTCTCAACTAGTTTAGTTTTACCTATATTATTACTCATTTTCATGTTGAATGCTCTGTGTGAAAGAAGGAAAAGTCTAATTCAAACTTCTATTGTCTCTCCAATGATTGTTAACTGTAGCTGATAGTTGGAGTCACTCTAAAACACTGTAGCATAACATCAATGACAAATCCACTTGGTGATCAATCATTTCTGCTGCACATCCCTGACCTACATGTTTGAAGAGCTCTGGCTGTTTTTTACAAGTGCATTAGAGAATGAGAAGGTCCCCTTGAAAAATCCATGGGTTGAATCTCATGATGAATCCAAAAGGTCAACCTTGTCCAATAAAAAATGCGAAGAGAAAAACATATGATTGATAGCAAAATTTTCAGCATTTTAATTCAGCTAAAAGCACCACAAAGTTTATTTATACCAATAGAAGATGATGTGATATGGTGAGATAAGATACGATGAGATGCAATACAGAAACCTAACACTAAGTTTATTTATACTAATAGAAGATTCCTAGTCCTAATTAAATAAGAAATCAAATAATGAAATATGGAAACAAATCCTAAGAGTTCATTTAAGACACTTTAAGATATTCAAACATATAATAATGATATTATGAATTGAGATGTTTTGTAGATATTGTATTTCTAACATATCTTATGCTACTTCATCAACCAAAACCTTTTAAATGAATAAATAGACATGGTCTAGCAATGCTGGCCAAACCCACCGCTCCTAAGAAATTGTTGAAATTCATTTCCAAAACTTATTTTAGTCATTGAGTAGTTAGTCTTCAACTTGTTTAATGCTTCTGTTATAGATTACATTGTTATAGTTAAAACTAAACTCTAACTTAATACTTTTGTGGCTTTTGTTATTTGCTAGAGAGAGAGCTCGAACTATATATTGTAATTGCTCTAAAACTTTCCAATTATAGAATACTAGTTCAGACTGCATCTCAGATTTTTTTTCTGTTTTTTCTAGCTCTTTCATTTCTCCGATTCTCCAATATCAGTTTCCATGCAACATAAGAATGACAGCATAGTTTGATTATTTGTCACATTACTCTGAGAACTCATGACATAAACACAGCTGAAACATCCTCATGTAGTCTTAAAATCTGTAATGATTGTGTAATTCAAGCAGTTCTTCCTCTCATTTTGATTTTCAGGGTATTTAACATTGGGTGTGTTCTTCCATTTAATTAAGCTGAATTGCGGATAAGATTAAATTGAAAGCTTTTATTAGTCTTGTTGAGACTAAAATAGTGTTTCAGAAACCTAATATAAAGATTCATGATCAAGTTTCCATAGACATTTTTTATTCTCTTATTCATATATGAACTTTGATGTGAACTTAGTGAACTCTTGTTGCAGGGTTGTTAGCCAGGTTGAATATCCCTCACTGGTTGATCTGAGGGGGCTTCTTCTAGACTTAGTCGCGCAGCTCTTAGGTGCTCTGTCCCGCATCAGGTATCTGACTTATCACAGAGTTGTATTTATAATTTATCCAGCATGATTGAAAATTATTTTACCATTCTTAGGTTAATACATATTTAGTGATCAGGTCTTTATATCAATCAGATTCATTTGTTTTTGACATGTATGCACAATTTTGCTTGGTTTGATGATTTATAGATAAATTACTCATTGAAATCTGTCCGATTAAAACTTTGTTCTCCGAATATGTAGTTTTCTTCTTCAGGAATTTTAAGTTTCTTCGGGTGACTGCACTCCCCTTTTAGGGGTAGGTGGTGTACACAGCCCTGACAAATGCGGGCTACTGGTTTTAGGAGGAAAATTCAAAATTTTTATGATTTATCCTCAAGTGATGAAAATTTGGTGAACTTTCATGTGCTGCTCCAGATATCTTTATTGGTTTTTTCCGATTTCTTAGTTGATGCCTTTATACTAATTGAATAAAGCAATGGCAATAGATTCTATACATAATACAAGTAGGGTTAATAGTATACTGGCACTTGGATGTTCTCTTGAGACTTGAATCCCCTTCTGGTGCACTTAGTGCTGGCTTTCCTTGTTAGAAAAGCTAAATTGGATGTCCATGGGACTAACTTCTTGAAAGAATTTGATCTTAATTGGGTATTTCATGTCTCTTTCATCATGTATTGGGAGTACTATTGTTCATTTGGTACCTGAGTCAGCTTAGTTGTAGTAAGGCAGAAAAAGTGTAATGATAAACTTCACCAATTTTGTGTATTATTTCTGAAAACTGGAGCACATCTCCTTGCTGAATGGAAGCAGTAAAAGAGCTACAGAAAACAATCCTGGTCTGCAGAAACAGCCCTGCCCCAATACACCTTTCCCCCAAAATTCTGCCTACTCCCCTCTCTCTCCCCTCATTTCATATGTAAACCATCATTTCCTAACTTCCTGCTGATTCTCGGATCTCTCTGCCCAATTCACAATAGCCATGTTTGTCATTCTCTTATGCTCTCTCTCTCCAACTGTGTTATTCCTTCTTTGTCCCTCATTATTTGTTTGCCTTCTCCTTCTTATCAGAACTTGAAAAGTCTATGTATTTACTATAGAAGAAATGAATTTTTTACTTCAGTTCTCCATTTGAAATATGGAGTTATTCATGTTTTCTCTCTGTCTCGCCAAATTTTAAAGCTTTGTAAAATTTGCCTGGTTAACTTTTGGCTTGTTTGTACTTTGTATGTGTATTAAATTTTAAAATTTTAGGAGCACTTCTGCTTCACTCCATTTTACTATGGTTCAGTTTAGTCATGGCTAAGAATATGAATCATAGCCATTCTCATGCTTTGTGTCTCAACTATGGAATCTTTTTGTTATTTCATGCTATTCCTATCTTGTTCTTGTAGGTTTAGTTCTGTTACAGAGCGATTTTTCATGGAACTCAACACCCGTCGAATTGACACTAGTGCTGCTAGAAGTGAAACACTTAGTATTATTAATGGGATGCGCTACCTGAAGCTTGGGGTATGGTAAAATTTAAGTGTTTCATTAAAAGCATTACATGATATTAGTATAATTTAAATGTAAGCTCCTTCACAGGTTAAAACTGAGGGTGGATTAAATGCATCTGCTTCCTTTGTTGCAAAAGCAAACCCTTTAAATCGTGCTCCTCATAAACGCAAAAGTGAGCTTCACCATGCTCTGTGCAATATGCTTTCAAACATCCTAGCTCCTCTTGCAGATGGTGGGAAAAGCCAGTGGCCTCCTTCTGGTGTAGAGCCAGCACTTACTTTGTGGTATGAAGCTGTTGGACGCATAAGAGGTCAGCTCATGCATTGGATGGATAAACAGAGCAAACACATTGCAGTAATGGTTCTCTTACCAATTTTATTATTTTTCTGTCTTCTTATGTTAATTATTGCTTATGTTTTCATTTCATGTTGTCATCTAGGTTGGATACCCATTGGTAACTCTTCTTCTATGTCTTGGTGATCCTCAACTATTTCAGAACAGCTTAAGTCCTCACATGGAACAACTCTACAAACTTCTTAGGGTAAGTTCGAATTCAATTCACACATGCTAGCTTACATTTGAATCATGCCAACCAATAAACTTTATTATATAGGAGGTTAAATGAGCTTTGAGCTTAAATTTGAATTAAACAGTTATCTCACTATTAAAGTATGTGTGGTTCATGTATCACATGCTAAAATGCATTTAATGTTCAAGGAGATTAGTATCTGAGAAGTTGCATCATTTATTTATTATAATCCTAGGGAATAGTCTTCACTAAGTCTATCAAGAACATACATGCATACATACATACATATATGAATGATATGTGGAACCTATGTACTCCATTCTACAAGAACAAAGATTTTTTTTATTCTCTATATTCTCTCTTAAAGATTCTGTTCTCTCTCTATAAATATCCTGCTTGATCTGGCCACTCATAATAGGCATGGTAAAATGCTCATGTTTCAGCTAAGAATTACTCATCATTGTTAAACTTATTTTTTGCGTAAGGAAAGAAGGATAAATATATATATATTTTCAAAAAATATAATTATTATCGTTTTGTTTCCTTTCTTTTTGCTTATCTCCTTCTATATCTCTCTAGGATTGGGGATCTTTCTCTTAAATTTGTTATGTTGAGATTAAAGTTTTATTTGATTGTGGTGTGACAACATATTCCTATAATAAATATCTTGCAGCTTTTCTCATATATATATTTATCTGTTCTCATAGAATTTTTAGTATTTAGGATTCTTTTTTTACTGTATAATTTTTTTTTTGCATGTTTTTATGAAGAGGTAGGGGCATCTTGTCATATACAAAGGTGGGTGGGCTTGCTCTCAAATTGAATATTTTTTTTTATATAAGGAAATTGGATAGAAAATTTTGCATGGATTGCAAAGTCATAGCTGGAGAGAGCTTAACCACCCAACATAGAGTCTGGTCATGGATGTGAGAGTGGAGAAGAGATTAAGGAGGAACTGGCCAGATAGGTTTCAAAGTTCAGTGGTGGCAATTGAAGGTGAAAAGCAATGGACCTTTCAGTTTCAGTGAAGAGTTGTGGAAGAAGAATATTTGGAGGCACATGAATGTGCTAATAATTTGTGGGACTACATAGCCAAAGGGGTTAGGAAGGTTGCAAAAGAGACCGGTGAATCAAGAAGCTGGACTTAAGGGTAAAGAATAATTGTGATGGAATCCAAGTGTGCAAGATAAAGTAAAGGTTAAAAGGGATTGTATTAAGCATGGTCCTTGTGTAAGAATGCTAAAAATTGGGAACTATATGTGGTAGCTAAGATCAATACCAAGACACTGAGCAAGATAGGTACCAACGATAGAGGTAGAAGTATTTACAGGCTTGCTAAGAATAGGGGGGAAAAGGTGAAGAGACTTGGATCAAGTGAAATGCATTAAGGATGCAGAAGCTAAAGTCCAGGGTGTGGAATAAGATATTAAGGAATGATGGAAAAATTACTTCTACAAGCTATCTAATATAAAGCTGAGATTTTTGCATTTCGGTAGGCTAAACACTAGGAATGAGAACCAAATTATACCTTTTATTATCAAATTTGAGAGCCTAAGCTTAAAGAAGCATTGAAGAGGATGACAAATGGCAGGTTGAATTGGATAATGTACCCCTTAAGTTGTGAAAGGCTCAAGGTGAGAAAGGTATTGGTTGGTTCACAAAGTTATTCAACAAGATCATAGGGTCTAAGAAAATGTTGGATGAGTAGGGTAATAGTATTCTAAGCACAAGTTATAGGGGGATAAAACTCATGAGTCATATTGTCAAGTTATACAAAGGAGTAATCGAGCGAGATTAAGACAAGATCCACATTACTAAAAATCAGTTTGGTTTTATGCTAAGAGAGGTATTGGGAGGGGCCCTAGAGAAGAAATAAGTTTGTATTGCATATATTTGAGCAATTAAAGATATTTATGAAAGGGTCACAACTAAGGTGAGAATGCAAGATGGGGCCACAATGCATTTTCCTTTAACCATGGGATTGCACCAAGGGTTAACTTTGACCTCTTATCTCTTTACATTGGTCTTGGACATGCTTATTGAGCATCCAAGAGGCATGCATTTTTTGGTAGATTATATATGTCTATTGGGAGAATCAAGAGAAGAGATAGATGAGAAATGGGAGATGTAGAAACAAGCCATGGAAGCTTATGCCTTTCACTCAGGTAGAAGGTGGAATAGTGTATATGAAATGTAAGTTTTGCAAGTGGCATATCAACCCTGGCCTAGATGTAAAAACTAGGGAACATATTGCAGTATGAGTCATATGGTTTAAGAATCTTAGGTCCATCATATAGAATGATGAAGAAATAAGGGGAGATGTAAACCATTGGATTAGAGATGGAAGTGAACAAGGTCGTCTGATAGGAGCTTATGGCCCGACTTGTTTAATAAATAGATAGACTCAAACTTGTTAAAAAATCTTTTTAGATAAACAAGTCAGGCTTAGGCTTACACAAAAACTTGTTTAACCTATTTAAGAGCCTATTTATCTTTATATATTATACATTTATAATTATATTATTATATTTATATAATATTAATATATATATTGTTTTAGATCTATTTAATAAACTTTTTATCTTGTAGGCTTTAAGCTTGCAAGTCTTTTTAATCAATCATTTATATAGATTTTAAGCCTATTTATTAACTTTTTTTGAAATGTGGACTTTTAAGCAGACTTGTAAACCTTGTAAGCTTTAAATCAGGCTAGACCTTGACTAAAAAAAAAAAAACCTTTAACAGTTAACATGCCTAATCTCAGGTCTCAAAGTTTTTAAACAGGCCAAACTTGAACACTCAAAACCTAGCTTGGCTTAGCCTACTTCCATCCCTGCATTGGATTCAAGTGGGATGGACGAAATGGAGGAGTGTTTTGGGTGTTATCTATGACTGAAAGGTATCACTCAAGTGTAAAGGAAATTTTACATGACTATAACTTCTATGATGTTTGTATTGAGCTGAATGTTGGGCAATAAAAAATCAACATGGCAATAAACTCAATGTAGTAGGGGACAGAATGTTGCATTGGATGAGTGGACATAGTAGACCAGTTAGAATTAGGAATGAATGCTTTAAAGAAAAAGTTAGGGTAGCACCTATGGTAGCAAAGATGGTAGAAACTTGGCTTAGGTAGTTTGGGCATGTGTGATTAAGTGAAGGGTAGTCCAACCACTAGAGGCAAAGGGATTAGGAAAAATTTACAGGTCAATAGTCTGTCTATTATAGACACAATTTGGAATAGAACATTATGGTATTGTTTGATTTATGTAGTTGGGCCCACCTGGTGGGAAGACTTAGTTGTTGAAATAACTATTAAATATATGAAATATTTAAAGTTGAGCCATGAGTTAAAAATATGAATATATAAAAGTTATTTCCCCCTTATTTGTTGAAAAAATGAAATTCCAAAATATCATTTTGCTTAAAATACAATTAAGAGCCTTTTTGTTTTTGCCTTTTTCATGAAAAAATCACTTTTATTTTGAAATAATCATTTCTATAAGTTTTTAGTGTGTTTGTTTAAGCTTTTGGAAAAATCAGAATCTTATACAATCAGATTTTTTATTATTTTAAGAAGCTACTATGAGTAGCTTTTGGAAAAAGCTATAATTAAAACTAACTTTAGATAAAAGGCGTTTTTAATAATTGTAACCAACCCAAAAATATCATATAATTTCTAAAAAATAAATCACTTTTCCGCACATTGTTAAAATAACTTTTTTGAAAAGCATAAACAAATGGGGCCTGAATTGGATGGGTATACATAGGAATTTTCCCTTTCTCTCTTTCCTGTTGAAAATTAGATTATTTGTGTGCCATGAGGGTTAGTTACAGAAAATAAAAGTAAAGGTGTTAAATTGGCCCTTGGCCCAGGGTTGGCCCATTTGGTCCTAGGTTGTGTAGCCCACTTAGAAGTAGAGTTTTTTTAAGCTCTAACCTACAATTTTTCCTTTCTCTCTTTCCTGTTGAAAATTAGATTATTTGTGTGCCATGAGGGTTAGTTATAGAAAATAAAAGTAGAGGTGTCAAATTGGCTCTTGGTCCAGGGCTGACCTATTTGGCCCTAGGTTGTATAGCCCACTTAGAAGTAGGGTTTTTTTAAGCCCTAACCCACTTAGCCCTTAATTTAAGGGGGCTTAGTGTGGGCTAGCCCATGAGCCAACCTATCTAGCCTTATTTTATTTTCTTCTATTTTGTATCTTATCTAAAAGTAAAATTTTTAAATCTTAACTCACGTAACCCTCGAATTAAGTGAGATGAATGTGGGCTAACTCATCTAGCCTTATCTTATCATCATTTATTTTGTAACTCGTTTAAAATTAAGATTTTATATACCTTAATTCATGTAATCCTTAAATTAAGTTAAATGAATATGAGTTAACTTATCTAACCTTATCTTATGATATTCTATTTTGTAGCAAAGTTAGAAGTAGGGCTTTTAAATTAAGTGGAATGAGTGTGGACTAGTTCATCTATTTTGTAGTTCGTCTGAAAGTAAGATTTTTTAAACTTTAACCCATGTAATTCTCAAATCAAGTAAGATGCATGTAGATTAACTTTTATGATGCCATCTTATATTTAGCTTTTTTTTTTCTCTAAAATTTCTTCCTCTCAATTTTTTCTCTCTTAAAATTTTATCTTTAATATTTTTATTGTACTAAAATATTCTTTAATTTATTTATGTTTCTTTTTTAGATTTTTATCTTTCTTTAAATATTTTTTCATTTGTCTCTAGAATTTTCTTCCTTTCTAAATTTTTTCTTCTTCTCTCTCAACTTTTCTCAATTTTTTTATACTTTTATCTTTTTCTTTATTTTTTATTTTTTCTAAATATATTTGCCTTTCTATCTTTAAAATTATCTTTTCTCCCCATTTTCTCCATCCTCTCTCTAAATTTTCTTACTTATTTTAATTTTTCATTCCTATTTTATTTTGAGATATGGATACATCTGCTATCAAAACTTCAAACATAACTGAAGTGATGTCCATATTCCTATTTTTACACATTGTAAATATTCCGATCCATACACCGTCATCCTCTTTTAGTTAGGGTGTCCTCAAATTCACCTAGGCCAAGTAACAGGCATGTTGGAGGAGGGTGATAAAATGTCCTTTTTTTCTTTCCCTGATTAATGTGCAAAGATAATTTGTCTTAACTCTTCTAGCTCCTAAAATGTCCAAGTGGCTAACTGGAGGCCATAGTTACTTTATTATTTCTTACCTTTATGATATTTTTTCATTAAATGAAGAATCTATTCCCTGGTTGGTCATGCAGGATAAGAATCATCGTTTCATGGCTTTGGATTGTCTTCATCGAGTTTTAAGGTTTTACTTGAGTGTCCATGCAGCAAACCAGGCCCCGAATCGTATATGGGATAACCTAGACAGTGTAACTTCACAACTTTTAGCAGTTCTAAGGAAAGGATTGCTTACTCAGGATGTTCAACATGATAAACTTGTTGAATTTTGTGTAACAATAGCTGAACATAACCTAGATTTTACCATGAACCATATGATACTAGAATTGCTCAAGCAAGACAGCCCTAGTGAAGCAAAGGTTATTGGTCTTCGTGCATTGCTTGCCATTGTCATGTCGCCTTCAAGTAAGCATTTTGGTTTGGATATATTTAAAGGTACAATTAGTCATATACCTATTGCATAGAATAATTGTGCATAGTTTACTTATAATTGAAATAATTGTTTAGAGGTCTATTTTTGGTAGAGAAAGTGACAGTTTTGTTTGATGAGCAGGTCCTGATATTGGCCACTACATTCCAAAAGTGAAAGCTGCAATTGAGTCAATATTAAGGTCATGTCATAAAACCTATAGTCAGGCACTTTTGACATCTTCACGGACTACAATAGGTAATTGCTTCTGTTAAATTCCTGCTGATGATTGGAGATCTCATTTAAGTAGAAGCATAACAATGAAAAAGGCTGTATCAAACCTTGAATTCTATTGTGGAAAACATGTTTCTTTACTTATGATTTACGGGTTTCTTAATAAAGAATTTCACTTTGATCACATGTTATGTATTTAAGTCTACTGCCAAATTTTCTCTAATATATTATTTTTTACAAATAAGTTTGCTTTTGCATTCAAAATATAATCTGAGATTAGTTTTGAAAAATGAGAGGAGGATGGTGGAGGTGTTAAGGAGAGATAATAATGGAGACAAGGATTGAGAAGTGTGAGAAAACTGGGGACCAAAAATGGTGAATGCAATTATCCAAATACATGATCCATGATCCATTAAACATTTAATAAAAAATATATTTACTTTACAATTACCTTTATAACCTGACAAACTTTATTTATTTATGTACCATTCAAGTGGTATATTCATGACAACACAGATTGAATAGCTGAACATTTTGAAGAGTTGATTTATTGACATGGTATTCAAAGTGTACTATGTATAGAATCAAATTGTCAGCAGTTAGATCCTTGCTTGCCCTTTCTCCGTAACAGAAATTGTGCCCCTCCATTGTTTATAACCTAATTAATTTTAGCACAAGGTAAAGTGAGCCTGTGCATTGTCCAAACTTGCCTAAGGGATCTCATGTGGGAAAGCGTTGTAAATATAACCCATTCACATACCTGCTCATGATAGCAGAAGCTTTAGGATTGGTTTAGTTCTTGATAATAATAATAATTGCACACCACTTTGGTAGTTATTGTTTTGCATTTTTAACTTTTGATAAGAATCATGAACCTTTGGGCATTATCCTTAATATAAGCATATTTAGCATGTGTGAATAGTTTGTGAGCTGTATTTATTAGATCACTTTAGATTAGCTAGTGATTAGCTCGTGATTAGCTCCCTGGTTGATTGTATCCACACTATAAACAACAGATATGTGTGTGAATCTAGATGCAATTTCATTTAACACACCTTGTTTCTTGAATCTAAGGGCTACCTCTCTAAGTGTTACTTGTTCACATAGTAATTTATGTTTTATCTACACTTTATAAGATTTGACTATGCATTAACAAAAATCTAAAAAATGAAAAATAAGAACAAAATTTGAAGCATTTTTTTCTCCTTAAAGAACATTACTGCATCTCTACTTTATATTTTGATTGCTTTATGAAATTTTTAAAGTGAAATAAAAAGTTGTAATCTAATTCTAGAATAATATATATGTTTGTCTTGATAGTCTCTTGATTTTGTGTTTTAAGAATATTTTTTCTTTCTCCTATTATGTTATGAAATGATGTATAAAGGAAGGTGTACTTTTTATGCTGAAAAGAGATTACAACCTCAATTTGAAAGGACTGGCCTGGCTTTTGTACTAATCACAACTATGTGTTTAAGCACCCATCTTTAAGAGATTTACAGAGAGATTGGGGACACAAGCGTCTATTTTTGTTTCCACTTGTTTACTTTGTTTTTTTGATTTCAAGGGCAATATTTTAGTTTCCACTTGTTTACTTTGTTTTTTTGATTTTAGATTTACAGAGAGATTGGGGACACAAGCGTCTATTTTTGTTTCCACTTGTTTACTTTGTTTTTTTGATTTCAAGGGCAATATTTTAGTTTTCACTTGTTTACTTTGTTTTTTTGATTTCAAGGGCAATATTTTTGTTTCCACTTGTTTACTTTGTTTTTTTGATTTCAAGGGCAATATTTTAGTTTTCACTTGTTTACTTTGTTTTTTTGATTTCAAGGGCAATATTTTATCACGTGCTTCTCATTTCTGTTTTCGGTCTCCTAAGAAGTTTCTTTTCTATGTGGTAGTTGAGTCAGCTAGTTTGTTATTGTTAGAAATTGAGTTTGGACCTAACTCAATTCCTAAGAAGTTTCTTTTCTATGTGGTAGTTGAGTCAGCTAGTTTGTTATTGTTAGAAATTGAGTTTGGACCTAACTCAACCCCAAAAGCTAGCTCATGAGGTGAGGATTGTCCTCACCTTAATGTGGGATTCTAACACACCCCCTCATGCTTAGGACTGAACATCTAAGTGTGGATAATTGCGGGCGGATCAAATATTGTAGGAATAAACATCTGCGTATGTCCCAATAATAGATCTAGGACAGACTCTGATACCATGTTAGAAATTGGGCTTGAACCTAGCTCAATCCTAAAAGCTAGCTCATGAGGTGAGGATGTCCTCACCTTATATATATTTGATTGACCTTATCTCTAGACAATGTGGGATTCTAACAGTTACAGCTATTGAGTATTTAAGCAGTTAGACATAGTTAGCATTCCCTAACTATAAATGTATTTCTGGTGTCTGGTTTTCCTTGCAAAGTATGTCAATTCATTTGGTTACTTTCTCAGAGATAGAACTCAATTTCTTTAAATTCTCTGAATAATTTCTTACACTTTCTCTCACTTTCCTTCCCTTTCTTGCACAGTACTGATTTCTATCAATGTAAGTTTACTTTGCAAGTGCTTTGGAACACTATGCTGGAATTGATGAAGAGCAAGCAAAGTTGAAGAATAAATATTGTTTAGATTTGAGGTCTTGAAGGAAATTAGTCTTTTCCACAAAGTTTGAGTAAATTATATAGCAACTGTAGATACTCAGACAGGGTCTGCCTTTCAGTACATTCTTAATTAGTTAATTATGCTTATTGGTATTGCAAAATATGATTGGCTTGAAATGATGTAAATTGGAAAGTACTACCTATTTGCGAAGGATGAGAGTTCCTTTCTAGTTAATATTTTTTTTTTTCAAATTTAGAATGTTGTATATGTGGTTGACTATTGAATTTCTTCCTTCATGACACATTAAGAAGTGACTATTTTGCAGATGCTGTAACCAAGGAAAAGTCTCAAGGGTATCTGTTCCGCTCTGTGCTAAAGTGCATCCCAAATCTAATAGAAGAAGTTGGGCGAATTGATAAAATTACTGAAATAATACCACAACATGGCATAAGTATTGACCCCGGTGTTCGTGAAGAAGCAGTGCAAGTACTAAACCGTATTGTAAAATACCTACCCCACCGTCGTTTTGCAGTAATGAAAGGAATGGCCAACTTCATATTAAGACTTCCTGATGAATTCCCTCTTCTCATTCAAACATCATTAGGGCGCCTGTTGGAACTCATGCGCTTTTGGAGATCTTGTCTAATAGATGATAGGATGCAACTTGATGTAGATGCACAATCTCTAACTCATGAAACTGAGAGACTCAGAAAGTCTTCCTTCCAGCAATCTGGTGAAACCACTGAATTTCGTGCATCAGAAATTGATGCAGTTGGCCTCATATTCCTTAGTTCTGTTGATAGTCAAATTAGGCATACAGCATTGGAATTATTGCGCTGTGTTCGTGCATTGAGGAATGATATTCGGGACCTGAGGATACATGAGCAACCAAATCATATTTTGAAATACGAAGCTGAACCAATATTTATTATTGATGTTCTGGAAGAACATGGGGTATGCACTTGCCTTCATCTTTTTTTTAAGGCTTCAATCTTTTTTCTTGAAATACGAAGCTGAACCAATATTTATTATCTCCCCTAAAAAATTTAACTACCTGGCTATTACAGGACGAGATTGTTCAGAACTGCTATTGGGACTCAGGGCGACCATTTGATTTAAAACGAGAACCTGATGCCATTCCTCCTGAAGTGACACTTCAATCTATAATATTTGAGAGCCCTGACAAGAACAGGTGGGCTCGGTGTCTTAGTGAGCTAGTCAAATATGCTGCTGAGCTTTGTCCAAGCTCTGTTCAGGAAGCAAAGTAAGTATATCTTTCTTTTTCCTTCTTCTGCCTTCGCTGAAATCCAAGCTCTGTAGAACTAAATATATTTTAGTTGAAAAACAATGGTTAAAGAGATCCGCATAGCAACTGGTCTTTTGTTAAGTAGCCATGAAAGATGCCAAATTTCTTTATGTTTGACCGATCTACAATAATCCTATTACAACTATCAAATCCCTTTACATAGTGCAGGAACCTAATAAATAATAAGAAAAGGTCAACCTTAAATAAATATTTTTTCTTTATAATAAAAGAAGTTTGTAAACATGAGTAGGAGTGGAAGGAATCCTGCAAAGTGAAAAATGGGAAAATAAATAACAGACAAAGGAGAAAAATGAACTGAGCTAGTGATCCCTACACTACATAGAAGCCACTTAATCTTGTTCAAATCAGATGCTTGGCGAATGATATATCCTTAAAAATAAGAGCATTACACCCCAGCTCAATAACCAGATAGTAGCATAGATGCGCATTGCCATGGAATTTAGCCTCACCACTTCTGCCAAAACCATTGACGGTAGTGAAAAAAATTGGTTGAAGAGCCTATGGCACTCTCAACATTCAGCAAAACCGCCCTTTTACATACAAAGACTGCAGCACAACATTGTATGAAGGCATGAGCCAAATTCTGAATGAGCTCCACATGTAACAAATTTGGACTTCAAAAGGGTTGATTAAGATTTTCAAGTAGCTTTATTAATGTAGAATGGGTCTTGACAAGTTACTCCCTTGGTAAACAAAGCTGGAGTGCTCCTTGAAGGTGAAGGCTCTCTAAATTTAAAACTAATCAAAATCCAAAAACTACTCATCCAATCTACATCATCTATTCAATGAATGAGGTGGAAATTGGAAAAAGGATTTCAATGTAAGCACCTTAGAAAGATCAAGAGGCCTGATCCTTTTATCCTATTACCAAACAATTGAAGAGAGTTGATGCCACCCAAAAGAGACTCCAATTCGAACAATTCGCTATCATTTAAATTATGAGAAAAGCAAAACTTTCCTAGAAAAATGAAATCATGAATGCTCTCGAAATGTACTGAAGTTATTTAATAGAGACATGGGAAAATCTCCCTCAACAAGCATTTTCCTATGTAGTCTTACCTCATTATTGTTGATTGCTTTAGATTCAGTTATTGAAATAAACACGGGATAGATATAATCTTCGATTTTTTATGTTTTGGTTTTTGACAGAACACATTGGTGTTGCTTGATTCATGTATCTGAACCTACCAAGTGGGGAAGTGGCAATGGTTTTTATGTTATCATAAAATATTCATTGTATCTATTTAATTTATTGTTGTTGAGTATTTGACTAGGCTAACAATATAAACTATATAGTCTTAGTATTTATATCAGTAATTTTCATATAAACTACTTTAAAAAACAAAAATTAAAAACTTGCCTTGAATAATTTATGGTGCATAAAAATAGATTTTTAGTCACGCACTTGCATTGCTTTCCTGTGCCTCTCCACCACCATCACCACCCCCTCCCCCAAAAAAAACTTCATTCTGTCTATTTTTAATTGCTAGCAAAAACTTAGTAATATCACTTAAATTTGGGCAGGAAAGAGGTCATGCAACGACTTGCTCATATCACACCTGCTGAATTGGGTGGAAAAGCTCATCAGTCACAGGATGTTGATAATAAACTGGACCAATGGCTTATGTATGCCATGTTTTTCTGTTCATGTCCACCAGTTGCTCGAGAATCTAACAAAGATCTTTACCATCTTATTTTCCCTTCATTAAAATCAGGATCTGATGCACACGTTGTAAGTGTCCTTCACTTGACTTATGTATAAGTCTATCTTCACAAGCAGTCTATATCATTAAAGATGAAGAGCTACCTGCATACTTGATATATGGTTTATTTATTGCCGTGTTTTCTAAAATGAGTGAACAACAAGATGAGGGTTTCTTTTATTCATTTTACTACATTTTAATTTTGCTTTCGTATGATTAAAAATATTTTTAATTCCGTACTTGATTGAATGGTAAGAAAGACCAATCAAGTCTGTCATTTGAAAAAAGAAATTCATGATAAAGTTAGATGTGAGTTTCTTAGAGTACATGCTACATTGTCATGGTATTTGTTTATTTTACTTCTAAATATAATTTTGTGGCACCACAGGTTTAAAAACATTTTTACACTTATCAAATGTCAATCCTTTGCTTTACATATCATGGTCTCGGTTTTCCTTTGTAGTTCTTCTAATTGATGTATGAGAGATAGCAGAAGATGTACATAGGATGGTAACTGCCTATGCTTTAACCTAATTTACATATCCACCCTCATAATTAAACCCCATAGTTCTGAACTATTGATATTTCCTTGCGCTATAAACGCTTTAATTCTGTACTTCTAAGAAATTAACTATCATAAACTGTCTCAAAAACTAAAATTGTTTGGTGAAGACACATGAATGATTTTATTCTATATCTAGGGTGATTACATTGACCTCCCTCATGCGTATCCATCACCCAAACTGCTTTTATTATTTCCATAATAAGCTGCATGGAAATGCAAGTAGCATTCATGTGTTTATATCATTTTTAGTTAGAGCATAATGTGTGTGTTTTGGTATAGATTTCATTGGTTCGGATAAGATTAAATGATGGCTTCTGTTTGGAGGAAAGTATATGGAATTTTTAAGGGCTTTTCCATAACATATATACAGAGGGATTGGGCAGCTTTTCCCCATTGAAGTTCCTGTTTTTGAGTTGTTTTATTTATTTTTCTTGGTTATTGATTGCTAGATATAAAGCTTTCTATTCTAATTGCTTCAGTTATAACAGTTGCCCTCGATAACTGTTTCTGTTAGACTGTTATACTAACAGATAGGACTCGGTCATTGTATATATAGTGAAAACTTGTAATCACAACTCAATAATGAAATACAATTAGATTGTCTCTTTAGTTTCTCTTCTCTCAAAATTAGTTTCTACTGAATCCTAACATGGATGATCCCTTATCCTCCCAGTACCTTATAATTTCCTTCTCTGTTTTAATAAATTTCTTCTTAAAGAGAAACTATTATATGATCTTAAGAAGCCAAACTCAAATTCTTTTGATTCCATTTCCTGTATTTGTACCCATTGAATATTACTTGTGAGGTTTTACTATCAAAATACATCCTTTTAAATTTTGTAGTTCTGGTTCTTTTGCATAGTGGTAGAGGAGTTAGGAGGATTGATGGCTGTTAATTACTGCAGTTCTGTTGATATAAAGGCATTTAAATTTTATATTGTCATTCTTTTGTCCATAATTTTTTATGTCTCTATTTATTGCTAAGGAGGTTTCTTGATATAGCATGCAGCCACCATGGCTCTTGGCCGTTCACACTTAGAAGCATGTGAAATCATGTTCAGTGAACTTGCATCTTTTATTGATGAGGTTTCTTCAGAGACAGAAGGAAAACCAAAGTGGAAGGTATTGCTATGGATCTGTAAAATTTATTTTTTATTTCTATCAGCCATTGAGTTCTGTAGTAATTAAAATGATAAGGTTAGTATTATGATACTGAAAGAAATTATAAAAAAAATAGAATTTTGAGTTCTTAACCTTTTCAGCATTTGTAAACAATATTACAGACAATATTCCGTATTTCGACTTAAAAGTTGTGAAATGATTATTGTTTCTGTAGTATTCTTTTTGTTGTTTTTCCTTGATTTTTGAATTAGAGTTTGACATCTACAAATTATATTTTATTGATAGAGTCAAAAGGTTCGCCGTGAAGAACTCCGTGTCCACATTGCAAATATTTATCGTACTGTTGCAGAAAATATATGGCCTGGCATGCTAGCACGCAAGCCAGTGTTCCGCCTCCATTATCTTAAATTCATTGATGAGACAACCAGACTAGTATCAATGTCTCCTGAAAGTTTTCAAGACATGCAACCATTCCGCTATGCACTTGCTTGTGTTCTAAGATCTTTAGCCCCTGAATTTGTTGATTCAAAATCTGAGAAATTTGATGTTAGAACCAGAAAGCGCCTATTTGATCTTCTTCTCTCCTGGTGTGATGATACAGGCAGTACATGGGGTCAAGATGGTGTTAGTGATTATAGACGTGAAGTTGATCGTTACAAGTCTTCTCAACATGCAAGATCAAAAGATTCTGTGGATAAATTATCATTTGACAAAGAATTGAATGAACAAGTTGAGGCAATCCAGTGGGCATCCATGAATGCAATAGCATCTCTTTTATATGGACCATGTTTTGATGACAATGCAAGGAAAATGAGTGGGCGTGTGATATCTTGGATTAATGGTTTATTTTTGGAGCCTACGGCAAGGGCTCCGTTTGGTTTCTCCCCAGCCGATCCAAGAACTCCATCATATACCAAGTATCAGGGGGAAGGTGGCCGGGGAACTGCTGGCCGTGACAGGCTTAGGGGTGGCCATCATCGTGTTTCTTTAGCAAAATTGGCTTTGAAGAATCTTTTGCTCACTAATTTGGACCTGTTTCCTTCCTGCATTGATCAGGTAATATTTTTTCACACTTTATTGTGCATCACATGGAAGTATTGTTCTCCTACTAAAAAATAAGTAATAAAGTCTGTCAAAACTGTTTTTTTATATATTATCCTTTCATTTAGAAGAGCAATTGCTCTTAAATAGAATACATGAGTTTTAATAAAGGAAATTCCTAAATTGTTGCATATACAATTAATTCCTACATTTATAGGGTCAACGATTCATTTACAATAAATACAAAATCAGAAAGCTAATTTGCTCTGCTAATTATGACATTTAATTCTGCCTATACAAGGAAATATCCTATTCTAGCCAATTTTCAGGGATTTTGACACTTCCCCTCAAGTTGGTGAATGGATATCATGCATTCCCAACTTGCCAATAATGGATTGAAATGTTGTACCGCTTAATCCTTTCGTTAGTACATCTGCAAGTTGATTTTCAGAGGATACAAATGGTGTACAAATAGTTCCATTATCCAGCTTCTCCTTTATGAAGTGTCTATCTACTTCAATATGCTTGGTCCTATCATGTTGTACGGGATTATGTAATGTTTATTGCTGACTTGTTATCACAAAGATACCTCATGGGTTTATTCCACTCAACCCTCAAATCTTCTAGAATTATCTTTATCCATAGTAGTTCACATATACCAAGGGCCATTGCTCTGAATTCTGCCTCTGCACTTGATCTTGCAACAACATGTTGTTTCTTACTTCTCCAAGTCACCAAATTCCCTCCAAGAAAGGTACAAAGAACCGGATGTGGACCTTCGATCATCTATAGATCCAAAGATAGTCGCATTCGTGTATGCTTCCAATGTCATCTCCTTCCTCTTGTAAATAGAATTCCTTTTCCAGGTGTTCCCTTCAAGTACCGCGAATGCGGTAAATGCTCTTAAATGAGTTTCCTTAGGATTATGCATAAACCGATTTCACCACAATTCTCATCACTGCAGAGGGCTATATCCGGTCTTGTATGAGACAAGTAGATTAATTTTCCTAACAATTTCGATATGATTCTTTGTTAACAAAGAAGCACCTCCCGTTCCTTCACTTAGCTTATGATTTTGATTGATCGGCGTTTCCACGAGTTTACAACCAAGTTTCCTTTCGCAATAGGTCCAACACATATTTCTTGAGAAATGAATATTCCATGGCTGGAATGGGCCACTTCAATGCCTAGAAAGTATTTAAGTTTGCCCACTCTTTGATTTCAAATTCTTGCAACAAACACTTCCTCAAGGTCTCCATTCCTTCCGGATCATTTCGTAACAACTATATCATCCACATATACAATTAGTGCAAAGAACTACCCCCGAGGATGAGTATTTGATAAATAAGGGTATGATCACCTTGGCTTTGCTTGTATCCCATATTCTTCATGATTATTGAAAACCTGTCAAACCACGCCCTAGGTGACCGTTTAGTCCATAGAGAGCCTTTTAAGTTTGCATACTTTTACCTTTAATCGATTCAAACCTGTGGGGTAGCTCCATGTATATTTCCTCTTCAAGATCGCCATGTAAAAAGACATTCTTAACATCAAATTGCAATAAATTCCACCCATAGCTAGCTTCGAGAGATAACAAAATTCTAACGGTATTCATTTTTGCCACAGGTGAAAAAGTTTCTAGGTAATCAACTCCATATGTTTGAGTGTAACCCTTAGCTACCAACCTTGCTTTGTATCGTTCTAGTGTCCCATCAGCTTTATATTTAATAGTGAAGACCCACTTACATCCAACAAGTTTTTTTTCCTTTAGGTACTTCTACCAACTCCTAAGTTTTGTTCTTTTCTAGTGCATCCATCTCAACCTTCATAGCATCTCTCCACTCCTTAGTACTCAATGCTTTGTCAATAGTTTTTGGGATTGTGACAAAGGTTTAGGTGAGTGAGGAAGCTTTTGTGATTATTGGATAATTTATCATATGACACAAAGTGGGATATTGGGTACCTTGGCTTTTGAGTACATGCTCTAACACCTTTCCTTATTGCAATTGGAAGATCTCCATCTTCAATGCCCCCATCTTCAATGGGCATATTCTGTTCTCTTTGCCCAGCATCATTAGTTTCTAACATTTCACGTATTGGTTCAGAATTTCCTGGCATTTCAGGTATTAGTTCAGAATCTGGGACTTGTGGTGGTTGGATAACAGCCTTGTCCCTTCTGGAGTATACTTGTAATGGATGAGTAGCACTTTGAGTTTGATTCACAATTGTTTTTGGACCTGCAGTAGATGGTATATGATCAAGATTTGACTCAGATAATGAGATACTGTCCCTAAAAGGATTCTCCCGCAAGAACGAATTATCCTGATCTTCTATGTATGAGCTCTCCCCCTAAAGATCAGGCTGGAAAAAGATGATTTTTCATCAAATGTAACATCAAGGGACACAGACTCGTTTTGTTGGAGGATGATAGCATTTGTATCCCTTTTGGGTAGGTGAGTAACCAATAAAGATGCACTTAATAGCTCGAGGATCGAGTTTTCTTCGATGATTGGAATGAATATGACAAAGGTGACACACCCAAAGATTCGAGGAACAAGGTGATTTGTTGTTTTGAAGTCAGGGAAAAAATTGGAAAGTAGTTGGACAGGGCTGGTTTTTGCAAGTGTTTGTGAGGGTAACCGATTGATCAAGTGTGTAGCAGTAAGGACAGCTTCCCCCCAAAACTGTTTTGGAACATTTTTTTGAAGTAGAAAGGCTCGAGTCACAGTTAGAAGATGTCCAATTTTTCGTTCTACCACCCCATTCTGTTGTGGCGTATTAACACAAGAGGATTCATGAATGATTCCTTGTTCATTAAAGAAGGAGGATAGTGTTTGATTGAAATAATCCTTGGCATTATCAGAACGAAATCTCTTGATAGTTGTCTCAAACTGATTTTTTATTAGTTGGAAGAAATGTTTGACGACCTGACTAACCTCACTCTTCTGTTTCAAGAGAAACACCCATGATACTCGAGTACAATCATCAATGAATATAACAAACCACCGAGCTCCTGTTATGTTTGGAATATTAGAAGGTCCCCTCACATCACTATGTATTAAAGCAAAAGGAACTGGCATTCTTTTATTACTAATGGGAAAGTTCACACGTTTGTGTTTTGCAAATTCACAAGTATCGCAATGAAATAAACTAGTGTCATGTTTTTTAAATAAATGGGGAAACATGACCTTTAGGGTAGTAAATGAAGGGTGACCTAAACGAAGGTGATATAACCAGATTTTTTCTTCATTGGAGAGGATGATTAACAACAAAGACATAGGGTTTGACTCTTAGGGCTACACATTTTGTTAGCTTCCTCAAGAAGGTAAAGGCCATTGTCTTCCTTAGCAAGTCCAATCATCTTCCCCGTTCCCTGGTCCTGAAACTTGCATATTGTTGGAGAAAAAGTCACTAAGCAGTGTAAATCTGCAATAAGCTTGTGAACTGAAATCAAATTTGCAGACAATTTTGGCACATGCAAGACATTTTTCAAGATCAGATTCTGGTTTATGATAATATCTCCTTCTCCAGCCACTGTAATGAAAGTTCCATCAGCAATTGCAATTTTTTATTGCTTGGACAGGGTTCCTAGGAGATAAAACTAGTAGAAGATTGAGTCATGTGTCGTAGCTCCCGAGTCAACAATCCATACTCCTTCTTTAGGAGAATTTAAAACACTAAGTGCATAAGTTTTAGAGTTATTACGAGAATGCTAAGGAGCGCGATTACAGGTCATGGGTCTTGTTAATGTTCCCGATAACTCCCTCAAATTTTTAATCTCATCTGTGTTAAATTCTAGAGAAGGATTGGAAGGGCTGCCATCTATAGAACCTGTTTGTGCCATATGAGACACTTTTGTCTTCAAGGGCAGGAAATGGGGTTTCAAAAGAAACGGCAATGCAGGCTAGAAAAAGAAAACACAGCGGAAGAAAGAATGAAGAGCCTTGCAGCAATGCAGGCCGCAAGATCAAGACTACGAGCTCCCAAGGATTTTGGAGCTACGATACCATGTCAAAACTGTTTTCTGATATATTATCCTTTCATTTAGAAGAGCAATTGCTCTTAAATAGAATACATGAGTTTTAATAAAGGAAATTCCTAAATTGTTGCATATACAATTAATTCCTACATTATAGGATCAACGATTCATTTACAATAAATACAAAATCAGAAAGCTAATTTGCTCTGCTAATTATGACATTTAATTCTGCCTATACAAGGAAATATCCTATTCTAGCCAATTTTCAGGGATTTTGACAAAGTCTTATCACTGTCTAAAACCCACTGGATGGGTGTTATACTATTCAGGGTTTAAAAAGTTAATGACAAAAGTAAATTGTCTCACAATGCTGAAGGACATATATAAAGTCATTCATGAACTTTCTCATCTAGTAGCTTAATAAGATTAGCATGTTTGTTTGACATTTTTCACAATGACAACCAACATTTGCACATTTACCAATGTGATTTCTAACCACTGTTATTAGAACCTGTTTTTTCTGCTTTAACTCAACATCTTTTTGCTGATTCCAAAATCTTAAACAAACATGCATTTGAGCCTTTTAGAGAGTTGGTCCTTGACATGGTATCTGAACCTTGTGACCATAGGGTTAGTACTCTAATCTTTCCTGTTTCTATTTTTCTAAATAAACCGTGAATATGTACACAGTAAAAAAAAAATTAAAATAGGCTTGTGCATTGTCTACAGTTTCAAGTCTAGAGGGCTTTTGGGCAGAGACCAACAAAAATCTGCCAAGCTTTTAGAGAAAAAAATTGAGCCGGAAAGATTTTACTTGATTAAAGTCAGGAAATGCAATGTGGCATTAGAGATAATCCCTTTTATAGGAAAAGAGAAGAGAGTAATTGGAGAGTATTTTTTTTCTGATATTTTATTCAAGGGATAACAATGATTTAAATAGGCAAAGAGAGAATCAATTAGGGAGATCCTCTTGCCTAAACAGATTACAAGATAATTTAAATAAGGAAAACTAGAAAAGTATTTGAATAAAGAAAACAAACAATATCAGGTCAGATTAAGGGAAGATTCTGACCTGATTTTATTCTATCCTAAGTTTCCAAATATAAAAGATTTACACAATCTTAACACCCCCCCTCAAGTTGGTGCATAGATATCCAACATGCCTAACTTGCTTACAAGAAATTCAAAGTTAGGTTTAAACAACCCTTTAGTAAGAATGTCTGCCAATTGTTGTGAGGTTGGAACAAAAGGCATGCAAATAATTCCTTCATCCACTTTCTCTTTTATAAAATGTCTGTCAATTTCCACATGCTTGGTTCGATCATGTTGTATAGGATTCTCGAGATATACTTATGGCAGCCTTGTTATCACAAAGATAGTTTCATAGGAAGAGTCATAGGAAGCTGCAACTCTTCAAGAATTCTTTTAGCCACAAGATTTCACACACTCCTTGTGCCATGGCTCTATACTCGGCAGACCTACTCCTTGCAACTACACTTTGTTTTTACTCCTCTCCATGTAACCAGGTTTTCCCACACAAGGTACAATACCCATGTTGACTTCCTATCCGTAATTGAGCCGGCCCAATCTGCATCGGTGTAGATCTCAATTGTTTGTTGCCCAGCCTTCTTAAAAAACAATCCTTTACCAGGTGCACTCTTCAAATATCTTAGAATTCTCAGAACTGCATCTAAATGTTCTTCATGAGGGGAGTGCATAAATTGGCTTACCAAACTTACAGAAATGCAATATCGGACGCAAGGCATGGGATAGATAAATCGATCTTCCTACCAACCTTTGGTACCCGGAAGTATCCACCGGTGCACTTTCTTGGTTGTTCCCAAGTTTTTTATTAGGGTCAATCGGAGTTTCAGCTGGTTTACATCCACTCATTCCGGTTTCATTGAGAAGGTCTAATATGTATTTCCTTTGAGAAACCACAATTCCTTTTCTAGATCTTGCAACCTCCATTCCTAAGAAATATTTTAGAGGTCCTAGATCCTGATTTCAAATTCAAGGGCCAAAGACACATCGACTCATCTCAAGCAAGTCATTGCTGTGAGAACTATATCGTCTACATAGACAATCAATATAGCCAATTTTCCTTCAAAAGAGTGTTTTACAAACATAGTATGATCACTTTGGCACTAAATATACCCTTGCCTCTTTATAAATGTAGTAAACCTCTCAAACCAAGCTCTGAGGGACTGCTTTAATCCATATAGTTGATTTCTTAAGTTTGCACACTTTTTGTTTTAAAGTGTGATTCAAAACCGGAGGTGCATCCATATATACTTCTTCTTCCAAGTCTCCATTTAGGAAAGCATTCTTGACATCTAATTGTTGTAGTGGCCAGTCAAGATTGGCTGCCAAGGATAAGAGAACTCTGATAGTATTTAACTTTGCTACGGGTGCAAAAGTCTCCATGTAATCTATCCCATATGTTTGGGTAAATCCTTTACCAAACCGAGCTTTGTATCTTTCAATCAATCCATCTGCATTATACTTGATTGAGAAAATCCATTTACAGCCTACGTTGTTTTTTCCTTTGGCAAATCCACCATATTCCAAGTTTGGTTCTTCTCTAGAGCCTCATCTCTTCCAAGACAGCATTTCTTCCACTGAACCTTAGAGCAGAATGTATATCTCTTGGTATTTCTACTTTGGTCAGTTCTGAAATAAAAACTCTAAAAGAAGGTGATAAATTGTCATTTGACACAAAATGAGAGATAGGATACTTTGTACAAGACCTAACCCCTTTTCGAATAGCTATTGGAAGATTAGATTGATCTAACTCTAAGTTAATAGACTTATTAACAGGCTGGACAGTTCCAGGAAAAAATGTTACCTTTGCATTTTCAGACTCTTGGCAGTGTTGAGGTTGTAAAGTATCACTTGGCCCCAATGTTTGACCCTTTTTCTTCCTTGAATAAACAAGATTAGCAGGCCTTTTGCCCTTGGTCATTGTAATTGTCTCATTTCCCCTGTTTCAAGGCTCTTAGGTCCGGAAAACATGTTGCTGATCACCATGTTCAGCTAGTATTTCAGAATTTTTTTTTCAAAGCTTAAAAAATTTTGGTTCCAAGAGTTCTTGGAAAATTTGAAAGTTATGTTTACGCATCTTCGACTCTTCTACCCCCCCCCCCGAAGATGACTTCCAAAAAAGTGTTTCCTCAAAGAAAGTGACATCCATAGTTACAAAATATTTTTGTAAACTTGGATCAAAGCACTTGTAACCTTTTTGGTTAGGAGCATAACCAACGAACACACACTTTGTTGCTTTTGGATCTAGTTTGCTTTGATTAGGCACATGTGAATGGACAAAATCTTTGTACAACCAAATATCTTAAGGGCAAACAAGTTGAGATTCTATTTGTTGGAAAAATTTTCATGATGAAATCAAATGGAGTTTTAAAATTCAAAATTTTGCTAGGCATTCTGTTTATTAAATAAGTTGCGCTTAAGATTGCTTCACCCCAAAGATATTTAGGCATATTATTTTGAAATAACAAGGCTCGAGCAACTTCAAGAATATGTTTATTTTTGCTCTCAGCCACACCATTTTGTTGAGGGGTATTAACACAAACTTTGATGAATAATTCCTTCTTGGAAAAAAACATTATTTAAACATTTTTAAAATACTCTCTCCCATTATCACTTCTAAAAATTTTATTTGTTGTTGGAATTGAGTTTTTATCATTTGAAAAAAGTTTTTTAAAAATCCCTTCCACTTCTGATTTTTCCTTCATTAAATACACCCACATTAGTCTAGTGTGATCATCTATAAATGTAACAAACCACCTTTTTCCAAGAAGAGTAGGATCACGGCTAGGACCCCACACATCACTATGGATGAGACTAAAAGGACTAGACTTTTTGTAGGGTTGAGGGGAATAGGTTGAGGGGAATAGGTTGAGCGATGATGCTTAGCCAACTCACATGTTTCACAAGTAAGTAAAGATGGATTTTATTCTTAAAAAGATTGGAAACATGTGTTTCAAATAAAAAGAAACTTGGATGACCTAATCTATAATGCCATAACATAATTTCGTCATTCCTTGAAGCAAGTCATGCGGGTTGAGACAATTACTTTGATCGTCCTTATTGAAAACGGTTGTTCTTCAAAAAAAATAGAGGCCATCCACTTCCTTAGCACTGCCAATCGTCTTCCCTGATTTCAAATCCTGAAATTTACATGAAAAAGAATCAAAAACAGCAAGACATTGTTGATCATTTGTTAACTTGCTAACGGACAAGAGATTGCAAGATAAGTTGGGGACATGAAGAACATTATGGAGAGTAAAAAGAACTTGAAATAGGGATTGTAACCAACACCAGCTATTGCGAAAAAAGAACCATCTGCAATTTTAACCTTTGTTACTGCGGAGGGATTTGTAAGTAGAAAACAAATTTGGACAATCTGTCATGTGATCAGTAGCTCCAGAATCAATGATCCATGGAGCATGAGAATTCTGTGTAGAACTAAGAAAAGTAGTAATTGACAAAGGGGTACCTTTTTGTGCCAAAGAAGAGGATGAAGTAACCACATTTTTTCAGGAAAATTTGATACAAGCGCTCTAACTGTTCCTTTGTGAAAAAGATGACTCGAGGTATTTTTCTGTTCTTGGTTTTCAAAGTTGGATGCTTGAAGGCTTTGCCTTCACCGCAGATTTCTTTTTCCAATTAGGTGGTTTATCATGGATTTTCCAGCAAGTCTCCTTTGTGTGCCAAGGCTTTCGACAATGTTCACACCATGGTTTTTTCTTCCTTTCTCCTTCTAAATTTTGCACCTTTCCTGCTAATGCAGAGCTTTCAGTTTCTGGTAGTTGTTGAGAGGTACGCAACATAATTTTCCTCCCGGGATTCCTCACGTCGAACTTCGAAAATACCTCCCCTCATCAAGGTAGAGGTTTTTTTTCGTCCTAGAATTCTTCCTCTCACTTCATCTAAGGTAGGGTTTAGTCCCCGCTAAGAACACATATACCCTATCATTCTCCTCTCTTTTCTTGAATCGCAAAGATCATTGGGATTTTCCCAACTATCTTCATAACATTGGTCTAATTCTGCCAAAGTGTAACCATGACATTGTAGTATGTTGTGACATCGTTCTCCCTTGTTGGGACTGCCATAATCGTGTTTTTAGGTCAAAAATATGAGAAGAATTCTCCAAATCAGAATAACACTCTTTTTGACTTCCCAAACATCCTTGGCTGTTGGTAAAAACAGGTAAGGCTTTCCAATGGTTGGTTCCATTGAGTTGATTAACCAGGCAATAATTAAGGAATTCTAGACTTCCATTTTTGTAGAGTGGGGTCCTCTATGCCTGGTTGCGAAATGGCTCAATAAGGTGGCCTAACTTGCCTTTGCCTTCCAATGTGAGTTTGATCGATTGTGCCCATTCCAAGTAATTTTTCCCGTTCAATTTCGGATTACTAGATGCGATCCTGAACTGGAAGATAGAGTTTCAACGGCAACAATAGAGGGTGCATCATTGTTGTTTGTTGTCATGGAGGTCATTTCAATGTTCGATCCTCCATTTGCTCCACCCGCTCTAGTTGTTCGGGTTTCTCCGGTCATGGCCGTCTTAACCATGATAAAATAGTCCCTGGATCAGAGCTTTACAGCTCTGATACCATATAGGAAAAGAGAAGAGAGTAATTGGAGAGTATTTTTTTTCTGATATTTTATTCAAGGGATAACAATGATTTAAATAGGCAAAGAGAGAATCAATTAGGGAGATCCTCTTGCCTAAACAGATTACAAGATAATTTAAATAAGGAAAACTAGAAAAGTATTTAAATAAAGAAAACAAACAATATCAGGTCAGATTAAGGGAAGATTCTGACCTGATTTTATTCTATCCTAAGTTTCCAAATATAAAAGATTTACACAATCTTAACACCTTTATTAGAATATAATAGATAAATTCTTAATTCAAGCTCTTGATATCCTTCTGTGGGATATGAAGTAATCACCTGCTTCACCTAGTCCTATCTTGTTCCACCAACAAGCCGAGGTCCAATGATTATTTGAAGAAATCAAGTAGATAAAGGAACATAAATGCAGAAAGAACAACAGGGTTTGAAGCATGTTTGTAAACTTCCTTTTTAAAAGGTCTTGGCATAGTCAACTTCATTCTAAACTACATGTGTGGTCTAGAGAATGGTTCATTTGTAAGTGGACTCCATATGACACTGTTCCATTCTTCACCTGTGCATGATTTTTTTTTCCTGATAATTATATAAATTTTAAGAGTGGAAGGTTGAGAGATCTTAAGGAAGCGACAAACTTGGAAGTCAGAACATGAACTGGGAAGATCATTTTGTTTTATATGCGGTTTTGTTTTTAAAATTTTTTGCAGATCTAATTTCCTTAACTCATGCCATTCTGATTTTGGCTGAGCTATTCATTTTATCTTTTTGATTTCCTATTTTTCAGATCATGCTTCCTTTGTATTATTTCTTATGTGGAGTTATCAGTTTGTCAGACAGGCATTATAGCTTATGCAATTTTATTGTTTTTCTGCAGTGTTACTACTCTAATTCTTCTGTAGCTGATGGGTACTTCAGTGTATTGGCTGAGGTCTACATGCGCCAAGAGATACCAAACTGTGAAATACAGAGACTATTGAGTCTCATCCTTTACAAGGTGGTAGATCCATCAAGACAAATTCGTGATGATGCCCTTCAGATGCTTGAGACACTTTCTGTTCGTGAATGGGCTGAGGATGGCATTGAGGGCTCAGGAAGTTATCGAGCTGCTGTTGTTGGTAACCTTCCTGATTCCTACCAACAATTCCAGTACAAGCTTTCCTGTAAACTAGCCAAAGATCATCCTGAATTAAGCCAACTTCTTTGTGAGGAGATTATGCAGAGGCAGTTAGATGCTGTTGATATAATTGCTCAGCATCAGGTCTTAACATGCATGGCTCCATGGATTGAGAACCTTAATTTCTGGAAACTCAAGGAAGGATGGAGTGAAAGGTTATTGAAAAGTCTTTACTATGTAACATGGCGGCATGGAGACCAATTTCCCGATGAAATTGAGAAACTTTGGAGCACAATTGCTAGCAAAAATAGGAATATCAGTCCTGTTTTAGATTTCTTGATCACAAAAGGCATCGAAGACTGTGATTCAAATGCATCAACTGAAATAAGTGGTGCATTTGCTACATACTTCAGTGTTGCAAAACGGGTAAGTCTATATTTAGCACGAATATGTCCTCAGCGCACTATAGATCACTTAGTTTTCCAATTGTCTCAGCGACTACTAGAGGATAGCATTGAGCCAGTTGGGCCAAGTGCAAGTAAGGGTGATGCCAGTGCTAATTTTGTGTTAGAATTCTCACAAGGTCCTGCTGTGGCCCAAATGGCATCAATTATGGATAACCAGCCACACATGTCCCCATTGCTTGTAAGAGGTTCTCTTGATGGTCCGTTAAGGAATGTGAGTGGTAGCTTGAGCTGGAGAACAGCAGGTATGACTGGCCGGAGTGTATCAGGCCCATTGAGTCCAATGCCTCCAGAGTTGAATATTGTTCCAGTTAGTGCTGGGCGATCAGGGCAGCTCCTTCCAGCATTGGTTAATATGTCAGGACCCTTGATGGGTGTTAGAAGCTCAACAGGGAGTTTGCGTAGCCGCCATGTTTCCCGCGACAGTGGAGATTATCTTGTTGACACTCCAAACTCAGGTGAAGATGGGCTGCATGCTGGGAGTGCTATGCATGCTGTGAATGCAAAAGAACTTCAATCAGCCTTGCAGGGTCATCAGCAGCATTCACTTACACATGCAGATATAGCATTGATTCTTCTTGCTGAAATCGCATATGAGAATGATGAAGACTTCCGCCAATACTTGCCTCTGCTCTTTCATGTTATCTTTGTTTCAATGGATAGCTCGGAAGACATTGTACTAGAGCATTGCCAGCATTTGCTTGTTAATCTGCTATACTCCCTTGCAGGCCGCCACTTGGAGCAGTATGAGGTGGAAAATAATGATAGGGAGAACAAACAGCAGGTTGTGAGCTTGATTAAATATGTACAATCAAAGCGAGGAAGCATGATGTGGGAGAACGAGGATCCAACAGTTGTCAGAACTGAGCTGCCAAGTGCAGCACTTCTTTCTGCCCTAGTCCAGAGCATGGTGGATGCTATCTTCTTCCAAGGAGATCTTCGGGAGACTTGGGGAGAAGAAGCACTTAGATGGGCTATGGAGTGTACGTCAAGACACCTTGCCTGTCGCTCACATCAGATCTACCGAGCACTTCGACCAAGTGTAACAAGTGATGCTTGTGTGTCCCTTCTTCGGTGCCTCCATAGATGTCTGGGAAATCCAGTACCTCAGGTTTTGGGATTTGTTATGGAAATATTAATGACATTGCAAGTTATGGTGGAGAATATGGAGCCTGAGAAAGTGATACTCTATCCTCAGCTATTTTGGGGGTGCGTTGCTATGATGCACACAGATTTTGTCCATGTCTACCGCCAGGTTCTAGAGCTCTTCTCTCATGTGATTGACCGTTTATCTTTCCGTGACCGCACAACAGAAAATGTGCTCCTTTCAAGCATGCCCAGAGATGAACTTGATACTGGTGATTTAGGAGAATTTCAGCGTACAGAATCCAAAAGTGGCTATGAACCTCTACAAGAGGGGAGTTTGCCAACATTTGAAGGGGTGCAGCCTCTTGTTCTTAAAGGACTTATGTCAAGTGTCAGTCACAGTGTCTCTATTGATGTCCTCTCTCGTACAACAGTGCATTCATGTGATTCTATATTTGGTGATGCTGAGACGAGACTCCTGATGCACATTATAGGATTACTCCCTTGGCTCTGTCTTCAACTTAGCAAAGACCTAGTGATAGGTCCTGTTTCACCACTCCAACATCAATATCAAAAGGCTTGCTCTGTTGCTGCAAATATTGCGATTTGGTGTCGAGCAAAATCTTTGGATGAATTAGCTACTGTATTTATGATTTACTCTCGAGGTGAGATTAAGAGCATCGATAATTTTCTGGCATGTGTTTCACCACTTCTATGCAATGAATGGTTTCCGAAACATTCAACTTTGGCCTTTGGACACTTGTTAAGGTTACTCGAAAAGGGACCAGTTGAGTATCAGCGTGTCATTCTACTTATGCTCAAAGCACTCCTCCAGCACACTCCGATGGATGCTGCCCAAAGTCCACATATCTATGCAATTGTATCCCAATTGGTGGAAAGCACTTTGTGTTGGGAGGCTCTAAGTGTGTTAGAAGCCCTTCTACAAAGTTGCAGTTCTTTGACTGGTTCTCATCCACATGAACCTGGTTCATTTGAGAATGGAATTGGTGGAGCTGAAGAAAAGTTGCTTATGCCACAGACCTCATTCAAGGCCAGGAGTGGCCCTCTCCAGTATGGTATGGGACCAGGATTTGGCTCAGTTTCTGCACCAGGGCAGGTTGGGTCAACTGAGTCTGGGATGCCATCGAGAGAGGTAGCTCTGCAGAATACTCGTCTGATCCTTGGTCGGGTATTAGACAGAAGTGCAATAGGTAAGAGGAAGGACCAGAAAAAGTTAGTCCCTTTTGTTGCCATTATTGGCAACCCATGATTATATAATTCCATTTGCTGTATATATTCAGTCCAAAGATTAAGTAGGGATTGCTACAGGATGGAGGTTGTACATACTACATAGGCACTGGGATGAGTTATGTAACGCTGTGTAGCTATAGACAACATCCCTTTGATGTCAAATATTTTGCATAATTAAACTCTAGAAGGTAACATCGCTATTCTGTTCAGTTGTGTCCCTCTATCTTACAAATTTTGCTCCATTTATAGTTCTTTTCTCTCACTGCAAAGTTTTGAAGAGCATGGAGCTCAGCGGAATGTATAAAATTATGAAAGGAGAGTCTAGTTATAGTATATAAACGTTGACACTTGACACCTCAAGTACTGTTTATTATATTTTGCCAATTTAGCTTTTACATGAGTTGTCATCCTAAAAATCTTTTCTGGGCTTCTGTTTTTCAACCTTTTTAATGTATATCTTTTGAGTGACAAATATATAGATTAACTGTTACAAGTTTTAAGTACATTTATGAATTACTGAAATTTGTCTATCTATTTGATAAGAGAAAACATGAAAATTGACAAAAATATTTATTTTTAATTTAAAGGAAAATAAGAGTTTGGATCCTTGTAAACATATACTGTAGTTTGTTTTTATACCTACTTGAAGGTATGAATTACTTGTCAAGAGATAAAATTAGAAATTAGAAGTTAACCAAAATATAAGGGGAACCTACAACTGAGCATAGTTTACAATAATCCAACACTTTTCTTAACCTTTAGGAATGATTACATTAGCTAATGAACTTTCAAAATCTTTTTTATAACTCCAAATTATGGTTTAATTAATATATACTTTTTATGAATTTTACATGTTTAAAAAATAAAATATTTTTGATAATTTTTACTATAACAAAGATGAAAAGCAGCTAATAAACGTTAAATTTTATTCTAGTGTATAAAAATATTATTTATCTAAAATTTGTAACAGGTTTATGCGTAGTATCTTTTATTTGAGGCGATCGTAATAGTATCTTTTATTTGAATAACCCAAAAAATAAATATTCAGGTTGGTTAGTTGTTACACGGTAATCATTAAGTACTCGAATGTTCATAAAATGATTATTCTTACTTCTGTAATTTTATTGTCACTTAATTTTTATTTAAAATATTGATTAAATTAATAATAAAAATACTTTAATAGAAAAATTATTTATATGAAAGTAAAATAGTCATTTCCAAATATTCACAGTAGAATCAGGAATTTTAACTATGTTTGATAAAGTAGTTTATTTAGTTAAAAATTTAAATTATTAACTAAAAAAGTTTATTAAACATTTTAACTATGTTTGGTAAAATAGTTTATTTTAATAGTTACTAATTTATTAGCTTTTTAGAAAAAATTATTTTGAGTAACTTTTATATTTTCAACTTCTAATTTTGTTCATTTTTATTTTTAATATATTTTTATAATTTAATCCTTTTGTTTATCTATTTCTTTTTATAAATTTAATATTTTTTAATTTTTATGATAATATTATTAATTTTGATTGATTTATTTTTATATTATTATAAAATATTATATTTTAAATTATTTTTTAATATATACTATTTACTTTAATTATTATATTATTTATTTTATTTTATTAAAAATATTAAACTGTTTAATAAAAATTTTAAAATTATAAAATATTACTTTAAAAATTTTATTTGAAATTTTTATATAAAAATTTAAAATAAATATTTTTGTTTTTAAAAATAAAATTTTATTTAATTAAATTTTTAATATATTTTTAAAAAAATATAACATACTTATTGTTTATTATGTTTTAATTTATTATTTAACTATATCTTTATTTGTTATTTTTATATTTATTAACTAGTTTAACAATTAGTTATATCAAATATTTTTTATTTAATCAGTAATTTATCATTTAATCAATAATTTATTAACTTTCAATTTTTAATTAATTTTTCAACTTTTAGCTATTTTTTAACTTTCAACTAGCTTATCCAATAATTTATTAAACGTATCCTAAATGCAGTAGTTAACAGTTAAGATTAAATAGAAAGAAATTATTAACGGTCAATATTAATTTTCATATATGTTAAAGCATGGACATTTTTTTAGAAAGTACTTCTGTTTGAAAAATGATTTTTCTTTATGTTTTATAAATAACTATAAAATATTATATATTAGAAATAATTATTTTTAAACAGGATGAACAATTAAAAATCTATTTTTATTTTTTTCCTTTATACTTCTTTAGAAAAATTAAATTTTTAATTATTTATTAAACAACATGATTACTGTTTTAAAGTATACAAAATGAAACGTTATTCAAAATATACACTTCTATTCTTGAATTTTTTTTAATACTATAGAAATATATATTTCTTTCTTAAAATTAGTAATAATTAAAAATAGTTTATAAATTATTTATTTTTAAAGAAGTATATAGGAAAAAATAAAAATATATTTTTAATTGTTCAACCTATTTTTGAAATAATTATTTACAATGTATAATATTTTACTATTATTTATAAAATATAAAAAAAATAATTTTTCAAAACGGGATAATTTCAAAAATATTCATGTCTTCATAGGTATAAAAACCAATCTTGACTGTTAATAATTTCTTTCTCTTTAATATTAACCATTCATTATTTCACTTAATCTAATAAACACGTAACCCTTTTTAATCTATACAATTTGTTGTTATAAAAATAAATCTATGGTTAAAAACTAGGAAAACCATCCACGGTCACAAAATTCAGAGATCATTTTAGACTTGATCGGAGAGGATGGTGTAAAAATGTTTAGGTATCCAACAACGTTGCTATATATAAATATTATTATTACAGGTGACGGAGAGTTTGAGGATTCCTAGAACGAAATTTTGGTTTGGGAAGAATAATGATACAATTGTCATTTATTATTTAATCCTAGATAAGTGAACCTGCTATAAGAGATCATATTTTAGTGACCATATTTAGTGACCATGGTTGGTTACAAAGTTTAGTGATCTGTAGAAGTCATGGAGAAATCTTCTCAAGTTAATGAAAAAGTTTATTTGAAAAGAGAAAAATACATAAGGATGTATATGAAAAATATATATATAAAAAAATAGAAATAAAAAAATAAAAAGAAAGAAATGAAAGAATCTTTATCCTTATAGTATATACAAAATGTTTTTAACATATAAAAAAGTTAATAAATTTATGAACCTATTTAAATTTTTTTAATATATATAAAAAGTTAATAAATAGATTTATAAATCTATTTATTGAACTTATAAATATATTTAAAATCTATAATATAAAAAGGTTAGTAAATAAATTTAAAATTTATATGTAATTATAAATATTTATAAATTTAATATATTAAAATAAATACTATATATCTTATATTTTATATTTTATATATTATAAAATTATTAAAATAAATTATAAAATTATAATATATTTATATAATTAAACAATTTTTTTTACAAGCATAAGTCTAACTTATTTGTCTAAAAATATTTTTAACAAACTTGAACTTATCTATTTATTAAACAGGTTAGACTACACTAGACTTTAAACAAGTGAGATGGTAAACTCTTGTGAGACAATCTACTTTATTTTTACCCCTATTTATTATAATTATGATATTATTATAATTAACATATGTATTTGTTTTCATCTTTTTTTAATTACAATATTATTATCCTATTTAGATATAATCCAACATTCCTTCTCAAGTTAGAACATATAAATCATATGTATCAAACCTGTTACATATGTAGTTAATTTTAAGATTTCTTAATGATTTAGTGTAAACATCCACCAATTGATCAACAAAGTTGACATAGCCAGTAATAATATCTCTATATGAGATATTCTCTCCAATGAAATGATAGTCTATCTCAATATGTTTAGTTCTCTCATGAAATATAAGATTTGAGGTAATATGTAGTTCTGCCTAATTATCACAAATAAGTTTCATTTGATTGATCTCTCCATACCTTATCTCTTTGAGAAACTACTTGAGACAAATGAGCTCATAAGTGACTAAAGTCATAAATCGATACTCTGTTTCTACATGGATTTTGCAACAACATTTTATTTCTTGTTATTTCAAGAAATTAAATTATCACCAATAAGGATGCAATAACTTGAGGTAGACCTTTTGTCAATGTGAGAGTCTGCTCAATCTACATCTAAGCATCATACAACTCGAGTATGACCCTTAATCTTGATATAAGAGACCTTTGCTTGGACTTCTTTTAACATAGTTGAGGATGGGAATTACTGCATCTCAATGCCTTTCACATAGAGAGTTGAAAAATTGACTTACTACATTAATTGTAAAGTAAATGTATGGACAAGTGATAGTGAAATAGTTCAACTTACTAACCACTCTTCTATATCTCTCTAAGTTTGAAAATGACTCCTCCTGGAAGAAATTTGAAATCAAGATCCAGAGAAGTGTCAACATGTATGACATTCATCAATCTAATTTCTTCTAGAATGTCCATTGCATACTTTCTTCACAAAATCACAATGTCATTCTTATATTGTGCAACCTCTACTCCTAAGAAATATTGAAGTTTATCAAGAACTTTTGTTTATAAATGGTGACAAAGATGTTGTTTTACATGTGTAATACCACAATGATCACTACCTATGATGATAATATCATCTATGTACGTTATTAAATAAACACATCCTATGATTAAATAATAAAAGAAAACAGAATGGTTGGCTTCGCTTCAAGTCAAATCAAAGTACTGAATCATAATACTAAATCAGTCAAATCAAACTTTCAAATACAGATACCATATAACAACTTCCAAAGATGATAGGAAAGTCTTGAAGACTCCCCTTAAGTAATAATCAAGGAGGTTACTTCATATAAACTTTTTCAGTAAGATCACCATGAAGGAAGAAATTTTTTTATGTCAAATTGGTGAAGAGGCCAATGGCGAATAGTAGCTGTAGATAAGAAGAGCTTGGCACAAGTCATATAGGTCACATGAAAGAAGGTATCATCATAATTTAAGCCAAATATCTATGTATAACCTTTAGCTACGAGGCAAGCCTTGAGTTGGTCCACCTTGTCGTTAAGACCAACTTTGATAGTGTATATCCATTTACAACCAACAACCGACTTACTAGGAGGAAAAAGAACTAATTTATAAGTATCACAATGTTAAAGAGAACTTATCTCATTAAGCATAGCTTGTTTCTAATTTGAATGAGCAAAGACATTACCTAGAGGCCTAGGAATTGAAACGAAAGACAAAGAGGACAAACAAGTGTAATAGAAATATGATAAATGATGATAACTGATATTAACATAGTGAGGGAATGGATTATGAGTAGAACATATATCTTTATGAATCGTAATGGGAAGATCAATCGGAGGAGGAAAATAAAGTGGTTTCAAGGTTAGTAGTAGTGTTGTCATTTGTTGGTAGTGGTGTCAAAGATGATTACTAGTGTTGATAGACATCTAAGGGACGAGTTGATTGTGTCAAGAACTTTACCGAGGATAAAAGTAAACAAATACTAGAGAAGAGATAATAGAGGATGCAGATTAGATCAGGATTAAAGAACATGTTAAACTTGAAAATATAATATCAAAAGAGATAAGATAATGATGAAGAGTAGAAGAATAATACATGTACCCTTTTTAAGATAATGAATAACCTAGGAAGTCACATTTGTGGAACGAACATAGAGTTTATCTACCACAAGATTAACGTTATGACATAACATGTAGATTTAAATGCTTAAGGATGTAGTGGATAAAGAAAATGATTTGGAATTTTACCACCAAAACAAAGAAAGACATCCTATTGATAAGAAAACAAGTGGCAAGAACGATATCATCCTAAAAATATGGAGGAACTTGAACATGAAATAAGATTCTATAAGCAATTTCAATAGGATGTCTATTTTTATGTTCAGCAATCCCATTTTGTTAAGGGGGATTAGGATAAGATGTTTGATAGGAAATCCTATTAAAAGTCATAAAACTATGAAAAAAGTTAGACAAATATTATTTTACATTGTCATTTTATAAAATACAAATAGAAACACTAAAGTGAGTTTTTATTTCATTATAAAAAATAGAAAGATAGAAAATAACTCAACCTTTTTTTATTAAATAAATCCATGTACAATAAGAAAAATCATTAATAAAAATGACAAATTATTTAGATCCCAAAGTAGAAATGACATAATTAGGATCCCAGATATCTAAATGAAGTAAACTAAAAGGGGATGAAACTTGACTAATGACATACTATGTTAAGAACTTGGAACATGTTTACCAAATTAACACAATTCACAAGCTAAAAAAGATAACAAGAAGAGATCGACGCTAGTTGCTTCAAGTTGGAAAGACTGGGGTAGCCTATTTGAGCATGAATCACGAGTGGAAGTCCATTATAAAGCTAATAAGTTTTGAATTGGTAAAGACCTCAAAACTCCCATCTGAAGTCAATCATCCTCCCCAATCTTCAATCCTATGGAGTGGAAAAATCTTTTGTAAATGAAAAAATGCAATCAAGAGTGGAGTGAGACGAATAAATTAAAAGAAGAACTAAAGACATAAAAGGATATTATCAATTGATATGGATGAAAGAAGAAGAAGAATACCAATACCACAAGACTGTGTGTGGGAACCATTAGTCATAACGATAGGATGTAAAGAATAAAAAGGGGAAATAGTAAAGAAAAGTGATTGATTACCACTCGTGGAATCAGTGTCCCCCAATATTAAGAATCCAAGGATCTAGAGAGGAAGAATGAGAAAGGCTAACAAAGGAATTATCACTATGCGTAACCAATAGAGTAGATTTAGAGGGTTGACATGTCTTACACCACTTCAAAAAAATTTCATAAGAGACAAATGATGCGTGGGGATAAATAGGGTTTTAGCAAGAGCAAGAGAGACTTGTAGAGTAACTTGAGCAACATTGGTTGTATGCAAAGGACAACAATAGAGAACATAACATCGATTAATAGTGTGACCAAGCTTGTGGCATTGATCGCACTTTAGTCAAGAGTTTTCTATTTTGCGAGGACAAGCATGGTCACCTTGATGAGACACTAAAGTCGAGAAGTTCAAAGTAGCATGCGGAACAACTACCTCAATCTTATCTATGATACGAAGTAAAATGGACCAAGTAGAATTCATGGTAGGAATAGTGGGACAACTTAAAATCTAATCATTAATACGAGAATGATTAGCTTTGTTTGAGCTTTTTAGCTAGACTAGTAGCACAGGTAAGAGCTCATTAAAATTATGAAGAAGGATAGAAACCTTATCCAAATAAGTAGCCATGGAATCATCAAAGGAGCATGTAGTGATATGGTTGGTGAGGATAAAGGCCTCAACCTTAGAAGGATTAGAGACAATCATGGTTAGTAAGAATGATAGAGATAATAAACCGAAAAGAAAACATAGTCGTTGAAAAACTTGTTATTAAACACTGAGCCCACCAAATATATCATGGATTAGAGTTGCTTTTTATTAGCCTCTAATACCATATTGAGAAAAAGATGTGAAAAGATATAGATTGAATTTGTATATTTCAATCATGCAACATAACTTATATTTATATTAAGGATCATTGACACAAAAATTAATTATAAAATTATTTGGTTATCTAATTATCATAGTTACAACAATATAATTTTTTAATCATTATACTATTATAATTATTTATTTATTTATTTTCATTATTTCTAATTATAACATCATTATCCTAATTATATATAATCTAATAAATGATAAAAAAAAAGTTAATAAAAATATTATTTATCCCATTTTAAAAATTTTAATAATTTAAAAATAATAATATTTTTCTTATTTTTTTTTATCTTTTTATTTTTATTAATAATTTTGTCAGTTAAATATATATAAAATTTCACACACATATTCTTTATTTTTTTCTCTATTTCTTTATATGAAAAAAGGATAGAGCAAGATGTTTTTTAATAAATATTTTAATATTTAAATTTTTCTATAATAAAAATGTAAAAATATATATTTTTATTTTAAAAATGATATTGTAAAAAATATTATTAAATTAAATTTTATTATTGTTATTTAACTTTTTATACCCTCTACTTTTTTATATAATTTTTTTCTTTTTATCTATCCAAATAATTTTTTTAATCTTTTTTATTTTATTTTTTCCTCCCCATTTCACATCCCATTCAAACAAAATTTAAATGTTAAGAATACACATGACTAAAAATTTAGAATGCTAAGTTATATTTTTTCCTTTAAATAATTTAATTCTTGAAATATAAAAAGTGACACTATATTAATCTTTTTATTAGATCTTGTTATGATATTGTACAACAGCATCGTTCTAAAAACAATATTTTAGAACAGAATCTTACATGGCAAGCTAAGCATTATTGCTGCATTTTTAGTCACTTTGTGTTCCTTGTTTGCATTCATGTGGATAGTGCTTACGAAACCATATAAACCTGGCTGGTTTTGATAAATTGACCAGGTCACAAGTCCAAACAATAGTTTATAAAATTGGACTAAATCGATTAGTCTAATAATGAACTAGTTTGCTAACTTATCTATTCAATTAGAAAAATCAGTAAAAATTGATAATATTCATGAATATATGTATACTTGTCACTAGTTCGATCTCCATTTAACAAGGGTTGAATCATTGAACTGTGAAGTAATTTTAACTACCAACCCAATTTTACAAACATCAATCTAAACAGCTCAGTCAAACAAAAAAATAGTACAAAATTTTACTTGGGTTGATATACTTTTAGACAAATTCTCACATAAAAATTCAATACATGAATTGTTATTATACGAGTAAAATGAAACCTAGGAAGTAGAGGCACATCAACAAGAACCTCAACAGTTACAACAGCAAAGTTACACTATAAAGAAGGCTGAAAATGTTGCAAGCCTTTACACACTTTTAAAGAATATTGTGCATAGGATAGCATCTTCATTTATTCTAGAATCATCCCATTAGACCCTCTCATAATACCTTGATTTACGAGTTGGCAAATAACCCCACCAATTCTCTTCCTTATATCTGAATGTATGAACATAACTATACTGTAGGCTTAGAAATAAAGTTTAAATAAACCATTAACATTAAGTTCTATTTTTCTTGATCAAGGCATAGGCATCACTGTATATAGCCACTGCATTCGACAAGACAGCCAGGACTATCATAAAGACAGATATAATCTTGTCAGTTTTGGTTGTTATGTTGTATCGATCCCTGCATTTTGAAAAACAAAATGCTTAACAACAATTGTTGAGTTAATTAATAGAAAATGTTAACATTAACCTTTACAACTAATGTTAAACAACTAAAAGTGATAAAGGTTCAGTAAATTTCTTTTTTTTTTTAATAAACTTATTACTTTTGGATACTTAAATGTTAACAAAACCGTTTTTGCATTAGCAAGTATAAACAGCATAAATAGCAAGTCATTCTTCTTGTATGAGCAAGTTCCTGTTAGGAAGCAAAAAAGAAAAAAACTAAATATAACATTTAAATAGCATCAGCAAACGTTTTGTTGTCTTAAAATAATTAAATATGTTATCTATTTACTTTTCCTATTTCCCTCCACCATGAGACACATATCTAAAGACAACAAAAGAAGCATATTGGAAAACCAAAATCATTGGTGAAATAAAAGAATTGAGCAAAACCAAACTCACCTAAGTGTGATGGCAGCTGGAAATATGAATCCTACACAAGCAGCAGCTGTTGCTCCAGTAAACTGGAAAATATCCCAAATGCTGGGTATGAAATTTGCTCCCAGGAAGATGACACCAATAAGGAAAATAGTAATTGATGAAAATCTGAATTTATCTAAAACCAAAGGCCTAGATGATGAAAAAAGGAGACCATCCAGGTTGATCCGTACTGCATAGAATACTACTGGAAATACAAGAACAAGATGCGCAGCATAGCTAAAACGAACGGCATCATTGAGCACTGAACCAAAAGGGATTCCAAGATCGGTATCAAAATTTGCAAGCACATCATCAAGTGTTCCTTCACCAAATAGGAGGAACCCAAAGAAGCTTGTTAGTAAGTACACTGAAGCACATAGAGCAAGGGAAGCTCTTACAACCCCATGGATCTGTGAGGAGTCCTCAAGTTCATTATCTATGCTGTGAACTGCAAACAAAGAGTGCACACAATGCAACCATCAGACTATATATCCATAAAGCAAACAGGTAGATCAAGATAGCTAATTGCAGTCATGTCATACTACCACATAACTGAAACCTTACAACAGTTGTCCATGTATAATAGTACATGAGAAATCATTACCACTTCAAGCAACCGAGCGTAGGAATCAAAAAGGTATACTTGCATTCATCATGTTGTTAACATAGAATGGACTAAAAGTATATGATCCAGGTTCTTATCAAGATCTAGTGTGCACAGTTTGGACTCACGTTTACAGCCAGAAACAAACCAAAATAACCTGAATATAAACTTTATCCCATCATAACTTGACTTGTATGGTACAAATCATCTTACCTTCACTGATATTTTGCTTTCAAATTAGTTGGTCATGGACAAGGTAAGGCTTGTGTATGGACTTGTCAGATTGACCTCAACATTTCTCATGAAAATTAATAGCCAACTAATAGTTACATAAGTATGCTATGCATTAAAAACAAGGGAAATGAATTCTGCACATATGTCTAAAATATTTTTCATACCATTGTAGTGGCAGATAAAGGCAGTCACAAGCACAGGAACTACAGTGAACAGTTCTAAAACTGAGGCTACATCAGTAATGATTGGGAAGAGTCTGGGCATCCCAATGCCTCCAATTATAATCTTGAAGATTGAGATTCCCACAGCGATGACAAGAAAAACAACTGCTAGTCCAACTGATAACGCAGAGGTGAATTTCAATGAATCTGCAACAACCACAGAGCGGGCATGATGGATTTGTTATAAAATGAGCCTAGATATATCTTGTTAAGATATCTCCCATGATCCTATCATATGACTTAAAAACAAAACAATTGCTCAAAGGGTTTATTTTGTTGGCATGAAAATGCAGGATGCATGAAGTATCAAAGGAAAGGAATGATCCTAACTGTATAATACATGTCCACTATTTCATGTCATTCAGGCATCATACTCATAATATACCATGCACTGCAACAAAACTACAGAGTTTTCCAAAATTTTCAGTTTATCATTCCCTTAATTTCTGCCATAAAGTATTTATTTTCACGGCATGACAAAATTGAGTAATATAGAAATTTATCATGCAGGTAATAGAGATTCTCATCTTACCATAAGGCTTTACACTATGATAGGATTAGTGGAAAGGGATGAAATGAAGGGAGGAACGGAATGGACTGACATTGTTAGCTGTTATTGATTAGATTGTTTAAAATATGATGGAAAGGAATGAAATGAACTTGATTGAATCTATTCCACCTTAATTACTTCTACTTCCTTTTCTTCCCCCAATTTGGGGTATGGGATCGAACCAATATTTTGTTTATAGATCACCTTATTCCAGTCATTTTCCAAACAATGTAATGAAACTCTTCCCCAATCTATATCATAAAATATCCAAAAAACATGATAGTTTTTATTCCATTCCAACCCATCCCACTCTATTCCATTCCACCCATCTATATCCAAACATAGCATTTACTAATGCTTATTAATTTGGTTATCAACACTTCCAACAAATACTTAGTAAGTAATTTGAAATGACATAAGCCATTTTAGCAACCCCTTAACATCACAAGCAAAACCATAAGTGGTCAAAACTGGAGCTTATACATCCCTCCCTAAGCATGTATTCCAGAGTTTCAATCATTTTCAATAATTTGTAATTTAATTAAAAGTAAACTCTCGTTCCTTGAGATTGTATGCCTGGGACAGTTTAGCCCTCAGATTTTAAACTTCTGCAAATCCTTGATTTTATAAAACGAAATTCACTATAATCCTTTTTTAATTCAAACTGATATTAAAAAAAAGGACTAAAATGAATCATCTTTTAGAGTTAAGAACTAACAGAGAGAGTTTTTCAAATTTGAGAAAATAAAATATCCAACCCATTATTATCTTGAGGACTAATTCAAAGGTTACCAGATAACATTTTTTTTTCTTTTTTCACTTAATGAAAATAAAGAACATTTACCAATTCGCTTAAAGCAGACCAAAGGTGCAAACACAAAAAGTGTTGTAAACACAAGAACAAATGTACGCCCAGTCCACCAGTGGACTCCAAACCATCCTTCAAGGACGCCAGAATGGTGAGTTCCACTTGAAGATGTTCCAGAAATCACATCACCTTCAATAAGAACAATACAAAACTGAATTAGACAACATTGATTGGTAAGTAATCATAAATGGAAGTTCCACTTAAACAAATTTTGAAATAATAGGCTTAGAAATATAGTCATTACCAATAATAATCATGTAAATAATGAGCACACCAACGTTATTGACTATAACACATATCTGCACCAGAGCTTTTCCATATTTGCCAAAAACATCCCCCACAAGATTTGCATAAGAGGAAAGCTTCCCTGCCCGGGAAATCCTAATCATGAACTCAATTGATTTCTCTGTCAACAAAGCAGTTAAGATTATAGCAAGAAGACCAGGCACCATCCCCAACTTCTTCACACATGCTGGCAACCCCATGATCCCAGCACCAATAATTGTGGTGGATAAGTTGAAAACAGCCCCAGAAAATGAAGCTCCATTAAAATCATTAAACTCTGCACCATCAATCTCCTGAGTCTTAGGTATCAATGGAGCATTCTCATCAACAATTGTCTTGTTCTTTCTTGATTTTGTCTTCTCTTCCTTAGGTGCAAGACTTCCATTTGTCATCTTCAGCTTTCAATTTTTCTCTTCTTTTTAATGAAAATTTAAATTCAGCTTAGCAACTCTGTCAAAAACAAAGCACACCCATTTTTCAAGTTGAAGAAAAGACTCAAACTTTGGAACAATTAGTTCAGCACAATTCCCATACTCAGTAATATAAACCTGAACAACAATAATTCAAGATACCCCAGAATCCAGAAAATAATTAAATAAAACAAAGATTCAAAATTTTAAAATTGAAACCCAAGAGAGATTTAACAGAACCAAACAAACCTCTCTAGCAAAATAAGCACCGAATCCGACAAATTCAGAGAGATTTTGAGTGTGTTACAACAAGCTTAACAAAATGAGAATAGTGGGAGAAATTAAAAGCCCATGAAAGTGGAAGATGAAGATGGTTACAGTTTGAGAGTGTCGATTGATATTACTGTAGTGTATTGGACAAGTGTTGAAGATACGATAAGTATTCATCAACTGTGTCAGTAAATTGTGAGCTTGTCGGCAATGGAATTGCTATTGAACAACATCACAACTACTTTTTTTTGGAATTATATATTTCCGAATTTATAGTTCATATGTTTTCTAATTTTTTCCAACTTGTAAAGTTTGACAATCATAAAATGTCGTTTAGAATAAAAATAAAGAAAGTTAAATAATAAATTTTTAATATATTAAAAGCAAATGTTAACCGTTAGATAGTTAAAGAATTAGAAGTGTGAAAATTTTTAATAAAAGATTATTATTTATATATTCATATAATAATTTTTGTACATTTTAAAGGTGATTTTTATTAAATAAATATTTTTTATTAGAATTAAATGAAAGTTGGTCCAATTAGTAATAAAGATTGAATTCACATCTTACAATGATATCAATTCAAATTTTACTACAACATATAATAATTTTGTGGATAATTTATAAAAATTTTATGTGTTTTTTTAATCTCAACACAATTTAATTCATCTAAACTTTGTGTCCACAAAAAAAAATAATGCCTTTATAAAATTTGTTGGTAACATTTTATGCATATACTTTTTCATCTTTTTTATAAAAATTAATTAACAAGTTTAGGATAATTAAAAATTTTAATTAGTTTAGTTAGCAATATTAAATTGTTATTAATTTATATATATAAGTTATCTTTAGATACATTTGTTTAATGTCTCTTTATCTAATTAATTATTGCGTCTCCAATTAATAATTTTTATTTAATTAAAAATATTTTTGTAAAAAATAATTAATACAATAATCAATTTGAGTTGAATCCTATAAAAGGAATCAAAATAAACTTTAGTTTTTGTTTCCATAAAAAAAGGTCGGAGTATATATATAATTTTCTTAGCAAATATTAAGTATTTAGGAATGGTAAGTTTATATTGAAAAAGTAAATATTTATTAATTAAAAATATAAAAATTGAGGTTAAAATTATATATATATATATATATATATATATATATTATACGCGAGAACATTATGTAATAATAAAAATAAAAATATTTAATGTAGGTCATTAAATTTTATTTAAAAATTAAAAAAAATACCTATAATCTTCTTAAGTGATCATGCAACTACTGACCTGAAATTTTATTACCTAATTTATTTAACTCTTTTCAAAAAAATATAATTTTTATAATCTTAATTATTTAAATAAAATTTAATAATTTATATCAATTATTCTTATTTTTAACTGTAATTCATATTTTTTGTATATATAAATGAATAAAGAGAGAGAAGCTTTCTTTTTTCTGTCTCAATATATTCAAACTTGAGAGTTGGATTAACACTTATTAGTGAGACTAATATATAATAGTTATATAAATGCAAAGGCATGCAAATGGTCTTGAACAATAATTATATCAGGATTCTGTATAAATGATGACCGGTGCTTTGTGAAATGGACACAAAAGTATGTTGTTACTATACAGGTATAATTTTTATTGAAATATATTTGCAACATTCCCTAAAAACAAAATATTAAAATGTTTTTAAAATTAATTTTAAATATATAAAGGTAATCAGTATTTATTAGAAAATATTTACTATATTTTTATATTTATATATAAAAAATATATTTTCAATAAAATATATTAATTTTAAATATTTAAAATTAACCTATAAATTTGATGTTAACAAAAACATATTTTTAAAACATTTGTTAACTAAAGCATGGAACATGTTGCTTTTGCTTCAACGAGAGTCTTATTAGCGGAAGTCTTAACAAATTAGTAAAAAATATAAAATATTTGTTAAAAATTATGTTAAAAATATATTAAAGATTATAATAATAATATGATAATAATATTTTTTGATAAAAATATTAAAATTTTATTTTCTTTATATTTACTCTTTAATGATGTTACGTGTATTGAAAACCTAAACCTATAACGGTAACAATATAACCATATATTATTAATGTCATTCATTTAAACATTTCATGACAGATTTAAAATAAAATAAATTCAACAATCTATGTTAAATGAAAATAAATATATATTATTTATGTGTAAATTTTTTCTTTCTTTGCTCCATACCAATTTGTTTGGAGATAATTATTTTTTAAAAAACTTGCATTTCTTTTATAAAATAAACAAGGTTATGTAGTTGCAGTTTTTTTTTAATATGAAGAGTGGCGTTAAAAGTTTGAAGATATTGTTTTCTGTCAACTATGTAAGTCATTCACTATTGATTAGTGGTTTTATTATTAGTTGGACGAATTTTTTAAAAATATTTTTTTAAATGGTGCAAACTAAAAAATAATTCTCTGTAAAGATTAAAATAATATTTATTATATATAATTTTACTATAATGTATAATAATATGCATCATATTTATAATATATTTTATTTTACATCACAGCATGAGTAAATGCGGTATATATAAAATATAAAAAATTATACATTATATTTATGTAAAAAATAAAAAATATGAATGTATTTATTACACTAATAAATATAATCTTAAAATTTAAGATATTGTTTAAATTTTTATTAAATTTAAAAATGGATGATAAAAATTATAATGAATAATAAAAAATTAACATATTTGATCTATTTAAATTTATAAATAATGGTAAAATTAAAATAAATAAAAAATATAATAACTAAATTATTATCTAAATATATCTACTATTTTTAAATAAAAATTGCAGTAACATTTTATAGATATAATATAATTTATAATATATTATTACTATTTTAAGTTTTTATACTTAATCGTAGAAAGTTAACTTATAATATGATATTATTATTTTAATTTTTAAATAATAAATTTAAATTTAAGAAATTAAATATTTAAATTCATATATTTGTTTATCTTTTAGGTTAAAAAATTATTTACCTAAAAAATAACATATTAACATATAATTAAAATATAAAATTATTTAATTATATATTTTATGAATTTATATTAATTCAAATAATAAGATGCTTATTTTTTTAATAAATTTTAAATTTAAATTTTATAAATATAAAATAAAATAAACTTATGTTCTTAAAAGTAAACTCACTCAATGAAATTAATTAACGATCATCATAAAAAGTTATTATATTCTTTCTTTTATTATTTATTGTAACTTTTATGCATATTTTTATATTTAAATAAAAATATTTTAGATTTTATTTATTAATGTAATAAATGTTTTTATATTTTTTATGTTTTACATAAATATAATGCATAATTTTTTTCTTCATGTGTGATATATTTATTAACACATCTTAGTACTTTTTATTTTGCACTATTTAAAAAAATATTGTTAAAAAATACATCAAAATGGTAAAAAAATCACTAATTAGCATTATTCTCATTTTATTATCCGTTTAGAGATAATATTAATTGTTATACTTTTTAAATATTTTTATTTATATAAAAAATAAAGAAATAAAAAAAAGGACAGTGTATAAATAAAAATAAGTTAAAAAATTATTCAATTATTATAATATAATAATTAAATTTTTAATCTATATAGTTTTATTTATCTTTAAATAGATAAATAAAAATAAAGGTTATAGAAATTCTGCTTTAAATGGAATATCTTTTTGAACCAACCAAATGTTAGAATTAGTAATTTGATTATTTTCAGAGTATATATTATTGTTTAGTTGTTTTAAAATTACATTTCAATTATTTTAACTTTATTGGATAGACATAATTTTAAATCAGTTCCTAAAAACAAAATTAATAACACGCACAACACAGAACCGATCAAGGTCATAATTATTTTGTTTCTCTGTAACCAATGAGGCTATAAAGCCAAATGCAAGATTATATCATGTTCCGACTTATTTCATAATTTTCCATTTTGCACATTTTTAAATGAAATTCATAATTAAATACTATGAACTCATAACTTTTTCAACATCATAATAAAGTACTGTTATTAAATGTACATAGGGTACTTTTTTTCTTCTCTTTTCCTTAAAAAGTCTCTTGTTCATTTTTAGTAATAATAAAACAAGAAAAAGAATGGCTGGCGGTGAATATTTGCCATGAAAAGAAAAATCAGATGACCAAATAAAGAAATTTATAATATTAATTTTGTTCACCAAAGTTGTTACATGATATTTTTAAAATTTCTAAAAAAATTTAAAATTTTTTCTTTTAATTTTCATTAATATTTTTTATTTATTTTATGTAAGTGTTGATCTACTTGTTATGTTACTAGCCTTTTAAATTTTCATTTTTTCATCTAAATTATTAAATAAACAACTAAAAGTATATTGAATTTAATAAATTAAGAAAACTATTATTATATATACATTAACTATTATCTTTAATTTATTTGTAAATTTTATTTTCTTTTAACTTTTACATACATTATTTAATTTTTATTTTTTTTCATGTCGAGTTAGTAAAATAATAAAAAATTAAAGTTTGAAAGATTGGGAATATAAAAATTCAAGAAACATATATGTGAAAAAAAAGAAAAAGATAAAGTAATAAATTTAAAATTTAAATTTAAAATTTAAAAATTTATGTCACAATTTTGTTATATATACATTTTAAATGTATAAATATTATACTTTAAATATTAAATTAAAGACACCAATAATCTCATATTATTTTTTTTATACTTTCAGGTACGTGGATTACAATTTTTTTGATAAATGTTAATGAATAATTTTAAAGTGTGTTTGGTAAATTAATAGATAAATTAATTTAAAATTAAAAAGATAGTTGAAAATTAAAAGTTGAAGATCGATAAGTTACCAATTAAATAAAAAATAAATATAAAACTATTTGTTGAATTAATTGATAAATATAAAAATATAAATAAAGATAATATCAAACAATGAATTAAAACAAGTATGTTATATTTTTTTAAAAATATATTAAAATTTAATTAAATAAAATCTTATTTTTAAAATAAAAATATATATCTTTAATTTTTACATAAATAAATTTTAAATAATTTTTTTAAAGTAATATTTTATAGTTTTAAATTTTTATCAAACAGTTTAATATTTTTAATAAATTAAAATAAATAATATATATTTAAAAAATAATTTAAAATATAGTATTTTATAATAATATAAGAATAAATTTATTAAAATTATAATATTATTATAAAAAATTAAATAATATTGAAATTATAAAAATAAATAAATAAACAAAAAATTAAATTATAAAAAATATATTAAAAGTAAAAATGAACAAAATATTTCAATTAAAAACTAAAAATATAAAAACTATTTGAAGTAATTTTTTTTAAATATTAATAATTTTATAAAAAAAAAAACTAATAACTATTAGAATAAATTATTTTATTAAATATAGTTGAAATATTTAATAAATTTTTTAGCTGATAATTTAAACTTTTAGCTACTGAAATATCTTATCAAATACATTTTTAAAATATCAATTATTTTTATTAAAAATAAAAAATATTTAAATAATTTAATATTTATTATAAATAATTAAAAATATTTTAACAAAATATATCAAATAGTCTTCGATTAATATTTTTAAAATACTTATTAATAAATACCATTACTTTATTTTTATAACAAAAGTTATGAAATTTGAATATATAATCTCTTTCTTTATAATTAGATGAATTTTAATATTTTTATTTTATTTTATTTATCTGAAATGACATGAGTCTTAATTTTAATTTAAAAAATGAGAAAAAGCAAATGTGACAGTTGACATAATCTTTCATATCCACCATAACTGGGGACAGTGATTACTGAATATAATAATTAATAGTAAGCATTAGTCTTCTTAACACCGTGTGTGGAATGAAACTGAGAAATTTTAGCGTGATTTTTTTTTTTTTTGTTTTGTTTGGTTAGCTTAGATTTGAGAGAGAGGTTTAAATTTAAGTAGGAACCAGGAAACTGGAAAGGGGGAGAGGAAGGGATATTTTTTCCTTTAATAATTAAGTTTTAAATAATATTTTATATAATTTAAAATTATTAAAAAATTTATATTTAAAAAAATATTATATAAAGTAGTACAATTTTTTATTAATTTATTATCATTATCATTATTATATAATTTATTATTTTTTTCAATTTTTTCAAATAATTATAATAGAATTATTTTTATTCCACTCTTATTTTTATCATAAAACAACATATTTTTTTATAAGAAACTTCTACAATGGTTCTAGTTCGTTATGACCATTCATGAACGAAATTTATTTTTTTTACTTGCTTCAACAAGTTTTATTTATGAATAGTTTATTTATTAGTCCTCACAATCACAAGTCACAATCATAATAATCAATTTACCCTTTAGTTATCCAGAAAGTACACCAACGTCAAATTAGGGGCATCCTGACTAAAACAACTCACTGGTGTTGAAGCAGGACACCCATTCGGAGAACAATTAATAATAATAAATATTTATAATAATTATATAACTTAAATAATATTCATAAAAATAATGTAAAATAGAACATACTAAATTAATATTAATTTCATAATATCGCATTCTTAATTAATAATAATAAATGCAATAATATTCAAAATAAAATAAGAAATTTTAGATAATATATTATGATAATAATAATAAATAATATTTACATTAAAATAAAAATTATTAATATTTATTTTACATGAATAAATATTTATAATATATGAAGATAAACATGTTATTCATATTTAAATCACAATAAATATTTACTTTACAGAAAACTTCACTTATAATAAGCATATTAAAAATTATTATTTTTATTTAAAAATATTCTATATTTTGTGTTATTATCCAATAAATATGAAATAAATTTAATATAAATCATCTAATATGGTATGGGTCTAATTCTCTTCATCCATCTCCAGGCTTCATTAACCCATTACATGCATTTGTTAACTTAAAAAACCCTATGACCGCTGAGGCTGTTATGATCAACCTTAACAATTTTTGGGATTCTAACTTAGTTACATTAAGTTAAATGTATGTATTATAATGAGGTTAAGGATATTCTTGTATAATAACTTAATGAAATATTTATTTAATAATTTTTATGTATAGATTTTATATTATAAATTTGATAAAAATTTATTAAAATAATATAAAAATAATTTATTTTAAAAATTATATTAATTTTTTAAAAATAGTAAGCTTAAAAGAACTTCTAAGAGTCATAAATTAGTTTTATAAGTTTCCTATAAAATTTTCTAAATAAAAACTAAATAATTTGTGCAGCTTATGAAATATAAGATTTATGAAAATAACTAGAGTTCAATTAGTAGATATTGTCAAAAAGTAATTTTTTATTTAAAATGTGTGTTGAAAAAATAATTTTTTTAAAAAAAACTTCAAAAATTAGTTGAGAGATAAAAATTAATAAATTAGCTGATTGATTAAAAATATTTAATAAAATTATAAGTTAAATTAATTGATAAATGTAAAATAATAGATAAAAATATAAAATCATTTAACTAAAACTTGACATTTTTTAATTATATATTTAAATAATTTTTATAATTTAATTTATTATTTAAAATTATTTATTATCTCAAAAATTTGAATGATAAATTGTTTAATTTTAGTATCATTTACAAATGTATTCATTGCGTAATTTAGTAATACTAAACTCCATAAATAACATGTTGATATAATAATATATGATGTTATTTTAACCATTATATTATATCATTATTTTTATTTTTAATGAATGCTTTTTAATTTTTTTTATTATAATTTTTTTGTTATTATTGTTATTTATACATATATTTTATTAATACTATAAATAAAATTTATTATTATTATTATTATGAGTACATTTATTATGGTTAATATTTTTATTTATTTTTTATTATTTTAAAGTTTGGTAATTAATCACATTCTCTATTTCTTTTTTATATTTTATAATTATTTTAATAATATAACAACATAATTCGTATAACTATTGGAATAGGAATTAACTCTAATAAAAATAGATTTAAATGATGATTATTAATCTTTTAAAGATGATTGAGTTAATAGACATTTTTATAAAAATCTCAAAAACATATTAAGAAAATCATAAATATAAATTTGGATGTATTCCTATTTATAACTTATTTGTATGAGAATCATAAAATTTAAGATCATTAAAAATTTGATAATTTTTAGAACTGCATACTAAACAGAAATTTACATCTAATATTAAAGCTTGGTATTATGAATTTTGTGATTCTTCATAAATATTTGCCTTTTCCCAAACTTATATGAAACGGTTGTTGATATATTTAGTAACTGATTTATTTATGTGAATGAGAATAGTGTTTAATATATCTTCATGGTTTCATTTTGCATTTCCCCAATAGGAATTTGTTTTCCGAACCCAAGTTTATAAATTATAAATACATGGACACCAGGCAGTGCCTGGATCCATATGGAACCATAATATATAAAAAAATTACATGACAGTTTTAACGTAATTATGTATGATATTTATATTTTTCTAATTTTAATTTTTTTAATTATTTAAAATTTATTATATAGTTTATTTATCTAAATTTGATTATGTTAATCAAATAAATAAAAGCTTATCATGCATATACATATTCATTAATAATATTTTATTTAAAAAATTTTCTATTTTTAACCCTCTACCATCTTTCTTTTGATTATCACAAAAGCATTTTTTTTAAGTTTAATCTTCCATTTTTTTTAATCCTAAATAAATTCTTTCAATTTCAACATTGTTTTCAAATATGCCAAGATGGACCCTATTATTTTTCCATTCCATAAGGATGAGAAATCTAGTGACATCTGATTTTGCAGCTTACGTTTTTGTTTATGTTTACCATTAGTAGAATGAAATTTTTGTTGAAATATTCAAATATAATTATGTTAATTAAAAGATATATATATATATATATATATATATATATGATGGAAATTGAAGATAAAATGAAAGAATTTACATAAAAAAACAAAAAGTATAATTATATTTTTAAAAAAATTAATATTATAATCATAACATGTTACTTAAAAATGATTATATAATAATAAAAAAATAAAAATATTAGATATAATTACATTAAAATTTAAAATTATAAGTAAAATTTACCTTTTACATTATTACGGGGTTGGTTTAACATGGACTTCAAGGAGATGTGTCTATCATGGTCCTCTTTATTATACACCGCCCGATATAATATACTTTATTTTAATGGTAAGGATGAATTTGCTCTAACCTACATAACCAGTTATACTCTCAATCATACGCGCGATGGATCAATTTTTTTTCTAAGAAGGCGAACAATCAGTTCGAGCTGGTTGGAGCTTTTTCTTACATTTGGAGTTTGGTTTTAACTTCTCAGTTACAAATTTTAAACTGAGATCTTCTTTGGGTTCGATGAGAAAAAAATTTATTTCTTTCTATCTTTCTTAACTATGTTTTTTCTTTTATTTTTCTTTTTTACTTGGCTTCTTAGCTATATTTGGACATTGATCTTAAGGCTTTCAAAATATGGAACAAACGTTCTTAAATTGTTAATTTAAAAGATACAAAATTATATTCCATAAATATTTCATACAGTATAACAACGATTACACAATGAAGTTGGGAAAAGCTATCCCAAATTTTGGGCAAGAGCCCATAATTGAATGCTCTATGTTTAAAAGGGACATACCAACAACACAATGAGTCCTTTGTTGAAAGTATCGGAGTTATCTCGGATAAGGTTCTCAACATTTAGTTTAAACTTGTTGATTTGGAGTGGAAACCAACAGTGACATCGTTCTCTATCATAAATTTGACATAAACAGATATGTGGAGACCAAGAGCAGCAAGAGGGTGATGGAAAAATAACATCTTAGTGATACTCTATTGGTTTTCGAATTTGCTGCGAATGGAAATTTTCCGTAACCTTGGCTTTATGAATTGGATATTTAAATTAGATGAATATACTGGTTTCTTATATGTGAAAATAAAAATTGATTGATTTTTATCATTATAAATTATAGATGGAATTATTGCCATGAATATGGATGAGTCTTATGACTTTCGGACATTATTTATAGGCGAAGCATATTATTATATTGTGAATGTATATATATATATATATATATATATATATATATATATATGTCTATAAAAAATTAAAGTATAAAGTTTATTGATGAGTAAAGTGATCTGGAATTTTATGTTTTTGTTTTGTATATTTTAATTATTCATATTTAATTGATACTATTAAATAACATTTAAAGTTGAATTGAAGAATTGAAATCATTATTTATAATGTTATAGGAGGTTATTTAAATGTGCATCATTCCTTATTATTAATGATATGAGAATAATTTAGACATATTTAAAAAATATGTTTGTATATCTAAATATAACATGCATGTTAATTTGAAGATAGTTGATTGTCTATTAAAATATATTTATTTTAGCGTTATTATTGTTTGAAATTATGAATTTAAGTATTATCTAAAATGAACTTAGATACATAATTAAAAAGTTGTTTGTTCGAATTTATTAAATTTATTCAAAGTATCAAGCTTTAATATTTATTTTAGTGTTATTATTGTCTGAAATTATGAATTTAAATCCAAAGATGAACTTAGATACATAATTAAAAGATTTTTGTTTGAATTTATTAAATTTACTCAAAGCATCAACGAGCTTGCATAATGTTTGCAACTTCTATTAATTGGTTTGGTAGGTGGTTAAGTTTAATGGTTTAAGCTATGCAAATAGGTATGAGAAGATTTGCTTTAAGTTAGATGCAGGGGATTTGTACCGGGCTATAGTCCTGAATGTAAAGTTTGCAACCATTATTGAGATTAGTATCGAAGAGGACAAGACTTCATAGGAGGCTTGGGAGCGATCTAACAAATCAAACTTGAATTTGATGAGGATGATAATGATTGAAAATGTGAAGTTATCAATGATTAAGGAAAATAATGTAAAAAAATTTATGGTGAAAATTTGAAAGTATCTCTAATATAATTTTATTGAGAAGTTAATTTGTAACTAACTTTACGAGTGAGTTATAGAGTAAAAAGTTTTACTAGTTGCAATCCATTCATGATCAAGTCACAAGAATGATAAATCTGAAAGTATAATTAAAATTAATGTGTACGAATGTGAACGAATCTTGCATGGTATAATTTACCATAAATATATTTATTTTTATAGAATTATTTGATGTGAATGTGAGTATTATCTTAAGCAAAAGAGATTATTTAAAAGATTCTTTATAAAGAATGAGAAGATCTATGACGAGAAATAGGATTAAATATATGGAACAAACACTTCAAGATTTTATAAGAAAAATTTAAGAAAAAGATTATGTGGATCTAAACTTAATTTTAACATGGGTTAATTTATGTAATCACATTATCAAAATCTTAAGCGATAAGATTTATGATTTGTTATCGATTGCATTAGGATTTGATATTTATCTATAAGTTATTTGTTTAAAATTAATTGCAAGTTAAATTGTAATCTAATTAGGATTATTTGTTATCTTTTTACTAGATTGTAAATCAAATTGCAATCTAATTAGAATTTCACATTTGTTATCTTTTTACTAGATTGCAATTACAATATAACTAGGATTTTTTATCTGTTATCTTTTTACCGGATTAGGTTATCTATATAATAGGAGTTAGGAATTTAGTGTAAAGATGGATTTTGATAAATAATAATATTTTATCTTTAAAAAGTTTTCATCTCTATGTGAGTTGATTCCTTTGGTGCTTGGGAAAAGAACTATCATTGATAACATCAGTTCTTCCAACAGTTGCGGAGGTAATAGTCACGTTCCTCTTGATAATCTCGGTGCTCTTTGACAGATTGCGGTTTGTATCAGATTCCTTTATCTTATCATATCTGGATTCTCAAGATGTTCCATTATCGTTTCCAGATTCCAATTTATTCACGTAAGATGAATCATATCATTTAGCATCAGAGCTTTGACTCTTGGAATCAAGTGTCATCTATCCCTTATTTTATTTCATTCGTGTCTCTCTTATTTTCCACTATCCTTCATGTTTCCATTCATCTTTTGGTTTAGCTTTTTTTCCATTATCTACCTTATTAATTCTCTAAAAATAAAAAATAATTGTATTTATATCTCTTGCAGCATTAAAGTTTGTTTACCAAATATTCCATAGACAAGTGAAAAAAAAAGAAAAAAAAAAGTTGTGATAGAAATTAAAAAAAAAAGAATTTAAAACAATTTGATAAAAAAAATTAGTCTTCGTTCAATATACTATTTGAATTCTTGTTTCTTTGATTAGTATCCCCTATCCCGCCCTATTCATCTTGTGTATCTGTGACTCTTTTGTTATTTGTTGAAAAATTAAATGTAAAGTTCTTAGTTCAAGGACTTATAAGGAGAATCAAGAGGTAAAAGGTAAGAGTTGGTGAGAGTATTATAAAAAAATCCAATTCGAGTGTAAACACACGTTAAGAGCGTCAATATTGAGAATAAACACTAAGGAAGTAATTGATGGGATTTTATTATACTAATTTATTTATTTTATTCAATTTGCAGCATTGCTGACATGAGTGGTGAACTCCATCAAAATGAAACGAATCTAAAAATATTCATAAAATCAGTTCAATATCAATTCCAATAGTTGAATAGAGGTTGAAGGTTGGTCGGGGGTTTCTCATTGAAGTAGTCCCTAAAGATTACTTTACCGTGATTAAGAAACAGATTGGGATGAGAACTTAGAACTAGACAGTGGAAGTTTCAGAGAAAGAAGACGATATCGAGAAGAGAATGATAACAACTTGGAGAGTATTAAATTATCCCTTCCACCATTCTAAGAAAAGAATGAACCTGAAATTTGTCTTGAGCGAAAGATAAAAGTGGAGCATATGTTTGATTATCGCAATTAGTCGGAGGAAAAAAAGGTAAAACTAGTCACTGTATTTTTTAACAATTATGCCAATATTTGGTGGGATCAGTTTGTGCTTAATAGGAGGAGGTATAAAGAGAGACATATCCGAACATGGGAAGAGATGAAAGTAGCCATGGGAAAAAATTTGTGCCAAGTCAATATCGTCGGAACTTGCACCGAAAACTATATAGTCTTACTCAAGGCATCATAGGTGTTGAAGATTATTATAAGGAGATGGAAATTGCTATGATAAGAGCCAATGTGGAGGAGAATAGAGAAGCCATTATGCCAAGATTTATTATAGGAGTAAAAGAGAGATAACTGATGTGGTGGAGCTACAAAATTATATGGAGATAGAGGAATTGCTTCTTAAAGCTATTTAGGTGGAAAGACAACTCAAATCTATGAGCACTCACACATATGCTTCTAATTCATCATGGAAGTCTAATTGATTTAATAAGAAGGAAGATCATAAACCAAAAGAGGCTTATTCTGACCAAATGAAAATTTAAAAAGAATATAAAATGAAAGAAAAAGGATTAGAAAATCAAGAAAAAGAAAAGAGAGAGAAATTGAGAGTGAAGAAAAAAGTAGAAAGTAAAAAAAAAAAGTGAGAGTGAAAAGAAAGAAAAATAAAAAATAAAGAAAATGAAAAGAAAGTTTGTGTATTTACTCTCAAAAGGGAGGTCAAGAGTGTTTTGAGGGTAAAAGAGCAAGTTCTTGTACTCATGTACAAGGAAATTTATTTTACTAACAATTATAACTTTTCTTTTCCTAGTATGGTTGAATCTTTGTTGTAGGAATTTGATGATATATTTTCTAGAAAACCACCAAAAAGTTTGCCTCCTAGAAGAGGCATTGAACATCAAATTGATTTTATCTCTAGTGGTATGATTTCAAAGCGACGAGCCTATAGAACTAGTCTTGAAGAGGCCAAGGAGATTCAAAGGCAAGTAGAGGAGTTGATGCAAAAAGGCTATGTGAGGGAAAGTCTTAGCTCGTGTGCGATTTGTGATATCTTGGTACCAAAGAAGGATGAGACCTGACGCATGTGTGTGGATTGTGAAGCCGTTAACAAGATTACTAATTCCAAACTTGTGGCATATTTTAATAAGAAACTTAGTGGGGCGACGCTCAACTATCCAACCTATGATAAGAAGCTTTATGCCTTGGTGAGAGCCTTACAAATTTGGCAACATTATCTTTGGTCGAGGAAATTTCTCATCCATTCTGATCATCTCTACTTGAAATTTTTAAAGTCCCAAGGTAAGCTCAACAAAAGACATATCAAGTGGCTACAATTTATTGAGATGTTTCCTTATGTTATCAAGTATAAAAAGGGAAAGGAAAACATTGTAGTTGATGCTCTTTCGCAAAAGTATATATTACTTACGACTTACAAAACCAAATTACTTGGATTTGAATTACTAAAAATAATATATTGTGGAAAGTATGTTCTGACCATGATTTTGAAGACTATTTTAGGCAAGATGGATATTTATTTAAGAAAAATAAATTGTGTGTACCTAAGTGTAGTGTAAGGGAAATGCTTATTAGAAAGGCTCATGAGGGAGGATTAATGGGACACTTTGACATTCAAAAATCTTATGATGTTTTACATGAACATTTTTTTTTGGCCAAAAATGAATCATGATATTAAACTTATTTGTAAAAGATATATTACTTGCTTGCAAACAAAATCTAAAGTAATGTCTCATAACTTGTATACACCCTTACCTATTCCTGAATATCTCTGGACTGATATTTCTATGGATTTTATATTAGGGCTGCCTAGCACCTCAAAAGGAAAAGATACTATTTTTTCCGTTGTAGATAGGTTTAGCAAAATGACACATTTTATTACTTGTTCTAAAACTAATGATACAACTCATATTACTGATTTATTTTTTAAAAAGATTGTATGTTTGCATGACTTACTTAAAATTATTGTAAGTGATCGTGATGTTAAATTTCTTAGTCACTTTTGGAGAATCTTATGAGGTATGTTGGACACTAAATTGTTATTCTCTACTATGGTCCATCCATAAACAGATGTACAAACTGAAGTTGTGAATAGAACTTTAAGCACCTTATTACATACTATAATTCAAAAGATTGGGAGAATTGTTTGCCTCATGTCGAATTTGCATATAACAGGGTTGTTTATACATCTACTTCCTTTTCACCTTTTGAGATTGTATACAGATTTAATCATTTATTGCCTTTAGATGTTTTACCATTTCCTACTAATGACTCTTAATTTGGATAGAAAGCAAAAGACTAAATTTGTGCAGAAATTACATGTCGAGGTTCGTGCTAATATTGAGAAGAAGAATGAACATTATGCTCATTAGGAAAACAAAGGATGCACCAAGGTGGCCTTTGAACCTAGTGATTAGGTGTGGGTTCACTTGCGAAAGGAGTGGTTTTCAAGTCAAAGAAGTTCCAAACTACATCCTAAAGGAGATGGTTCATTTCAAGTGATTGAAAGGATCAACGATAATGCTTATAAAATTGATCTTCCAAGTAGCTACAGTAATGTGAGTGTCATTTTCAATATTTTTGCTTTATTCTTATTTTATGCAGGTGACCTTCATGATTTGAGGATGAATTCTCTCAGAGAAGGAGGGAATGATCTGAACGTGAGCACTACGTTAAGCGAAAGAGATTATCTAAAAGATTCTCTACAAGGAATGAGAGATCCTATGATGAGAAATAGGACCAAACGTAAGGAACAAGCACTTCAAGATCTCATCAAGAAAGTTCAAGAAAAGGACTATGTGGATCCAAACCCAGTTTCAACATGGGTTAATTTATGTAGTCATATTATCAAAGATCTTAAGTTATAAGGTTTATGATTTGTTATAAATTGCATTACAATTTGATATTTATCTAGAAGTTATTTGACTAAAATTAGTTGCAAGTCAAATTGCAATCTAATTAGGATTTCTTATTTATTATTTTTTTTCCTAGATTGTAAATTAAATTGCAATCTAATTAGGATTTCACATTTTTTTTATCTTTTTACTAGATTATAATTGCAATTTAATTATAATTTCTTATTTGTTATCTTTTTACTAGATTAGGTTATCTATATAATAGGAATTATGAATTCAGTGCAAAGACAAATTTTGATGAATAATAATATTTTCTCTTTAAAGAGTTTTCATCTCTGTTTGAGTTGATTCCCTTGGTTCTTGGGAAAAGAATTATCCTTGATAACGTTGGTTCTTTCGGTAGGTCGCAATAAGAGACATATTCCTCTTGATAAATTCGGTGCTCTCCGGCAGATCACGATTTGTGTCTGGTTCCTTTATCTTATCATATCTTGATACTCAAGACGTTCCATTATCGTTTTTGCATTTCAATTCATTCACATAGGGTGAATCATATCATTATTATTTTGAAAGAGATGTTCAACATAAATGACTTAGATATACTTTCAGTAACATAAAAGTTAGAAGTATAATTCACGAGTTTAGATACTTATCAGAATTGAATAGAAAAAGTAATTCTAAATGAACTAAATCAATAAATTCTCTATAATGTTTGATATTTTAATAATTCAATATTTACTAAACAAATGGTTACATTAATTCAAATAGAGTAAAAATTTAAGAATTAATTGGATAGTATAGATACTTAGTTTAGATAAAGAATATCTTGAACTAATAAAATTATAAAAATGCCTAAAATATGCAAGCACTTATAGTTACTGGTCCAAACAATAAGCTTGTAAACATCTTCACAACATAGAAAATTATACTTGATAGGAGTATTAATTTTATACATGTAAAATACTCATAAGTCAGTGATCATATAAATATGTGAAATATTGAAACAAGAGAAGCACAATAAAATTATATGCTAAATGTTCAATTCTAATAAATTGGCCTTAACATTTACTTAAGATGCTTTATTAAGATTCAATTAAAATGCACACCAAAATATATAATAATAAAGTATACATTAGAATATATCTTAGTACAATAGAATGAGACTAAATACCAAGGTTCATAAGAACATGTCATATAGTCAAGTGCTCATAAGAATATATGACAATAAAAAAGTTTGAAAGACATATCATTAATTAAATACTAAAATGCAGACAATAATATATAAGTGTTAATAAGTCTCGGAACAAGCAGTTATGTATGCACGTATACTAATTTAACATACAATGATATTGGTAGAATTTCCATTAAAGTCAACTAATATCAAGATACTCCAATGGTATATAATATTTAATAGTAGAATCATAAATTTTACTAAAATACTCATTATAAGTTTAAATCTTTCTTCCTTTAATAATTGTACATATGAAAAAGGTAATAAAACAAAGTCAACAAGAGAAGTAGTTATAAAATAGAAATATAAAATTTAATAAAAAATGTTAATAAGAATCTTACAAAACTTGAGTTACATATTTAACCATATACTTTGTATATAAAATTAGGTAGATTATAAATGTCCATTTAATATTTTAAAACATAAAATTTTTTTATAATTTTTCAAGAAAATTTAATAAAGATGAATGAGATTATAATCTCTAACATATTAAATAAAATATTTGATCATTTATAATATTTTAACAATTAACTCATAAAAATCAAGTGCTATTACACAAATAACAAACCGTGCTATTAATACAAAAGATAACATATTATTATGTAAAAATCTCAATTTGTTAAAATATATTTTATTTTAAAATAAATTGAGTTTAATTTTATTTTCTTTAAACCTCACAAGCAAATTTAAAATTTGTAACTAAACTTATCAATTTATGATAATATAAAAACGTGATATATCAATTTATGATAATATAAAAAAGTGATAGAGAATTTATCACATATATAATTGATTCAAATAAATTTGATGATATCCTTAGTATAAATCATAGCAATAAACTAATAGTAGAGGATATGTAAAGAAAACTATGTTATTAAATAAAAAATTATTAATATTATAATTTTTATTTTTTCACCTTCGTTAACTAGACATTCGATTAAGTCAAAATAAAAATATAAATTTCTTCCGTTCGATAGAACAATAACTAAAATAATTTATTTAAAAAATATTTAGAACTTTAAATTAATCTAAATTTTTTTTTATATCATGATCATGTTAGATAATGTCACATTGATAAAGTATGTTTATCATTTACATAATTTAATTATAATTTATTTTATTAATTTTATTTATAATAAAAATTATTTCAAATATTAACGTATGAATATGGTATATTTATTATCTATATAATTTAATATTAATTACAACTTATTTCAAAAAAAGAATTTTATTTAACATAAAGAAAGTGTTAATTTGTAGAAATTATGCTCAATTAAATTGTCAAATTAAACAAAACAATATATGTAAATAAAATATACAATATTTTATGTAATGAAAAATCTGATAGATACTTTGAATCATAATTAAGATAAATTAATAGTAAAATAGTATATTATATTATATATATTATATTAATAACAATATATTAATAAAATATAATTATTATTAACATTAATTATTTATATAAATTTTAAATTATTTAATTTTAACAAAATTTTATATAATCATATTCCTAACAGGTGAGATCACAATAACACAAAGTATGATATTAAATATAATATAATAATAATTTATATAGAACATAAAATATAAAAATTTTATCAATAATTATAGATTATGTATTATAACAACTTTTAAATTTAGTTTTATATGACGTCTCACAAAAAAAAAAAACTATGTTACAAACATAAATGATAAAAAACTTTTATAAAATTTAGATCCTAAATACCTTAAGTTATAATAACAGGACTATTTTATTTTTATTAATTAAAATAGATTATGTTAAAATAGAAGTTCAAAATAAAAAATATTATAAATATATATATATATTAGTTATATTTTTTAATTTGTTCCTACTATAAAATATGTAATCAGTGAAGAATGTAGTAATAAATAATCAATAAATTAATCATAAAATTTATATTTTTAATTAATATTTTAAAAAAATTATTACACTCATATATAATTATATCATTTAAAATGTATTTAAATATAATAAGAATGAAAAAATAATTTATAAACTAAAATATTCATATATATAATTAAAAAATAAAAATTTACACTTAACCTCAAAAAAATATTATCTATGTGTGATGTCTCACGAAAGCAATAGAAAATTTTGTAATATATATATATATATTTAAATGATTTATAAATAAAATTGAACGATGATTACATATCAAATAAATTCTAATTTTTTATTAAATAATATAATAATATATATTATAAATATAAAAGATGATATTAATGATTGTTAAAAAGTTATTTTAATAATATTTTCATACACAGGTATTAAAAAAAATTTAGAATAAGATAAGATAATTTTAATCATAGATTTATGATTTAAAATAATATAAAATTACATAATTCACTACTTCTGTCAATTTTAAATTATTTTATTCCAAGATTAAATTATATTTTAAGATAATATTTAAAATATATTCATAAAAAAAATTAAAATAAAATATTAAATATTTTTGAATCTAGATTTTTAAACTAAAGAAATGAAAATGCAATATAGTTATAATTAATGAAAATTTTAATATTTAATTTATATATATATATTTTAAGATAATATTTAAAATATATTCATCAAAAAAATTAAAAATAAAATATTAAATATTTTTGGATCTAGATTTTTAAACTAAAGTAATGAAAATGCAATATAGTTATAATTAAGGAAAATTTTAATATTTAATTTACATAAAATTTTCATAATTATAATTATAATTATAGAAATTTATATTATAAATTTCAGGATGCATAAAGATATATTAATATATAACATAATGACTTAATTCATAAAATCAATTAAACTTAATTTTTACATTATAATATCATAATAAAAAATATATATTATATAATATATAGATATTATTAATTTATTAATTAATAAAAAATTAAATTATTTAATCCATATACATTATGTATAATTAGACTCATAAAGGATATTATAATTATACAATATAATTATAATAATCATGTTAAGAATATAATTATATTAACAAGGTACATAAAACACTATAGTTCATGCAAAATAAAAAATATGTAATATACAATTCCTAGGTTAAAATAATAAAGAATGCTGTACATTAGAAAATTATAAATAATATATGAAATATTAAAAAATAGGCCAAAAAAATTATAAGAATAAGTTAATTAATTGAGCTAATTAATCTCAAATTGATTAAAAAAAATAGTTAAAGTGTAAAAGAAATTAAAATTTTATACCAAAATTACATAAATTAAAAGAAAAAATATTTTGGAATAAAAATATTTTTTAAAACTTTAGGACGGATGAATTGCTTATCAATTCTACCATCTAAAAGATGTAAAAAAAAATTAAAAGTAGGTCATATAACTTACAAATTTGACTTGAAAAATTCTCCATACTGAAACATACAAATCCTATAAAATTTTATATGATTAATCTTATGAATTAGATAAAGAAAAACTCTAATCAATTTTAAAAATCATGGACTAGTTTATAAAAAATATCGAAGAAAGAAGTTTTTTATAGATCTACGGAGAGTAATTCATTCTATTCATCTTTGATTTCGGGTGAAACTAGGTAAAATTTTTAGTATATTAGTCGAAATCATAAACAATAAAAAATCATCAATATATTAATATTAATCCATTTTGAAGAAATTTGGATCAAAATTTTAGATCTAAAAAGTGTTTGCAAACACAAAAAAAGAAATATCCTACTTTATTTTACTTGTATATTCAATGAAATCTCTTTAAATTTGATGAATTTGGATTGACATTTTGGATTTAAAAAATGTTTACAAACCAAGAAAAGAAATATCCTACTCAACTTGTATACTCAATAAAATCTCTTGAAATTTTAAGATTTTGGTTAAAATGCATAAATAGAAAAAACCTTCCAAATCAATTTTAAAAAAGGTTAAGTAAATTGTTTAGATTTAAAATTAAAATAGAATAACAATTTTATTTTTAAAATTATAAAAAATTTAAATTTTATTCGAAAATATAACTAAATGTTACAAAAAGTTAATATTTGATTTGTGGTTCGTAAAGGAATAAAACCTCCTCAATTAATTTTATGAATTATTAATTAAATTACAACATTTTAAATTTGAGCATACAGGTACATTTATATTTTTGTTTCATTTATATTTAAAATACTAAAAATGGTAAAATATATTTACGCTTTGCTTAAATACCAATCGTTGAAATATTAAAAGATAATAATTAATAATTTAATTATTGCTTAGAAATATAAATTTACAATATTTTGATGATTCAAAATATAAAAAAAATGAATTAAATTGTGTGTACTTATTACTGTGTTAGAAAGCATGTGTTTTGATGAAAGATGTAGAAAAAGATGAGCAAAAATTGCTTTCTTTCTTATAAGTGGTCACTATATAAAAAAGATTTTTTAAAGTATTTTTTTTAATTATTTTACCACATTTTTAAATGTTGTATATTTAGATGTAGTAATAGGTAAATTAACATATTAAAGCATTTTTAAACATGCTTTAAAAAATATTTTTTAAAAATATTTCTAGTTAAAAATATTGTAAAAAGTATATATTTTATATCATTTTTAAAAAAAATATTGTAAAAGATGCATGTTTTACAACATTTTTAAAATAAAATGTTGTAATATATTACGCTTTTACAACTTATTTATAATAAAATGCTGTAAAAAGTTTGTTTAATACATTACATTTTAAAACACTTACTAGTATAGATGTTTTAAAAAGATATATATTTTACAACACTTAATGTAAAAAATATTGTAAAATATATATATTTTTAATTTATTTTATTTTAAGAAAATTTTCTATTTATCATAATTAAAAAAATTTAATTACATAGTATAAATTAAAAAAAATAGCATTTACGGTTGAAAATTGCATAAAATTAAGAAGACAAAGTTTTGAAACAATATTTTTATTAGACAAGAACAAATATTCATCTAAGGACTTAAAACTTAAAGAGCATATATAACTTATACTAGGATCTTGTTCATAATCTCTACATAAAATATATTTTAGAATAGATTGAAGTGAGATGATAACATCAATAATAAACTACATACTACAAATATAAGTTTTGTATTAGTGTCATATACATTAAAATTGAAAATAAGATATATGTACAACTTATTAAACAAAATTATTAGCCACATAACAGCACCATTCTTCTTTGACCTCAGCTAACTGGGAATGAGAGTATGTAGAACATTTATAACTAGGAAAGTACTGCATTATAATAATATCACAATAAAATCATGTTAGAATGAAACAATATTAGAGTTTCAATTAAATTAGAAATCATTGTGTATATAGAATCAATTTCAAATTGCATACCTCTTTTGGGATCACAATTTAATTTTCCAATATGATCTCTTTCATAAATCTCGTAACATAATAACCACAATCTACATTGTTTAGTTGACGGAGACACTATTAAAATAAAAATGAAAATTTATTAAATTAATGATATTGTTTTCTAAATAATAATGTAAACTTTTCAAAATACCTTTACAACGATCCAACTAATTGTATTTGACTTAAACTTTGATACTTTAACTCCCTTAGCTACCTTATAAATTTGGAAAGCTCTAACATGACAAATACAATAATGTAAGGAAATGTTTATCAATGCATAGAATTATTAATAAAAAGTAATTGCTTACAGCTTAAACATGTTCTTCATATAGGGTCGATCTCTTAGATCTCCATGCACAGAATCCAAATAATATATCGTTTCAGTTCTAGCATTGATAACAATTAACACCCAATGTTCCCTACAAAAATAGTGTTCTTTTAATAACTCCTAAACAAATTACATTCATTTAAATTCATTTCAAATGCTAGTTTATCAAAAAATTACTCATCCTACATTATAAGGAGCCAAAAATAACTTATCCCATTCTTGAAACATGTTAAAAACGTTAGTTACATATTGGGAGGAATCGTTAGCTAACGAAGATGTTAAATGAGGGGATAAAAATGAAAACCTCTTTGTCTTTTGAGTTGGGAGCAACAATTCAAAATACAAGTACCTTAAATAGAAATGTACAAAATAAATTATTACAATATAATATAAAATAAAAAATAAATAAAGATTAAATCTCTCTCTTTACTCATTATTATCTGTCACTCATATACTTATATGTAAATTACCATCGTGCTTTTATAGTGTTTTTCTTTACATTATTTTACAACCTTTTATGAAAATTAAAAAACAAAAACAAAGATAATAATTTAATTTCATCTTCACTCTTCTTTTTTTTTTATCAAAAAAACTAATGTAAAAAATGGCTAGCTGTAACACGAAAGTTTAAATTTTTATCCGTATTACTTTTTTTTATTCTCTCAATGCTTAAAAAAATTATTACAATTTAAGCTACTATTACTCGTAGAAGTGACTACTGTTCCATAAATTTTTACCTATGTAGAAAATTGAAATGATAAATTTGAATAGAACCTGAATTATTTTTATCCTTACGTACGTGTTCAGTATAAAAATAAAGTATATTAGGATTAAAATGAAGTTTTTACCGGACAAAATTAGTACTAGTGAAGTTATTAATATGTTCATGTATGTACACAATATTTTTAGTTAATTGTGAAAGATTATTTTTTAAAAAGTATTTAAATATATACTTTTAAAATTAATGGTCTACTAATTATGTGTAAACACCTATTTATGTCCGAGACCCCCAACCATTAAAATTAAAAAAAAGAAGTCCAAAAAGAAAATAAAAAAATACATATTTCAAAAATATAAATTAAAAATCTGAAAATCTGAAAATCTGAAATAGGAATTAAAAACCAAAAAGAATATAATAATAGAAAAATCTAAAATAAGAATTAAAAAATAGAACACAAAAAAAAACGGAAAAAACCAGAAAAATAGAAACGGTTTTTTTAAAAGTTAGAACAAAACAAAAAATTAATATAAAGAGGAAAAACTAAAATTAAAAATGAAAGAAAAGAAAAATTCAATAAAAAAATCTAAAATTTGAAAAATTAAAGGATCTCAAAGATGTAAATCAAAATCAGAAAAATGAAAAAAAAAATAAATAAAATAATCAAAATTAAAAATCTGAAAAAGACTTAAAATAAAAGGAAATAAAAATTTCAAAATTCAAAATTTGAAAATAAATATTGAAAATAAAATCTGAAGTAAAATTAATAAAAAAGGAAAAAAGAGCATAATTACAATGACAAGTCAAAAACAGAAAGATAGTAAAAACAGAAAGAAGAATATAAAAAAAAAAAACAAATAACGGAAATAGAAAAGAGGGAGAAAAAAACAAAAATCTAACTACCAAAAGGGCGGGGATTCGGAAAGAAACAAAGGGGAAGAAGAGAGAAGTTTTTTTGGAAGGGAAGATTGGAAAAAAGGCTCAGGGAATTCTGTCTCGGTTTCGAATCCCACGAGAGGCGTTTTTGGCCCAACAAGTCCCTACCTTTGAAATTACCTTACTGCACCTAGGGAATTCTCTTATTTCCCAGCAGGTCCTAGACCAGAAATGACCATACTGCCCCCTAGGAATTCACAAAATCCCTTTTCTATCCCCAAATTCCAGAAATTAATAAAAAAATTACAGAAAATAGAAAAATTAATAAAAATTTACAAAAAATAGGAAAATTAGTAAAATTTACAGAAAATAGGAAAATTTAATAAAAATCTAGAAATTACATAAAAATTAATAAAAATCCAGAAATTACATAAAAATTAATAAAAATTCAGAAAATTCATAAAAATTTATAAAATACAAAAAATCCAGAAAATTCATAAAAATTCCATAATTGCTAAACAATTACATTAAAAACTCAATTACCCCAAAAGTCAAAAAATGAAAATTCTTCTATTAAATTCAAGTTTTTCTTTTACTCAAAGACAAAATAGTTTGCAGTTTATTTCTTTTCAAAATTCTGAAAATCTTTTTTTCAAATGTTTTGGGATTTTTAAGTCTCACGCAATGAACTCTAAATGGGGAGCTGGCGGTTTACTTGCTGCTCCACATTTAGTAGTTCGTATAGGTCCCCGTGCTGCCTTAGCCGCCTCGGGCATTGTGCACGAGTGGACTTGAGGCCCTCTTCAAGACTCTAAAACCTCTATTTCTAAATATTTTAGGATTCTAGGTCTCACGCAATGGGCTCTAGATGGGGAACTGGCGGTTTACCTGCTGTTCAACATTTAGTAGTTTGTATAGGTCCCCGTGCTGCCTTAGCCGCCTCGGGCCTTGTGCATGAGTGGGCCAAAAATCCCTCCCAAAGATAAAATTTTCTCAAAACAAGATCTTTAAAATAATCTTTTCTCAAGCATTTTCGAAGGTCAAGCCTTCACAAACCAAATAATCTTTTCTCAAGCACTTTTGAAGGTCAAGCCTTCATAAACTAGAACTACGTAAGCCTTGAATTTCCCATTGCACCGGGGAATACGTAGGAGCAGGATCAAGTCCTATCAGGCTAACCTCCGTCAAATTATTTTTCACTTTAAAGGGATCAAACATTTTCAAAATCACACACTCAGTTTAAGGGTACCGTTCTTCGGAACGGGCGAGTAAGGTGCCTAACACCTTCCCTACTTGTAACCGACTCCCGAACTTAGAAGCTCATTCTTGAGTCAGGGTTTTTCCAAATATTTTTCCCTTGAATAAAAAATTTGGTGGCGGCTCCACATCATATAACTATTCATTTTTCAAATTTTAGCGAGTTCGTCGTCTCGTCGGAATTACGGTTGCGACAGATGGCGACTCCACTGGGGATATTAGAGAGTCAAGCCTGTTTGATTGAGTGTGTATTATATTTGATCCCTTCTCTATTTATTTTCACGATGCATTACTGTTTATCTATTTGTTATCTGTTTGTTTATTCTTTGTACAAACCTTAGGATAGACGAACGTTAAATTACTATATATATCTGTACAATTTCCCCAATTGCAGGTATCCCAATTATTTATGTGCCGTCATACATTGCATATGCATTTATCATGAGTGGGGCCCTACACCCGGGTCTGAGTGCTACCTAGGATAGAGGGATCTAGTGGTGTCACGCTGGGGCCTACGACCTGTGTGGCTATCACGAAAATCCCAGCTAGAGTGCGTCCTATTCATAATGCCCCACAACTAGTGGCTACTTCTACTGTTGTGGCAAGCATTGTGGACTGGAACTTGGCTCTAGTGACCTTATACCACAGGATTACAAACCACCTTTGAGAGGTTCATATAAAAGGCCATAGATCCTTAGGACAGGTAACCCGCATAAGAAGCAAAGAGGACACACACCCCTTTCAAGATACAAGGGATTTGAAGGCTACAATTGGGGAGATACAAAAATGAAATCAAGATAAAAATCAAGAAAACCAAAATAGAAGGAGAAAATTCCTAGGGAAAATTAGAAAAATCTTTTGGAAAATATTAAAAAGATTACGAAGAAAACTTAAAAAGATGCCTTAGAAATAGGAAAAATTATGGAAAATAATCTTTTGAAGATACTGAAAAATAAAAAGATTCAATAGATATAAAAAGATGAAATATTGAAAATCTAAAGAACGCTTTCTAGAAAGATTCTAGCAAAACTAAAAAGTTTTTCTAAACAAAACTAAAGGTTTTTCCAGCAAAATAAAAAATACCAAAACTCCTAAAAAACGAATTCCTTAAAAATCAAGAATGAATAAATAAAGAAACTCTGATTTATTTTCAAAATAGTCAAACTTCAAATCTCTAAAACTTATTTGTGCATAACATTCATTCATTCATTCAATCATGAATTTATCATCAAAAGGATGAATAGATAAAACAACTCTAATTTATTTTCAAATAGTCAAACTTCAAAAATCATAAAATTATTTGCACAAAGCATTGATTCATTCATTCATTCATAGAATTTCAAAAAATCATTCCACATATTCATACTCATTGTGCATCAACATTTTTTATCATTCAGGATTTTTGCATTCACATTATTTTTCAAAAAATTAATTTTCAAACTTTAACATAAAAATTGGAAAAACACAACTTCCTCGACATCCTTATAGAACTTGAGCACAATCAAGAATCATGGATGAGTTGGGAAGACAAAATGAGGAGCTAAGAAATAAGGTCAAATCACTGAAGGAACAGATGGCCGAGCTAATGGAGGCCATCCAACAGTCTAAACAGAAGGAGGCGATGGAATCCTTGCCGAAAGAACCAACAGACCCGTCATATCCTCCTGGCTTCACTCCACCATTAACTATGCCACCGCCAATCGAAGGAGTTCATTATGGGTTTCCTCATGGGCATGCACCCTCACAAGCCCAAACACAAACTTAAACACATAACCTACCTCCAAACACCATTTCACAAGCCTATCGAGCAGCCGTTGGGGGAACGCATCCTATGTTCACCTAAGGGTGGCACCCATCATACATACCACCTTCTCACCCCCATCGCATGCCTAAGGAATACCCAATCCACCCTTCGAATGAGAACATTGAAAAGTGGAGAATCCTAGAGGAAAGAATCAAGGCTATTGAGGGAAGCACTTATGAAACCAGAGATGCAGCCGACCTGTGCTTGGTTCCGGATATAGTAATCCCTCCCAAATTCAAGGTTCCTGAATTCGAGAAGTATCAAGGAACTAGCTGCCCGAAGAGCCATTTGGCCATGTATTGCAGGAAGATGTCTCCTTGCATGCACGACGATAAGCTGCTTGTCCATTTCTTTCAAGACAGCTTAACTAGGACTGCTGCCAACTAGTATACACAGCTAGAGCGGACCCACATCCGTTCGTGGCGGGATCTGGCTGAGGCCTTCCTCAAACAATACCAGTACAACATGGAGATGGCTCCCGATTGAACCCAACTCCAGAATATGGCCAAGAAAGGGGATGAGACCTTCAAGCAGTATGCTCAAAGATGGAGGGAGTTAGCCGTTCAAGTACAACCTCCATTATCCGAGAAAGAGCTGGTCAGCACATTCATTGACACACTCCAAGATCCTTTCTATTACAAGATGATTGGCAGTGTGACTCTTAGCTTCTCTGATGTCGTCATCATTGGAGAAAGGATCGAGGGTGGCATGCGTCGAGGAAGAATCACGCACAACGCCACAGCGACAGTTGACGCCTCTACAGAAAAGAAAAAGACAGGAGAGACCTGCAATGTGGCTTCTAATCAAGGCCAATACATTCCTCAAATGGCACAATATGGTCCAGCTGGCTTCCGTCCACCGCCATATAAACCATACACACCTTACACACCATACCCTTACGTCGCCACCACCTACCAAACACCCTACCACCAACTTACAATTACCCAACGCAAACCCGACCACCCACACCATACACGGTCCAAATACAAGCCATGAGCTCAAATTCTAGCCAAAGTCAGAAAAAGGAGAAAGATCCTGTCCAGTTTGATCCAATTCCAATGACCTACACTGAGCTGCTACCTCAGTTAATCCAGATCTCCCTGGTGGTTCCTTACTCTCTGAAACCTCAAGAACCACCATACCCTAAATGGTACGATGCCAATGCCATATGTGGCTACCATGCGGGGTACATCAGTCATTCTACCGAAAATTGCCAGGTTCTGAAGCATAAGGTGCAAGGCCTGATTGATGCTAAACGGCTAGACTTTGGGAAAATCGTTCCTAATCCAAGTGCTGAATCATGAGAGCTCATCCGCTGGCTAAGAAATGAGAACAGCACGACCAGTTGCTTTGTGTAAATCAAGCTATCGAGGAAGATCATCCAAGATTTGTCATACTTTTCAAAATCACTCTTTTGTAAATAAATCTTAATGAACATTTTTCATGTTTCTTGAGCACGTGCTTTACGTCATTGGCCTTACTTTAAAATTTACCATTCTTTTTATCCATTCAAATTTCTCCTTATTCCTATACCCAAACAGTAAATACTGATTGGTGATAATGTCAGTACTGTAATAAATAATCTTGAACGTCTAGTTAATCAAGCTCAAAGAGAAAAAGCCCAATGAGGAAGTAGAATAACAACCAGGGATTCTAGATCCCCAGTCAAAGTGTCTTGTCAAACAAAAATATCCCGCTGGAATCAAGTTCACATCCAGGCAAAATTAGGGATACACGATAAGATCCGTTGAATTAGGAACCAAAAGATCCCGGCAAGATCAACGTACAACTATTCAAGAAAAAGAGGAAAGCCCGCTGGATTGAATCAAAATGATCTAGGCAAAATCAGGGTCAAAATACAACTATTCAAGGAAAAGAAGAAAGCCCGCTGGATTAAGCCAAAACAATCTAGGAAAAAGTAGGGTTCAAAAATAAATCAATAAAGTCATGACCAAAAAGGTCTTGCCGGCTTCCAACAAAAATTCAGGCAAAATTAGGATCAAATAGAAGCCCGCTAGGTCAACAATCAAAACATGACCTAGGCAAAAGTTAGGGTACCAAAATCAAGAGCCCGCCAGGCCAAAAACTCTCAAAGACGACCTAGGCAAAAGTTTGGGCATAATCAAATAGAAGCCTGCTAGGTTGACAAACTCTTAAAGACGACTAGGCAAAAGTTAGGGCACACAATCAAGAGCCCGCTAGGTCAACAATCAAAACATGACCTAGGCAAAAGTTAGGGTACCAAAATCAAGAGCCCGCTAGGTTGAAAACTCGTAAGGGCGACCTAGGCAAAAGTTAGGGCAATACAAGAGACCTGCTGGGTTAAAAACTCAAAAGAACAACCCAGGAAAAATTAAGGTCAATTCGGGAATCTCAAGACAACATGACATTTCTGCACATCATATCTTCCTAAAACTGGGGCAAAATTTTGCCGTTTCTCAAGTTTGGCTAATTTGACAATCAAGATTATGAAAAGCAGCACTGGCATTTTTCATCAAAAGGTGCCATTTGGGCAATCGAACCCACATCTTTTGTCATCCCTCCCTTTCAAGTATACCACCTCAAACATCCTTTGCAAACCTTCTCTATTTCTTTTCTTTTGACCATCCAGCATCACTTTGTACACCTCAATAGTGCACATGCCTCAAGGAAACGTGAAAAATGTAAAAAGAATAAAAAGGATTAATTTTGAAAAGTCATGACGAGTCGGATGAATCCTCCACCGTTGCAGCACGACATGATTATTTCCAAAGGAATCATCTTCCTACCAGCCATGATGCCACCAAAGAAGGAATGTGTCTTATTCAATACTACTGACCGTTGTTAGGTCTCGAAGATCCTGGAAAAGAAAGTTCCAAAGTTGATCAAGAAGCCAAGAGATTGACCAAAACACCGAACTTAAGTCAATCTGTCTTGTCCTGATTTTTGATTCCTTTCACACCAACTAGAAGGTTGTCGAGGAAAGATGTGTCAGAAAAATAAAAAAAAAACAAAAAAATCAAAAATTCAAGAGAAACAAAAATTTTACACCATTTTGTGGTTTGCATTCAATAGCATCTGTTTCATCAAATAAGGATTTCAAGCATCAAAATAAAAATCTTGCATCATTTTACATATTTCAAGCATCGAAATAAGAACCCCACATCATTATTGCATTCTCGTCATTTACTCAAACAACACAAAAGCATCCTTATTCAAGCATTGCATAGCCCATTTTTCAAAACTAAATTTTCCGAATCAATCATAATTTGAAACCAAATCAAGTTCAAACTGGGGCAAATGCTTGCCCACACAAAAATACAATTTGAGATTATGGATCAAGTCCAAACTGGGGCAAACGCCTGCCCACAAAAATTTTAATTTGAGGCCATCCTCAAATTATGAACCAAGAACAAGATTGGGGCAAACACTTGCCTAGAAAATTCAAGTTAAGGCTATCCTCAATTCCTCAACGTCGAAAATCAAACAAAATACTTGCCCACACAATTCAATTTGAGGGCATCCTCAAACTCTAGGTCAAGCCCAAACTGGGGCAAATGCTTGTCCACACAATTCAATTTGAGGTCACCCTCAAACACAATTTAAGATCATGGAACAAACTAGGGCGAACATGCGCCCAGAAAATTCAAGTTAAGGCAATCCTCAATTCCAAAATTCCAAATTCAAGATAAGGCGAACATGCGCCCAAAAAATTCAATTTGAGGCCATCCTTGGATTCTAAAACAAGTTCAAACTGGGGCAAATGCTTGCCCACACGAATTAAATTGGGGGTTATCCTCAAGTTCTGAGTCAAGCTCACGCTGGGGAAAACGCTTGCCCACAAAATATTTAATTTGAGGTTACCCTCAAACACAATTTAAGATCATGGAACAAACTAGGGCGAACATGCGCCCAGAAAACTCAGGTTGAGGCAATCCTCAATTCCAAATTCAAGATAAGGCAAACAGGTGCCCAAGGAAACTCAGGTTGAGGCAATCCTCAATTCTAGAATTCCAAAACGTTGGGCAGACGCTTGCTCAAAATCCCCTCAAGTTAAGGCATTCCTCGACTACCAAAGACCTTCCAAACTGGGGCAAAACGTTGGCCCAAAAATCTTTCAAAGCAAGACATCTCTCAATTATCAAGAAATTTCCAAATTGGGGCAAAATGGTTGCCCAAGCCGCCTCAAAAATAATCATCAAGTGCCAAAAAACCTTCAAGCGCAAGGTAGAATGCATCATTCATTCGTGGCCTATGTTATCAGGCCATTGTATCCATACATTCCCGCTCACTGGCCTATGTTGTCAGGCCATAGCATTGCATCTTTACATTCTTGCTCACTGGCCTATGTTGTCAGGCCATAGCATTGCATCTTTACATTCTTGCTCACTGGCCTATGTTGTCAGGCCATAGCATTGCATCTTTGCATTCTTGCTCACTGGCCTATGTTGTCAGGCCATAGCATTGCATCTTTGCATTCTTGCTCACTGGCCTATGTTGTCAGGCCATAGCATTACATCTTTACATTCTTGCTCACTGGCCTATGTTGTCAGGCCATAGCATTACATCTTTGCATTCTTGCTCACTGGCCTATGTTGTCAGGCCATAGCATCGCATCTTTACATTTTTGCTCACTGGCCTATGTTGTCAGGCCATAGCATTGCATCTTTGCATTCTTGCTCACTGGCCTATGTTGTCAGGCCATAGCATTACATCCTTCCATTTCTGCTCACTCGCCTATATTGTCAGGCCAAAGCATTGCATCCTTTCCTTCTTGCTCACTGGCCTATGTTGTCAGGCCATAGCATTGCATCCTTGCATTCATGCTCACTGGCCTATGTTGTCAGGCCAAAGCATTGCATCCTTGCCTTCTTGCTCACTGGCCTATGTTGTCAGGCCATAGCATTGCATCCTTGCATTCTTGCTCACTGGCCTATGTTGTCAGGCCAAAGCATTGCATTTTTTCATTCTTGCTCACTGGCCTATGTTGTCAGGCCAAAGCATTGCATCCTTGCATTCTTGCTCACTGGCTTATGTTGTCAGGCCAAAGCATTGTATCTTTTCATTCTTGCTCACTGGCCTATGTTGTCAGGCCAAAGCATTGCATTTTTTCATTCTTGCTCACTGGCCTATGTTGTCAGGCCATAGCATTGCATCCTTGCATTCTTGCTCACTGGCCTATGTTGTCAGGCCAAAGCATTGCATTTTTTCATTCTTGCTCACTGGCCTATGTTGTCAGGCCATAGCATTGCATCCTTGCATTCTTGCTCACTGGCCTATGTTGTCAGGCCAAAGCATTGCTTTTTTTTCATTCTTGCTCACTGGCCTATGTTGTCAGGCCATAGCATTGCATCCTTGCATTCGTGCTCACTGGCCTATGTTGTCAGGCCATAGCTTTGCATCCTTGCATTCTTACTGCTCTCAGGCCTATGTTGTTAGGCCACTTAGTTTAGATTTTGCTTTTGGGCTTATGTTGTCAGGCCGCTATAGCTTAGATTTACTGCTTTCAAGCCTATGTTGTCAGGCCGCTGTAGTTTAGATTTACTGCTTTCAGGCCTATGTTGTCAGGCCGCTATAGCTTAGATTTACTACTTTCATGCCTATGTTGTCAGGCCGCTGTAGTTTAGATTTACTGCTTTCAGGCCTATGTTGTCAGGCCGATGTAGTTTAGATTCTCGCTTTCGGGCCTATGTTGTCGCCGCCATGTAGTTTAGATTCTTCTTTCGAACCTATGTTGTCGCAAATTGTAGTTTAGATTTACTTGCTTTCAGGCCTATGTTGTCGAGCCACCTCAGAGTTTAGATTTACTACTTTCGGGCCTATGTTGTCGTGCCGCCATGTAGTTTAGGTTTATCGCTCGGCCTATGTTGTCGGGCCGCTATAGTTTAGATGTATTGCTTTCTGGGCCTATATTGTCGAGGCATTGTGGTTTAGATTTATTGCTTTCGGCCTATGTTGTCGGCCGCCATGTAGTTTAGATTTATTGCTTTAAGGCCTATGTTGTCGCCACCTAGTTTAGATTTACTTTCAGGCCAATGTTGTCGGGCGCCATAGTTTAGATTTATCGCTTTCGGTCTATGTTGTCGCCTCCATGTAGTTTAGATTTATCGCTTTCGGCCTATGTTGTCGTGGCCACCCTAGTTTAGATTTATCAAGCTTTCAGGCCTATGTTGTCGTGCCACCATAGTTTAGATTTATCGCTTTTAGGCCTATGTTGTCGGCCGCCATGTAGTTTAAATTTATCGCTTTCAGCCTATGTTGTCGCCGCCACCCTAGTTTAGATTTATCTTTCGGGCCTATGTTGTCGTTGCCATATAGTTTAGATTTTTGCTTTCGAGCCTATGTTGTCGTGCCGCCATGTAGTTTAGATTTACTACTTTCGAGCCTATGTTGTCGTGCCACCCTAGTTTAGATTTATTGCTTTCGGACCTATGTTGTCGGCCGCCATGTAGTTTAGATTTACTTGCTTTGTGCCTATGTTGTCGTCCGCCTTATAGTTTAGATTTATCGCTTTCGAGGCCTATGTTGTCGCCACCCTAGTTTAGATTTACTGCTTTCAGGCCTATGTTGTCAGGCCACCCTAGTTTAGATTTACTGCTTTTAGGCCTATGTTGTCAGGCCACCATAGTTTAAATTTACTGCTTTCAGGCCTATGTTGTCAGGCCGCCATGTAGTTTAGATTTAATGCTTTCAGACCTATGTTGTCAGGCCGCCACCCTAGTTTAGATTTACTGCTTTCAGGCCTATATTGTCAGGCCGCCATAGTTTAGATTTACTGCTTTCAGGCCTATGTTGTCAGGCCGCCATGTAGTTTAGATTTACTGTTTTCAGGCCTATGTTGTCAGGCCACCATGTGTCGCAACCGTAATTCCGACGAGACGACACGAACTCGCTAAAATTTTGAAAAAGTTGATTTTGATGATGTGGAGTCGCCACCAAATTTTTATTTAAGGGAAAACATTTGGAAAAAACCCTGACTTGAGGATGAGATTTAGGTTCGGGAGTCGGTTACGAATGGGGAAGGTGTTAGGCACCCCATTCGCCCGTTCCGAAGAACGGTACCCTTAAACTGAGTGTGTGATTATTTGAGAATGGTTTGATCCCTTTTATTAGAGTGAAAATAAATACTTGATGGAGGTTAGCCTGACAGAACTTGATCCTGCTCCTACGTATTCCCCGGTGCAATGGGAAACTCAAGGCTTACGTAGTTCTGGTTTGTGAAGGCTTGACCTTCGAAGAGTGTTTTGAAAGAATGTTTGAAGATTTTGCTATTCGAAAAGAAGTTTTATTTTTAGGAGGGGTCTTTGGCCCACTCATGCACAAGGCCCAAGGCAAAATGCTAAGGCAAAGACAGGACCTATACGAACTACTAAATGCTTTGGCCAGTAAACCGCCGCTCCCATTTAGAGCCCATTGCGTGAGACCTAGAATCCCAAATGTCAGAAAAAGAGGTTTTTTAAGTATTAGAAGAGGATCTCAAGTCCACTCATGGATAAGGTCCGAGGCGGCTAAGGCAGCACAGGGACCTATACGAACTACTAAATGTTGAACAGCAGGTAAACCGCCAGTTCCCCATTTAGAGCCCATTGCGTGAGACTTGAAAAATCCCAAAATATTTTAGAAAAGATTTTAAAGTTTTGAAAAGACACAATTTGCAAATGATATTGATTCTTTAATAAGAGAAAACTTGAATTTGAGATAAGAATTTTATTTTTGAGTTTTGGGGTTTCAAATAGAAATTTGGCGTAACTTTGCAATTATGGAAATTTAGGATGATTTGGTAATTATTAGAAATTTTTATGAATTTATTTGAAAATCTTATGAGTTTATTTAGGAATTTTAGAATTTTTGCTAATTTTCTTAATTTATTGAATTTTTATGAATTTTTGACATTTTGGAATTTTTTTAATTTTTGAATTTCTATTAATTTTTGTTATTTTTTGAATTTCTGGAATTTTTTATTAATTTTTGATTTTCCGGAAATTTTTATTAATTTTTCTATTTTCTGTAATTTTTTATTAATTTTCTAATTTTCTAGAATTTTTTATTAATTTTTTATTTTCTGGAAATTTTTATTAATTTTTCTATTTTCTGTAATTTTTTTTATTAATTTTATGATTTTCTAGAATTTTTTATTAATTTTCTTAATTTTTTATTAATTTTCTAAATTTTCTAAATTTTTATTTATTTTATGCATTTTCTATTAATTTATCATTTTTTGAATTTTCTAGGGTTAAAATGGTAAATACTGGTCATGGGGTAGAATAGGAATTCTGGAATTTTTCTAGGGGTATTAGGGTAATTACTGTGGCAGGGGCAGAATAGGTATTTCTGGAGAGGCTGAGGGTAGATATGTAATTTAGGTGGCTTGGGGCATATTGGGTATTTCTTGGAAAGGGTGAGGGTAGATTCGTAATTTCCGTGGCTTGTTAATTGAAATCAAAATAGCATATGTAGGAGGGATCGAACCTGGGTCAGGGGTATAGCAGACCGCAAGCATTACCACCTAACTGTGCTTTTGAATTGAATCTTTAACCCCCCCCCCCCCTCTTTTTTATATTTAAGGCATGCTTAAGAGGACATTGGAATTTGCAATGAGGCGCTGACTTCCACTCCATGCTGGTGGGAGGTTAACAAACGAACTGCAACGTATAGTTAGTGATGCCCCCACCTACGCCTGAAACAAATAGCCTCTCAATAATAACTAAGCCAAGCCATAGACGTTCTCTCCTTGCTTAGATCAGTATTGACCTTTAATCAAACCATTATTTTCCCTGCTCATGATAATTAACCATAATATCATCATTTCTGTCAAGCTGTAGTTGCATCACTAGTTTCTAGAGGCTCCATGAGGGTAACAACAATTCACATGTGCAGGTTATCAACTTGACGACCCTAGACGTAGACGTGCAACATTGCATGGTGGAGATTAATTGGTAGATCCCTCATTTGTTCTTCGTTCACTCAACTTGCATGGAATCCTTTCCTACATTAAGACGTCCAACATGCACAGGCATGGGTTCCTTTCATCCTTTTCAGTCAGGCTGGAGATGGCTGTTCTGCTGGCCTCGCTTGAATGCAAAGGGGATGAAGTGCATGACTATTGAATATTCAGCCTTCATTGCCACAGTGACGGCCTTTATCAAAACGAAATTTGTTTCATTCTTTCGAAATAATTGTTCTAGCTTCTGTAGCCTAGGGAAAATTTTGAAGGCTATAATTACTCTTCGGGTGTCATTCAAAGAAGATCCTGACTCCACTGTGGATGCACGCCCTATGATAGCTAAGAACGAAACGTAAATTGATACATGGACCACAACGACGCACTGCATGAACTTACACACAGATCCTGAACCTTCAGTGAGCAAAGGACCGTGCTATCTGTGGTTGAATTGATACACATCGAATTTCGTACTAAGGTTTAATGACCGAAACAGTAAGCATACACACAGGATTGATCTGGTCCCATTCATGCTTTATTCACGGAATTTCATTCATATTCTAACATGATAGATTAGCCAAGCATGTGCGGTTTTACTTTTTATGAATCAGGGTCCAATTTCAAGCAGAATTGCAGGATCTTGCACGTCAAATTAAAGCACAATCGTTCAAGAACAATAAGCTATGACTAACCTTCAAGATGTTAACTGTATTTGGAGTGGTGTCGGGACTTAAAGAACCTGGTCTTCCCTTTTCCTCGAGCTTTCACGATGCAAGAAGAACCCTTCTTCCGAATTCCTCTCCCTGGATCCTTGTGTATAGCTTCACGTGAGAGCGTCGTGATTCCTCTCTAACAAACCTGAGGCTGAGAGGGAATCCCCCTCTTTCTACTTCGTTCGAGAGCCCTTCCCCAGTGACACCTACTTCCACCTTTCTCCCCTTTCAAAGCCAGAGTCCTCCCTCCTTTTTCTTTACTTGCCTTTTCCCCGCCCAGAACCAGTTAGAGCACCCCCATTATTTCCTTTTTTTTGTTTTCTTTCCCCCTAAGATTCGTTTTTTCTCTTGAATTCCCCCGATCTCCTGAAACTGTTCTCAACAAAAGCCTCCCTTTCACATTCTGTTTTTTCTGTTTTAAAATTTTTCTGTTTGTTTAATTTCTGTTTTCTGTTAAATTTCTGTTTTTAATTTCTGTTGTTATTATTTTTTTTTCTATTTATTTCTATTTTTATTTTTATATTTATATTTATTTTTTATTATTTTCCAGATTTTTTATTAATTTTCATTCAGATTTTCAATTTCTTACTTTTATATTTATTGTGTTATTATTATTATTTTTTGTTTTAAGAAATTGCTATTACTATTTTTCTTTTCTTCTCTCTTTTTTATTGTTTTTATTAATTTTCTAATTCCTATTAAAAAACAGATTTCGTTTTTATTCAACTTTAATTATTTATTCTTTATTTACTTTCCGTTTCAGTTTTTCTGTTTTTGTTACTTTTTATTTATTTCATTTTTACTTTTGTTTTGGTTTGTTTATTTATTATTTAAATTAGTGTGGATTTCTTGATTAATTTTGCAATTGGGGCCTCGGACATAAAAGGGTGTTTACAGTTTGCCTCTCTTTACTCATTTTTCTACCAGATAATATGAGAATTAATTCTCTAAATTATCGGGATAGGAAATGAGTAAAGACGTGAACACTTTATGTCCGAGGCGGGCTTTTTGAAGAAAGTCCGAGAGTAACACTAGAAGCCTTGAGCTTAAAGTGAACTTCATGGATGCCTGGAGGGTGGCGGTTAAATGGTGTTACCGGCTTTATGTGCCGATAGAGTTTAAATATGAAAGGTTTGATTGCATAACCTGATTAGGCTATGAATACTGCTGAAGTACAAGAAAAATGAGGTGAGAGGGGCCTATTTGAGGCAAGAGAGCATGCAAGAACTAAAATGTAAGATATGTACAAGGTGGCCTGACACTATATGCCGGAGTGCAGAAAAGAAAACTTGAATGTGCAGAAAGGGAAACTTGATGGTGGCCTGACACTATAGGCCGTGATGTAGAAAACTAAACTTCATGAGGCCTGACAACATAGGCCATGATGCAGAAATGTAAACTTGATGGTGACCTGACACTATAGGCCATGATGCAGAAATTTAGACTTGATGGTGGCCTGACAACATAGGCCATAATGCAGAAATTTAAACTTGATGGTGGCCTGACAACATAGGCCATAATGCAGAAGTTTAAACTTGATGGGAATCCCGTTGTTGACGGAAAAATACAAATGAAATACTGTTGTTGCCAGGATGAATGCAAACCTGCTTGACAGGTGAACGGAAATTAAACATGTTTGAAGTCCTGTTGTTGACAGGAGAATGCAAATGAGGTCCCGCTGTTGCCGGGAAGATGCAAATGAAATCCTGCTGTTGCCAGGAGAAATAAAGTTTGATGAGGCCTGACAACATAGGCTTAAAAGCAGTAAATCTAAACTAGAAGGTGGCCTGACAACGTAGGCCTGAAAGCATTAAACTAAAAGGTGGCCTGACAACATAGGCCTGAAAGCAGTAAATCTAAACTACAAGGTGGCCTGACAACATAGGCTCGAGCGATAAATCTAAACTACAATGTGCCGACAACATAGGCCTAAAAGCAGTAAATCTAAACTACAGGGTGGCCTGACAACATAGGCCTAAAAGCAGTAAATCTAAACTATGGCGGCCTGGCAATATAGGCCTGAAAGCAGTAAATCTAAGCTATGTGGCGGCCTGACAACATAGGCCCGAAAGCAATAAATCTAAACTCAATGCCCGACAACATAGGCCTAAAAGCAGTAAATCTAAACTAAAGGGTGGCCTGACAACATAGGCCTAAAAACAGTAAATCTAAACTATGGCGGCCTGACAATATAGGCCTGAAAGCAGTAAATCTAAGCTATGTGGCGGCTTGACAACATAGGCCTGAAAGCAGTAAATCTAAACTACAGCGGCCTGACAACATAGGCCTAAAAGCAGTAAATCTAAACTACAGGGTGGCCTGACAACATAGGCCTAAAAGCAGTAAATCTAAACTATGCCGGCCTGACAATATAGGCCTGAAAGCAATAAATCTAAGCTATGTGGCGGCCTGACAACATAGGCCTAAAAGCAGTAAATCTAAGCTATGGCGGCCTGACAACATAGGCCTGAAAGCAGTAAATCTAAGCTATGTGGCGGCCTGACAACATAGGCCTGAAAGCAGTAAATCTAAACTACATGGTGGCCTGACAACATAAGCCTGAAAGCAGTAAATCTAAGCTATGTGGCGGCCTGACAACATAGGCCTGAAAGCAGTAAATCTAAACTACGGCGGCCTGACAACATAGGCCTGAAAGTAGTAAATCTAAACTATGGCGACCTGACAACATAGGCCAGTGAGCAAGAATGCAAAGATGTAATGCTATGGCCTGACAACATAGGCCAGTGAGCAAGAATGCAAAGATGTAATGCTATGGCCTGACAACATAGGCCAGTGAGCAAGAATGCAAAGATGTAATGCTATGGCCTGACAACATAGGCCAGTGAGCAAGAATGCAAAGATGTAATACTATGGCCTGACAACATAGGCCACTGAGCAAGAATGCAAAGATGTAATTCTATGGCCTGACAACATAGGCCAGTGAGCAAGAATGCAAAGATGTAATGCTATGGCCTGACAACATAGGCCAGTGAGCAAGAATGCAAAGATGTAATGTTATGGCCTGACAACATAGGCCAGTGAGCAAGAATGTAAAGATGCAATGCTATGGCCTGACAACATAGGCCAGTGAGCGGGAATGTATGGATGCAATGGCTTGATAACATAGGCCACGAATGAATGATGCATTCTACCTTGCGCTTGAAGGTTTTTTTGGCACTTGATGATTATTTTTGAGGCGGCTTGGGCAACCATTTTGCCCCAGTTTGCAAATTTCTTGATAAGTGAGATATGTCTTGCTTTGAAAGAATTTTGGGCCAACGTTTTGCCCCTGTTTGGAAGGTCTTTGGTAGTCGAGGAATGCCTTAACTTGAGGGGATTTTGAGCAAGCGTCTGCCTAACGTTTTGGAATTCTAGAATTGAGGATTGCCTCAACCTGAGTTTCCTTGGGCACCTGTTTGCCTTATCTTGAATTTGGAATTGAGGATTGCCTCAACCTGAATTTTCTGGGCGCATGTTCGCCCTAGTTTGTTCCATGATCTTAAATTGTGTTTAAGGGTGACCTCAAATTGAATTGTGTGGGCAAGCATTTGCCCCAGTTTGGGCTTGACCTAGAGTTTGAGGATGCCCTCAAATTGAATTGCGTGGGCAAGTATTTGCCCCAGTTTGATTTTCTGACGTTGAGGAATTGAGGATAGCCTCAACTTGAATTTTCTAGGCAAGTGTTTGCCCCAATCTTGTTCTTGGTTCATAATTTGAGGATGGCCTCAAATTAAAATTTTTGTGGGCAGGCGTTTGCCCCAGTTTGGACTTGATCCATAATCTCAAACTGTATTTTTGTGTGGGCAAGCATTTGCCCTAGTTTGAACTTGATTTGGTTTCAAATTATAATTGATTCGGAAAATTTAGTTTTGAAAAACAGGCTATGCAATGTTTGAATAAGGATGCTTTTGTGCTGTTTGAGTAAATGACGAGAATGCAATAATGATGTGGGGTTCTTATTTCGATGCTTGAAATATGTAAAATGATGCAGGATTTTTATTTTGATGCTTGAAATCCTTATTTGATGAAATAGATGCTATTGAATGCAAACCACGAAATGGTGTAAAATTTTTGTTTCTCTTGATTTTTTGATTTTTCTGACACATCCTTCCTCGACAACTCCATAGTGGGTGTGAAAAGAATCAAGAATTAGGACGAGTTGGATTGACTCAATTTCAGAGTTTTCTTGGTCAATTCTGTAAATTTTCTTTTGTCAGGATCTTTGAGGCCCAACAGTGGTCAGTATTATTGAATAAGACATATTCCTTACGTCTTGATGGCGTTGTGGCTGGTAGGAAGATGAATCTTTGGGAAACAATCCTATTGTGTTGCAACGGTTGAGGATTCATCCGACTTGTCATGACTTTTCAAAATTAATCTTTTTTATTTTTACATTTTTTTTTCACATCTCTTTTGGCATGTGCACTATCAAGGTGTGAGAAATGATTTTGGATGGTTAATGAAAAGTATAGAGAAAGTTTGCAAAGGATGTTTGAGGTAGTGCTTGAAAGAAAAAAATGATAAAAGGTGTAGGTTTGATTGCCCAAATGGCACCTCTTGATGAAGAATGTCAGTGCTGCTTTTCATAATCTTGATTGTCAAATTGACCAAACTCCAGAAATGGCAGAATTTTGCCCCAGTTTTAGGAACATATGAGGTGCAGAAATGTCATGTTGTCTTGGGATTCCTGGATTGACCTTAATTTTTGCCTGGGTTGTTCTTTTGAGTTTTTAACCCAGCAGGTCTTTTGTATTGCCCTAACTTTTGCCAAGGTTGCCCTTACGGGTTTTTGACCTAGCGGGCTCTTGATTGTGTGCCCTAACTTTTGCCTAGGTCTTCTTTGAGGGTTTGACCTAGCAGGCCTTTTGCTTGATTGTGCCCTAACTTTTGCCTAGGTCGTTCTTACGGGTTTTCGACCTAGCGCGCCTTCTGCTTGATTGTGCCCTAACTTTGCCTAGGTCGCCCTTACGGGTTTTCGACCTAGCGGTTAGCGGGCTTTTGTTTGATCGTGCCCTAACTTTTACCTAGGTCTTTTTTGAAGATTGTCGACCTAGCGGGCCTTCTGCTTGATTGCGCCCTAGCTTTTTCCTAGGTCGCCCTTACGGGTTTTCGACTTGGCGGGCCTTCAGCTTGATTGTGCCCTAACTTTTGCCTAGGTCTTCTTTGATGATTGTCGACCTAGCGGGCTCTTATATGATCCTGATTTTTTCCTGGATTGTTGTTGAAAACCGGCAAGACCTTTTCTGATCATGACTTTGTCGATTCATTATTTTGAACTTTAACCCTACTTTTGCCTGGATTATTTTTGGCTTTTAATCCACCGGGCTTCTCTTCTTCTTGAATTTTATGTTTTGACCTTGATTTTGCCTGGATTATTTTTTACTTTAATCCAGCGGGTCTTCTCCTTTTTCTTGAATTTTGTGTAGTTGAATATTGATCTTGCCGGGATCATTTAAGGCTTCCAATTCAGCGGATCTTTTCTTCCATCCCTAATTTTTCCTGGATTTAAACTTGGTTCCAGCGGGATATTTTTGTTTGACAATATACCTTGAATGGTGATCTAGAATCCCTTGTTGTTTATTCTACTTCCTCATTGGGCTTTTCTCTTTCAAGCTTAATTAATTAGACGTTCAAGATTATTTATTACAGCACTTGCATCCTCACCAATTGGTATTTATTTTTTTGGTATAGGAATAAGAAGTGGGCTAAGTGATGAAAAGGAAGGGTAAAATTTTTTAGAAGTAAAGCCAAAGTGTAAAGCACGTGCTCAAGTAATATGAAAAATGTAACTTTTGCATTATTTATTGATATTTATTTACAAAAGATTGATTTTGAAAAGTACGACAATTTTGGATGAGTATCCTTAATCTTAATTTGTGCAAAGAGACTCCATGTGTTGTTCCCATCTCGGTTAGCTGGTCGATGAGCTCTCGTGATTTACAACGATCGATTGCTTTACGTGTTAAGAGCGAGACTCCCAAAATCCAGCCATTTTGCGTCAATCAGGCTTTGTACCTTTCGCTTCAACGCTAGGCAATCCTCTGTAGAATGACCAATAAATCCTGCATGGTAATCGCATCTGGCGTTAGCATTGTACCATTTAGGATATGGTGGCTCTTGAGGTTTCAGAGGATAAGGCGCAACCAACGAGTTTTGGATCAGCCGAGGTAGTAGCTCAGTGTGGGAGATTGGGATAGGATCGAATTAGACAGGCTTCTTCTCCTTTTTCTAGCTTTGGTTGGTATTTTGGCTTATGACTTGTGTTTGGGCCGTATATGGTGTTGGTGGCCGGACTTGTGTCAGATAGTTGTAAGTAGGATGGTATGGTGTTTGATATGCAGCGGAGATGTAAGGATATGGTTTGTAGGGTGTGTATGGTGTATATGGTGGTGGTTGAAAGCCAGCTGGACCATACCGTGCCATTTGAGAATGTATTGGCCTTGATTAGAAACCATATTATATGTCTCTCCCGGCTTTTTCTTCCCCGCACTCCACCGGAAGTATTGGTTGTCCCCAGGGGCTTTTGCGCGATCTTTCCACGGCGCATGCCACCTTCGATCCTTTCTCCAATGATGACGACATCGGAGAAGCTAGAAGTTATACTGCCGACCATCTTGTCATAGAAAGGATCTTGGAGTGTGTCCACGAACATGCTGACTAATTCCCTTTCAGATAAGGGAGGTTGTACCTGAGCGGCCAACTTCCGCCAGCGTTGGGCGTACTGCTTGAAGGACTCTTCTCCCTTTTTGGTCATATTCTGGAGTTGAGTCCGATCAGGCCATCTCTCGTCATTTGTGCGATATCGTTTCGTGAAAGCCTTAATCATCATAAAGAAGAATTCCGACGAGACGTTAACTCGCTAAAATTTTGAAAAAGTTGATTTTGATGATGTGGAGTCGCCACCAAATTTTTATTTAAGGAAAAGATTTGGAAAAAACCGACTTGAGGATGAGATCTTGTTCAGGAGTTGGTTACGAAATGGGGAAGGTGTTAGGCACCCGATTCGCCCGTTCCGAAGAACAGTACCCTTAAACTGAGTGTGTTATTATTTGAGAATGGTTTGATCCCTTTTATTAGTGTGAAAATAAATACTTGGTGGAGGTTAGCATGACAGAACTTGATCCTGCTCCTACGTATTCCCCGGTGCAATGGGAAACTCAAGGCTTACGTAGTTCTGGTTTGTGAAGGCTTGACCTTCGAAGATTGTTTTGAAAGAATGCTTGAAGATTTTGCTATTTGAAAAGCAGTTTTATTTTTGGGAGGGATCTTCGATCCACTCATGTACAAGACCCGAGGCGGCTAAGGCAGCACAGGGACCTATACAGACTACTAAATGTTGAGCAGCAGGTAAACCGCCAGTTCCCCATTTAGAGCCCATTGCGTGAGACCTATAATCCCAAAATAAAAAAAAAGATTTTTAAATCTTAAAGAAGACCTCAAGTCCATTCATGCACAAGGCCCGAGGCGGCTAAGGCAGCACGGGGACCTATATGAACTACTAAATGTTGAGCAGCAGGTAGACCACCAGCTCCCCATTTAGAGTCCATTGCGTGAGACTTAAAGATCCCAAAATATTTAGAAAAAGATTTTTAAATTTCTGAAAAAGGGATATTTTGCAATTGACGTTGATCCTTGAATAAAAGAAAGCTCGAATTTAATAGAAGAATCCTCATTTTTTGACTTTTGGAGTAATTGGGGTTTTAATGTAATTATTTTGGCGTAATTTTGCAATTGTGGAAATTTTTATGATTTTTCTGGATTTTTATTAATTTTTATGTAATTTTTGGATTTTTATTAAATTTTTTATTTTCTGTAAATTTTTTATTAATTTTTCTATTTTCTGTAAATTTTTTATTAATTTCCTATTTTCTGTAATTTTTACTAATTTTCCTATTTTTACGTAAATTTTTATTAATTTTTCTATTTTAATCAGAATTTACTAATTTCTACAGAATTTGGGGATGAGAAAAGGATTTTGTGAATTCCTAGGGGGCGTATGGTCATTTCTAGTCTTGGGGCATATTGGGTATTACTGGAAAAGGTTAGGGGGTAAAGGAGTGGTAATTGTCTTATACAAGGGCATATTGGGTATTGGAAAAGGTTGGGGGTAAATTAGTAATTTGCCATTTTAGGCCGAGTTGGAATTTATGGAAAAGATGGAGGGCATTTACGTAATTTGACATTTTGGGATAGGATTGAATTTATGGAAATGATTAAGGGTAGAATGGTAATTTGTGGTCCTAGGGGGTAATTGAATTAATAGGCAAAATGTTGTGTATGAGATTCGAAGATGGGTCACAGAGGTGATCTAGCAGCACCCCAACCACTACACTAAGCGCTTGTTTGGTCTATTATGTCTTTGTCTCAATTTAAACCATGTTCAAGCAATATTAAATTAAATCAACAAAAGTTAAGAGTGTGGATTTGTCTCAATTTAAACCATGTTCAAGCAATATTAAATTAAATCAACAAAAATTGGGGAGCGGGGTTCAAGACGGGTCACGAGGTGGTTTAGCAAATACCAACCACTAGGCTAAACGCACTGTCAGTTGGGTCTATTATGTCTTGTTTTAACTTAAACCATGCCCGAGCATATTAAAATAAAACAACAAAAATTGGGAGGCGGGGATTCAACCTGGGGTCTACTAATCAAGGTGTTTCTTTGTATTAATTATATTTATTATGTATGTGGCTTGTCAGGTGACCTTTCCGTGAGATTAAAATTTTGGGGACCGGAGATAATGATGGATGCTCAAAGCCATTTGAGCGATGCCTCAACTTGGGTTTACTCTGTGATGATTAATTCAAAATTAACGGTTCCGAGACTTGCATGTCTGAGAATAGCTTGCACGTGTTTTTGTGTCCATGCATGCAAAAACTCAAAGCCAATTTCAATGTATGCCCATTCCCTCCGATTTCTACCACGAGGTCTTAGAATGTATCGAAGATAATTTGAAAGATTTGCACCACAAGATCAACATTTTGCGAACTTTCTTTTTCAATTAATCCTTTAAGAATTGAAAACCTCCCATGTGTGGGAAATCTTGAAAACCCGCAGGAGCCATGAGGCGGCGTAAAGGTTTCAGTGCCAACCTTGTTTATATGACAATCGATCGCATTAACTTTGACACATGTATGCCCTATCCCCATATCCCGTGATCTAAGATTGGTGAGATTACGAGAGGGTTTGGTGTTTTAAAACCTTAACAAAGACTGTGTGTAGTGATCTAAAAGCTAAGAAACGAAATGAACCCAAATTTTCATACAAGGGTTCTATCGTGCAATTTTTCTTATCAAAATAAGGTTCTTGAATCAAGGTAAAAAGCAACGGGACCTACCTGGTATATGACCAAGAAAGTGTTCGAACCAGCCTCTCTTTTTTAACCCAATGTGGCCCTTTTTCTCCCAATAGGTGCGCAGGGTCATGAATCGACCACAGAAGCGAGTTTGATCATCACTGCAGTTAGGAGCCTTCAAGAAATCCCTTCTTTCTTTCTTACTTCAGGTCTTCTCCCCTTTTCGATTCCCCCGGACCAGCCTCCAAAAGCCCCTTCCCCTTTTTCTTTTTTCTTGTTTTAACTCCACCCTCTTTCTGTTTTGAAAAACTTTATTTTTTTTTATTTATTCTCAGAATTTCTTTTAATCCCAGATTTTTATTTCTTTTGATTTTCTGATTTTGTCTTACTTATTTAAAAACTTCATTTTTCTAATTTCCGGTTTTCCACAATTCTGCCTTCTTCTTTTTTTGTTTTCCTTAATTTCTTTAATTCTGTTCTTATTATTGTTAAAACATTTGTTATTTACCTTCAGTTTTTTTCCTTTTTTCTCAGATTTATTATATATATTCTTTCAATTCCAGATTTATTATTATTATTATTATTATTATTTTATTATTTTTTTTTGTTGTTAAGTCTAAATTTACAAATTGATTCTATTTTTCAGAAGAAATTTTATTGTCTGTTTCCGTTTGTCCGTTTTCTGTTTTCTGTTTTCTGTTTTCTGTTTTTTGTTTTTTGTTTTTTGTTTTTTGTTTTCTTTATCTTCAGATTTTAATTTTGTATTAGTTTTGAACTTGAATCTTTTTCTTTAATTATCTTAAAACGCATCTCGGACATAATTGGGTGTTTACACTTTGCCCCTCTTTACTCATTTTCTTATCAGATAATACGAGAAATATTTTCTGTATTATCATGGTAAGAAATGGGTAAAGACGTAAACAGATTATGTCCGAGATGAGCGCTGTGATGACCTTAGAATCACCATGTCCCTGAGGTTACAGGGCCCATGTGTGAGTCCTATAAGGTTTGACACTGTGTGTTGTGATGCTGAAGTTATAAGAGGCTAAAGTATGAGGCCTGACAACATAGGCCTGAAAGCAGTAAACTTAAACTACATGACGGCCTGACAACATAGGCCTGAAAGCAATAAATCTAAACTACATGGCAGCCTGACAACATAGGCCTGAAAGTGCTAAATCTAAACTACATGGCGGCCTGACAACATAGGCCTGAAAAGCAGTAAATCTAAGCTATGGCGGCCTGACAACATAGGCCTGAAAGCAGTAAATCTAAGCTATGGCGGTTTGACAACATAGGCCTGAAAGCAGTAAATCAAAATTATGGCGGCCTGACAACATAGTCCTGAAAGCAGTAAATCTAAGCTATGGCGGCCTGACAACATAGGCCTGAAAGCAGTAAATCTAAACTAGGGTGGCCTGACAACATAGGCAAAGCGATAAATCTAAACTATGGCGGCACGACAACATAGGCCCGAAAATAAATCTAAGCTATGGCGGCCCGACAACAAAGGCCTGACGATAAATCTAAACTAGAATTGCTTTGAACACATAAGGCACAAGCAGTAAATCTAAACTATGGCGGCCCTGACAACATAGGCACGAAAAAGTAAATCTAAGCTATGGTGGCACGACAACATAGGCACAGCTTGATAAATCTAAGCTAAGGTGGCCTGACAACATAGGCCTAAAAGCGAAAATCTAAACTAGGGTGGCACGACAACATAGGGCTGAGAAAGCGAAATCTAACTATGGCGGCCTCGACAACATAGGCTGAAAGCGATAAATCTAAGTTATGGCGGCCACAAACATAGGCTTGAAAAAGTAAATCTAAATCTGGCAGCGGCATGACAACATAGGGCCCTGAAAATGAAATCTAAACTAGGGTGGCTTTGACAACATAGGCCTAAAAGCGATAAATCTAAACTAAGGTGGCCCGACAACATAGGCACGGAAGCCGGAAATCTAAACTATGGCGGCGACAACATATAGGCCCTAAAGCGGTAAATCTAAACTATGGCGACGCTCAATGACATGGCTGGCCGATGCGCAATCTAACTATGGCTGGCACGACAACATAGGCCTCGAAACGATGAGTCTAAGCTATGGCGGCCCGACAACGTAGGCTTGAAAGCGAAATCTAAAACTTACTATGGCGGTCTGGACAAAGACAGGCCCTAGCAAACGGTAAATCTAAGCTATGGCGGCCGACAACATAGGCTTTGAAAGAAGTAAATCTAAACTAGGGTGGCACGACAACATAGGCACGAAGGAGTAAATCTAAGCTATGGCTGACACATTAAACAGCATGGGCACGAAGCGGTAAATCTAAACTATAGCGGCACAAAGATAGGCTTTGAAAGCAATAAATCTAAGCTATGGCGGCGACAACATAGGCCCAGCAAGAAAATCTAAACTAGGTGCTTTGAACACATAGGCCTAAAGCGATAATTCTAAACTATGGCGGCGACAACATAGGCACAAAAAGTAAATCTAAGCTATGGTGGGACCAACATAGGCCCAGTAATCTAAGCTATGGCGGCGACAACATCGGCCTAAAAGCGAAAGAATCTAACTAGGGTGGCTTGACAACATAGGCTTTGAAAGCATGAAAATCTAAACTATGGCGCGACAACATAGGCCCGAAAGCAAGTGAAATCTGTTTTGGGCGTGCCCGACAACATAGGCTCAGCAAGAATCTAAGCCGTGGCGCACGACAACATAGGCCCAGTGCCGTAAATCTAAACTAGGTGGCGACAACATAGGCCTAAAAGCGACAAATCTAAACTAAGGTGGCTCGACAACATAGGCACAGACGATAAATCTAAATTATGGCGGCACGAAAACATGACCTAAAGCGGTAAATCTAAGCTTTGGCGGCCCGACAACATAGGCACGAGAGCGGTAAATCTAAATTATGGCGGTCTGATGATAGTAGGCCTGGTACGATAAATCTAAGCTATGGCGGCCTGACAACATAGGCCTGAAACGGTAAATCTAAACTAAGGTGGCTGACAACATAAGCACGAAGGAGTAAATCTAAACTATGGCGGCCTGACAACATAGGCACAAAGTAGTAAATCTAAGCTATGGCTGACGCGACAACATGAGCCTCAATGACAAATCTAAACTATGGCGGCTGACAACACATAGGCCTAAAAGGAATAAATCTAAGCTAACCGACTTTGACAATATGGGCTGAAAGCGATAAATCTAAACTATAAGCTGACGGCGACAACATAGGCCTGAAAGCGGTAAATCTAAACTACATGGCGGCAATACAAAGTAGCAATAAATCTAAGCTATGGCGACTAACAACATAAACTGGAAAACGATAAATCTAAACTAAGGTGGCGACAACATAGGCCTAAGCGATAAATCTAAACTAAAGATTGCTTTGAAACCATAGGCCTGGCGATAAATCTAAACTAGGAGTGGCGACAACATAGAGCCTGACGGCAGATAAATCTAAACTAGGAGTGGCGATAACATAGGCACAGCGATGAAATCTAAACTAGGGTGGCGACAACATAGGCTAAAAAGCAATAAATCTAAGCTATGGCGGCTTTGAGAACATAGGCCTGGCGATAAATCTAAACTAGAATTGCTTTACAACATAGGCGATGTGATAAATCTAAGCTATGGCGGCTTTGATAAATCTAGAGCTGAAAAGCGATAAATCTAAACTATGGTGACACGACAACATAGGCACGAAAACATAAATCTAAATTACATGGCTGACTTGACGGCGAGGCTGTGATAAATCTAAGGCTTTGTGTGACGCGCTACGACAACATGATAGGCTGAAAAGATAAATCTAAGTTATGGCGACAACATAGGCACAAAGCAATAAATCTAAGCTGTGGCGGCTGACAACATAGGCACTGGTAAATCTAAACTAGGGTGGCGACGCGTAGGCCTAAAGCGATAAATCTAAACTAAAGGTGGCTGACAACATAGGCCTGGAAGCGATAAATCTAAACATGGCGGCGACAACATAGCTGGCGATAAATCTAAGCTATGGCTGGCACGTGCCTAGGCACAGCGATAAATCTAAACTTATGGCGGCACGACGGCCTTAGGCGAGAAACGGTAAATCTAAGCTGGCGGCACGATAACACATGAGCTGAGAAACGATGAAGTCTAGCTATGGCGGCGACAACATAGGCTTGAAAGTAGTAAATCTAAACTATGGCTGACGACAACATAGGCTTTGAAACGGTAAATCTAAGTTTTAGCGGCACGACAATATAGGCACAAGGAAAATCTAAATCTAAGCTATGGCGGCCTGAAAATCTAAACTAGGCCTGACAACATAGGCACTGGCAAATCTAAACTAGGGTGGCGACAACATTAGGCTAAACGATGAAATCTAAACTAAGGTGGCACGACAACATAGGCCTGGAAACGATAAATCTAAACTATGGCGGCGACAACATGAGCACAGAAAACGATAAATCTAAGCTTTGGCGGCGACGACATAGGCTGCGAAGCGATAAATCTAAACTATGGCGGACACGACAACATAGGCTGAAAATTTCGATAAATCTAAGCTATGGCGGCGACAACATAGGCACAGAACTGTATGAATCTAAACTAAAGGTGGCCTGATAACATAGGCACGAAGGAGTAAATCTAAACTATAGAAGTGGCGACAACATAGGCACAACGATAAATCTAACCTACAAAGCGGCACGACAACATAGGCCTCAAGCAGCAAATCTAAGCTATGGCGGCGACAACATAGGCCTAAAAGCGATCTAAATCTAAGCTAACGGCACAATATAGGCTGGTAAATCTAAACTATATAGCGGCCTGACAACATAAACAAAAAGATGTAAATCTAAACAGGGTGGCGACGACAACAAAGGCAAGAAGTAAATCTAAGCTATGGCGGCCTGACAACATAGGCCTGGCGGTAAATCTAAACTAGGGTGGCACGACAACATAGGCCTGGCGGTAAAATCTAAACTAGGGTGGCTGACAACATAGGCGTGAAACGGTAAATCTAAACTAGGGTGGCACGACAATAGGCACTGGCCGATAAATCTAAACTAGAGGTGGCGACAACATAGGCCTGGAAGCGATAAATCTAAACTAGGGTGACAACATAGGCACTGGCAATAAATCTAAGCTATGGCTGAGAGCATAGGCTGAAGCGATAAATCTAAAAAGAATTGATCGACAACATAGACCTGAAAGGTAAATCTAAACATCGGCGGCGACAACATAGGCACAGCGATAAATCTAAACTACATGGCGGCGACAACATAGAGGCAAAAGCAAAATCTAAACTTCGTGGCGACAACGACATAGACTGACGATAAATCTAAACTGTGGCGCGACAACATAGGCAAACTGAAAGCGATAAATCTAAGCCTCTGGCCCGACAGACAACGGCAGAGAACGTAAATCTAAACTAGGGTGGCACGACAACATAGGCCTAAGCGATAAAAAATCTAAACTAAGGTGGCGACAACATGAGCTGGCGATAAATCTAAACTATGGCGGCCTTACAACATAGGCACAGGTGTAAATCTAAACTATGGCGGCTCGACAACATAGGCTCGAAAGCGATAAATCTAAACTATGTGCTTACAAGGTAACAAGATAGTGCTTTAGCAATAAATCTAAACTATGCATGTCTGACAACATAGGCCTGGAAAGCGATGAAATCTAAACTATGGCGACAACATAGGCTTGAGAAGCGAAAATCTAAACTATGGCGGCCCGACATAGATAGCCCGAGCGATAAATCTAAACTATGGCGGCACGACAACATAGGCCTGGCGATAAATCTAAACTAGGGTGGCACGACAACATAGGCTTTAAAAGAGTAAATCTAAGCTATGGCGGCCGCGACAACATAGGCTGGCTTGATAAATCTAAACTATGGCGAGCTTTACAACATAGGCCCGAAAGCTAATAAATCTAAGCTATGGCGAGGCGACAACATAGGCCTGAGCGATAAATCTAAACTAAATTGCTTGGAACACATAGGCTGAAAGCGGTAAATCTAAACTATGGGGCGACAAGCATGGGCACGAAAAAAGTAAATCTAAGCTATGGTGGCGACAACATGGCCCGAAAAAGGAGTAAATCTAAGCTATGGCGACAACAAGGCCTAAACGATAAATCTATACTAGGGTGGCTTGACAACATAGGCCTGAAGTAGTAAATCTAAACTATGGCGGCCTGACAACATAGGGCCCGAAAGCAATGAAATCTAAGTTTTGGCGGCCCGACAACATAAAGCCTTTAATGATAAATCTATCTTTGTGTGGCGACAACATAGGGCCCCGAAAATTTGTAAATCTAAACTAGGTGGCCCGACAAAATAGGCCTAAAAGCGATGCTAAATCTAAACTAAGGTGGCCCGACAACATAGGCCCGAAGCGATAAAATCTAAACTATGGCGGTCGACAACATAGGCACGAGAAATAAATCTAAGCTTTGGCGGCCCGACAACATGGCACAGACGAGAAATCTAAACTATGGCGGCTGGATGAAGATAGGCCTGAAAGCAAAATCTAAGCTATGGCGGCACGACAACATAGGCCGAGAAAGATGTAAATCTAAACTAAGGTGGCACGGCAACATATGCCCGAAAGGAGTAAATCTAAACTATGGCGGCGACAACATAGGCCCGAGCGAGAAATCTAAGCTATGGCCCACAACATAGGCCTCAAAGAAATCTAAGCTATGGCGGCACGACAACATAGGCCTAAAAGCGAGAAATCTAAGCTATGAGTGGCACAATGACAACATAGGCCTGAAAGCAGTAAATCTAAACTATAGCGGCCTGACAACATAGGCCTGAAAGCAGTAAATCTAAATTACATGGCGGCCTGACGACAAAGGCCTGAAAGTAGTAAATCTAAGCTATGGCGGCCTAACAACATAGGCCTGAAAGCAGTAAATCTAAACTAGGGTGGCCTGACAACATAGGCCTAAAAGCAGTAAATCTAAACTAGGGTGGCCTGACAACATAGGCCTGAAAGAAGTAAATCTAAACTAGGGTGGCCTGACAACATAGGCCTGAAAGCAGTAAATCTAAACTAGGGTGGCCTGATAACATAGGCCTGAAAGCAGTAAATCTAAACTAGGGTGGCCTGACAACATAGGCCTGAAAGCAATAAATCTAAGCTATGGCGGCCTGAGAACATAGGCCCGATAAATCTAAACTAAATCTAAACTATGGCGGCTCACAAAGATAGGCAAAGATAAATCTAAGTTTTGGCGGCCTCACAACATAGGCCCGAGAGCGATAAATCTAAGCCGTGGCGGCGACAACATAGGCCCGAAAGTCAGGAATCTAAACTAGGGTGGCAATACAACATAGGCCTAAAAGCGAGAAATCTAAACTAAGGTGGCCCACAACATAGGCAAGACGGAAATCTAACCACTAAGCGACGACAACATAGGCTCGAGCGATAAATCTAAACTTTGGCGGCACGACAACATAGGCCCGAAAGAAAATCTAAACTATGGCGCCCGGGACATAGAGCTAGGCACAGTGAAGAATCTAAGGCCTGGCGGCCCGACAACATAGGCCTTAAAGCGATAAATCTAAACTAAGGTGGCTCCGACAACATAGGCCCGAAAGGAAAAATCTAAACTATGGCGGCCCGACAACATAGGCCCGAAACGAAGAAATCTAAGCTATGGCGGCTCGACAACATAGGCCTCAGCAAGCAATCTAAGCTATGGCGGCCCGACAACATAGGCCTAAAAGAAAATCTAAGCTATGGCGGCGACAACATAGGCCCGAAAGCGGTAAATCTAAACTATAGCGCCCCACAACATAGGCTCAGAAAGATAAATCTAAACTACATGGCGACCACGACAAAGGCCCGAGCATTAAAGAAATGCTATGGCGGCCTAACAACATAATGGCCCGAAAGGCAGGGGGTCTAAACTAGGTGGTTCGAACAACATAGGCCTAAAAGAAGAATCTAAACTAGGGTGGCCCGACAACATAGGCGTGAAAGCAAAATCTAAACTAAAGGCTCGACAACATAGGCCCGGCAAGTGAAATCTAAACTAGGTGGCTCGATAACATGTGCCCGGGAAAGCGCAAATCTAAACTAGGTGGCCCGACAACATAGGCTCGAGCAATAAATCTAAGCTATGGCGGCACGAGAACATAGGCAAAGAAAGAAATCTAAAACTAGGTGGCCTCGACAACATAGGCCGTTGAGCTTGATAAATCTAAGCTATGGCGGCCCGACAATATAGGCCCGAAAGCAGAAAATCTAAACTATGGCGGCGACAACATAGGCCCGAAAGCGTAAATCTAAACTACATGGCGGCCGATCACGTAGAGGCCCGGTAAATCTAGGCCAAGTGGCGGCCGGACAACATAGGCACGAGCGGTAAATCTAAGTTGTGACGGCGACAACATAGGCCTCAAAGAATAAATGTGAGTGGCGACTCGACAACATGGAGGCACGAAGTCAGGAATCTAAACTAGTGGTTCGACAACATAGGCCTAAAGCGATGAAAATCTAAACTAAGGTGGCGACAACATAGGCCCGGAAAGCGATAAATCTAAACAATGGCGGCGACAACATAGGCACTGGCGAAAATCTAAGCTATGGCGGCGACAACATAGGCCCGAAACAGAAATCTAAACTATGGCGAGCCGTCGACAACAAAGATAAAGGCTGAGCGATAAATCTAAGCTATGAGCGGCTCGACAACATAGGCACAAGCGATAAGTCTAAGCTATGGCGGCCAACAAATAGGCTGAAAGCGATAAATCTAAACTATGGCGGCTTTGGCAACATTGGGTCTGGCGATAAATCTAAGCTATGGCGGCCCGACAACATAGGCCAGCAGTAAATCTAAACTAGGTGGCCTGACAACATAGGCCCGAAAGGAGTAAATCTAAGCTATGGCGCCTCGACAACATAGGCCCGAAAGCGATAAATCTAAACTATGGCCCGACAACATAGGCCCGAAAGCATAAATCTAAACTATGGCGGCGACAACATAGGCCCGAAAAGCGATAAATCTAAACTAGGTGGCTTTGAACACATAGGCAAAGCAGAAATCTAAACTATGGCGGCGACAACATAGGCCTGAAAAAGTAAATCTAAGCTATGGTGGCGACAACATAGGCTGGCGAGTAAATCTAAGCTATGGCGGCCGACAACAAAGGCCTAAAACCAAAATCTATACTAGGGTGGCTTGACAACATAGGCTTTGAAGTAGTAAATCTAAACTATGGCGGCACGACAACATAGGCTGAAATAAATCTAAACTTTGGCGATCGACAACATAGGCTCGAAAGCGATAAATCTAAAGTCGTGGCGGCATACAACATAGGCCTGAAAGATAAATCTAAACTAGGGTGGCGACAACATAGGCCTAAAAGCATAAATCTAAACTAAGGTGGCTCGACAACATAGGCCTAGAAGATAAATCTAAACTATGGCGGTGACAACATAGGCTGGCAAAGCTAAATCTAAACTTTGGCGCCGACAACATAGGCTGAAAACGAGTAAATCTAAACTATGGCGGCTGACAAAGACATAGGCCCGATGCGAGAAATCTAAGCTATGGTGGCCCGACAACATAGGCCTGAAAGCGATAAATCTAAACTAAGGTGGCCTGGCAACATATGCCTAAAGGAGTAAATCTAAACTACATGGCGCTCGACAAACACTAGGCCTGGCGATAAATCAAGAATGCTCTGCGCTGACAACATAGGCCTCAAAGCGAAGAAATCTAAGCTATGGCATAAGGCCTGACAAATAGCCAGCGAAAGCGATGCCAAATCTAAACTCATGGCGGCCCAACATAGGCCTAGAAAAGGGATAAATCTAAACCTAGCGGCACGACAACATGTGCCCGAAAGCGAGAAATCTAAACTACATGGCTATCCGACGACAAAGGCTGGTAGTAAATCTAAGCTATGGCGGCCTAACAACATAGGCCTGAAAGAACGAAATCTAAACTAGGGTGGCTGACAACATAGGCCTAAAAGCGATAAATCTAAACTAGGGTGGCCCGACAACATAGGCCTAAAAACGATAAATCTAAACTAGGGTGGCACGACAACATAGGCCTGGAAAGCGAAAGAAATCTAAACTATGACGGCCTGATAACATAGGCCGAAAGCGTAAATCTAAACTAGGTGGCCCGACAACATAGGCCCGAAAGCAATAAATCTAAGCTATGCTTTGAGAACATAGGCTACAAAGCGATAAATCTAAACTAGGCATTGGCGACAACATAGGCCTGGCGATAAATCTAAGCTACAAAGGCGGCGACAACAATAGGGCTAAAAGCAAAGAAAATCTAAACTATGGCGACCACAACATAGGCACAAGAAATCTAAAGAATCTAAACTACATGGAAATCCTTCAACATGACGACAACAGAAGCGATAAATCTAAACTATGGCTGACAACATAGGCCTAAAAGCGATAAATCTAAACTAGGTGGCTCGAAACATAGGCCTAAAAGCGATAAATCTAAACTAGGGTGGCACGACAACATAGGCTGAAAGCGATAAATCTAAACTATGGCGGCGACAACATAAGCCCGAAAGAGTAAATCTAAACTAGGGTGGCTTCGACAACATAGGCCTAAAAGCGATAAATCTAAACTAGGGTGGCCTTCTAAACTAGGCCCGAAACATAGCAATAAATCTAAACTATAGCGGCGACAACATAGGCCGCAGCGATAAATCTAAACTAGGGTGGCGACGACAACATAGGCCTGGTAAAAATGAAAGATCTAATGCTATGGCACGACAACATAGGCCTAAAAGTGAGCAAATCTAAAGATGCAATGCTTTGGCATGACAATATAGGCGAGTGAGCAAAAATGCAAGGATGTGATGCTGTGACCTGACAATATAGGCCAGTGAGCAAGAATGTAAAGATGCAATGTTTTGGCCTGACAATATAGGCCGGTGAGCAAGAATGCAAGTGTGATGTTTGACACGACAATATAGGCAGTCTTGAGGAATGCAAAGATGTAATGCTATGGCCTGACAACATAGGCCAGTGAGCAAGAATGTAAAGATGTAATGCTATGGCCTGACAACATAGGCCATGTGAGCAAGAATGCGAAGATGTAATGCTATGGCGACAACATAGGCCGATGAGCAAGAATGTAAAGGATGCAATGCTATGGCCCGACAACATAGGCCGTGAGAGAATGTAAGATGCAATGCTTTAGCCCGACAACATAGGCCATGAGCAATGTAAAGATGCAATGCTATGGCCTGACAACATAGGCCAGTGAGCAAGAATGCAGGGATGTAATGCTTTAGCCTGACAACATAGGCCAGTGAGCAAAAATGCAAAGATGCAATGCTTTAGCCTGACAACATAGGCCAGTGAGCAAGAATGCGAAGATGTAATGCTATGGCCTGACCACATAGGCTAGTGAGGAAGAATGTAAAGATGCAATGCTATGGCCTGGCAACATAGGCCAGTGAGCAAGAATGTAAAGATGCAATGTTATGGCCTGACAACATAGGCCAGTGAGCAAGAATGTATGGATGCAATGGCCTAATAACATAAGCCACGAATGAATGATGCATTCTACCTTGCGCTTGAAGGTTTTTTTGGCACTTGATGATTATTTTTGAGGCGGCTTGAGCAACCATTTTGCCCCAGTTTGCAAATTTCTTGATAAGTGAGATATGTCTTGCTTTGAAAGAATTTTGGGCCAACGTTTTGCCCCAGTTTGGAAGGTCTTTGGTAGTCGAGGAATGCCTTAACTTGAGGGGATTTTGAGCAAGCGTCTGCCTAACGTTTTGGAATTCTAAAATTGAGGATTGCCTCAACCTGAGTTTCCTTGGGCACCTGTTTGCCTTATCTTGAATTTGGAATTGAGGATTTCCTCAACCTGAATTTTCTGGGCGCATGTTCGCCCTAGTTTGTTCCATGATCTTAAATTGTGTTTGAGGGTGACCTCAAATTGAATTGTGTGGGCAAGCATTTGCCCCAGTTTGGGCTTGACCTAGAGTTTGAGGATGCCCTCAAATTGAATTGCGTGGGCAAGTATTTGCCCCAGTTTGATTTTCTGACGTTGAGGAATTGAGGATAGCCTCAACTTGAATTTTCTAGGCAAGTGTTTGCCCCAATCTTGTTCTTGGTTCAGAATTTGAGGATGGCCTCAAATTAAAATTTTTTGGGCGAGGCGTTTGCCCCAATTTGGACTTGATCCATAATCTCAAACTGTATTTTTGTATGAGCAAGCATTTGCCCCAGTTTGAACTTGATTTGGTTTCAAATTATGATTGATTCGGAAAATTTAGTTTTGAAAAACAGGCTATGCAATGCTTGAATAAGGATGCTTTTGTGCTGTTTAAGTAAATGACGAGAATGCAATAATGATGTGGGGTTCTTATTTCGATGCTTGAAATATGTAAAATGATGCAGGATTTTTATTTTGATGCTTGAAATCCTTATTTGATGAAATAGATGCTATTGAATGCAAACCACGAAATGGTGTAAAATTTTTGTTTCTCTTGATTTTTTGATTTTTCTGACACATCCTTCCTCGACAACTCCATAGTGGGTGTGAAAAGAATCAAGAATCAGGACGAGTTGGATTGACTCAATTTCAGAGTTTTCTTGGTCAATTCGTAAATTTGCTTTTTGTCAGATCTTTGAGGCCCAACAATGGTCAGATTATTGAATAAGACATATTCCTTACGTCTTGATGGCGTTGTGGTCGGAGAAGATGAATCTTTGGGAAACAATCCTATTGTGTTGCAACGGTTGAGGATTCATCCGACTTGTCATGACTTTTCAAAATTAATCTTTTTTATTTTTACATTTTTTTTTCACATCTCTTTTGGCATGTGCACTATTTAGGTGTGAGAAGTGATTCTGGATGGTTAATGAAAAGTATAGAGAAAGTTTGCAAAGGATGTTTGAGGTAGTGCTTGAAAGAAAAAAAAAATGATAAAAGGTGTAGGTTTGATTGCCCAAATGGCACCTTTTGATGAAGAATGTCAGTGCTGCTTTTCATAATCTTGATTGTCAAATTGACCAAACTTGAGAAATGGCAGAATTTTGCCCCGAGCTTTTAGGAACATATGAGTGCGAAATGTCATGTTGTCTTGGGATTCTGGATTGACCTTAATTTTTGCCTCAAGGGTTGTTCTTTTGAGTTTTTAACCCAAAGAGGTCTTTTGTATTGCCCTAACTTTTGCCAAGGTCGCCCTTTGTGGGTTTTGACCTAGCGGGCCCTTGATTGTGTGCCCTAACTTTTGCCTAGGTCTTCTTTGAGGGTTTGACCTAGCGGGCCTTTTGCTTGATTGTGCCCTAACTTTTGCCTAGGTCGTTCTTACTAGTTTTCGACCTAGCGGGCCTTCTGCTTGATTGTGCCCTAACTTTGCCTAGGTCGCCCTTACGGGTTTTCGACCTAGCGGTTATGCTTTTGTTTGATCGTGCCCTAACTTTTACCTAGGTCTTTTTGAAGATTGTCGACTTAGCGGGCCTTCTACGCAGATTGCGCCTAGCTTTTGCCTAGGTCAGCCCATACGTTTTCGACCGCGCCTTCTCGCTGATTGCGCCCTAACTTTTGCCTAGGTCTTCTTTGATGATTGTTGACCTAGCATGGCTCTTATATGATCCTGATTTTTTCCTGGATTGTTGTTGAAAACCCAAGAAGACCTTTTCTCGATCATGACTTTGTCGATTCATTATTTTGAACTTTAACCCTACTTTTGCTGATTATTTTTGGCTTTTAATCCACCGCTTCTCTTCTTCTTGAATTTTATGTTTTGACCTTGATTTTGCCTGGATTATTTTTTACTTTAATCCAGCGGGTCTTCTCCTTTTTCTTGAATTTTGTGTAGTTGAATATTGATCTTGCCGGGATCATTTAAGGCTTCCAATTCAGCGGATCTTTCTTCCATCCCTAATTTTTCCCCGGATTTAAACTTGGTTCCAGCGGATATTTTTGTTTGACAATATACCTTGAATGGTGATCTAGAATCCTTGTTGTTTATTCTACTTCCTCATTGGGCTTTTCTTTCAAGCTTAATTAATTAGACGTTCAAGATTATTTATTACAGCACTTGCATCCTCACCAATTGGTATTTATTTTTTGGTATAGGAATAAGAAGTGGGCTAAGTGATGAAAAGGAAGGGTAAAATTTTTTAGAAGTAAAGCCAAAGTGTAAAGCACGTGCTCAAGTAATATGAAAAATGTAACTTTTGCATTATTTATTGATATTTATTTACAAAAGATTGATTTTGAAAAGTACGACAATTTTGGATGAGTATCCTTAATCTTAATTTGTGCAAAGAGACTCCATGTGTTGTTCCCATCTCGGTTAGCTGGTCGATGAGCTCTCGTGATTTGGCAACGGATTGCTTTCTGTGTTAAGAGCGAGACTCCCAAAATCCAGCCATTTTGCGTCAATCAGGCTTTGTACCTTTCGCTTCAACGCTAGGCAATCCTCTGTAGAATGACCAATAAATCCTGCATGGTAATCGCATCTGGCGTTAGCATTGTACCATTTAGGATATGGTGGCTCTTGAGGTTTCAGAGGATAAGGCGCAACCAACGAGTTTTGGATCAGCCGAGGTAGTAGCTCAGTGTGGGAGATTGGGATAGGGTCGAATTAGACAGGCTTCTTCTCCTTTTTCTAGCTTTGGTTGGTATTTTGGCTTATGACTTGTGTTTGGGCCGTATATGGTGTTGGTGGCCGGACTTGTGTCAGATAGTTGTAAGTAGGATGGTATGGTGTTTGATATGCAGCGGAGATGTAAGGATATGGTTTGTAGGGTGTGTATGGTGTATATGGTGGTGGTTGAAAGCCAGCTGGACCATACTGTGCCATTTGAGGAATGTATTGGCCTTGATTAGAAACCATATTATATGTCTCTCCTGTCTTTTTCTTCTGCACCTCACCGAAGTATTGGTTGTCCCTGTGGGCTTTTGCGCGATCTTTCCACGGCGCATGCCACCTTCGATCCTTTCTCCAATGATGACGACATCGGAGAAGCTAGAAGTTATACTGCCGACCATCTTGTCATAGAAAGGATCTTGGAGTGTGTCCACGAACATGCTGACTAATTCCCTTTCAGATAAGGGAGGTTGTACTTGAGCGGCCAACTCCCGCCAGCGTTGGGCGTACTGCTTGAAGGACTCTTCTCCCTTTTTGGTCATATTTTGGAGTTGAGTCCGATCAGGGGCCATCTCTGTATTGTACTGATACTGTTTCGTGAAAGCCTTAGCAAGGTCTCTCCATGAACGGATGTGTGTCCGCTCCAGTTGAGTGTACCAGTTTGCAGCTGCCCCTGTTAAGCTGTCCTGAAAGAAATGGATAAGCAACTTCTCATCGTAGGTACATGCAGACATCTTCCTACAGTACATAGTCAGATGTTTCTTTGGACAGCTGGTTCCTTGGTATTTCTCGAATTCAGGAACCTTGAATTTGGGAGGGATGACCACGTCGGGAACCAGGCATAGATCAGCTGCATCTTTGGCTTCATAAGCATTTCCCTCAATTGCCCGGATCCTGTCCTCTAGAATTCTCCACTTTCCAATGTCCTCATTCGAAGGGTGGATTGGGTATTTCTTAGGCATGCAGTGGGGGTGAGAAGGTGGTATGTATGATGGGTGCCACCCTTGGGTGAACATAGGATGCGTTCCCCCAACGGCTGCTCGATAGGCTTGTGAAGTGGTGTTTGGAGGTAGGTTATGTGTTTGAGTTTGTGTTTGGTTTTATAAGGGTGCATGCCCATGAGGATACCCATAATGAACTCCTTCGGTTAGCGGAGGCATAGTTGATGGTGGAGTGAACCCAGGAGGATATGACGGGTCTGTTGGTTCTTTCGGCAAGGATTCCGTCGCCTCCTTCTGTTTAGACTGCTGGATGGCCTCCATTAGCTTGGCCATCTGTTCCTTCAGTGATTTGACCTCATTTCTTAGCTCCTCATTTTGTCTCTCCAGTTCACCATGATTCTTGATTGTGCTCGAGTTCTATAAGGATGTCGAGGAAGTTGTGTTTTTCCAATTTTTCTGTTAAAGTTTGAAAATTAATTTTTTGAAAAATAATGTGAATGCAAAAATCCTGAATGATAAAGATGTTGATGCACAATGAGTGTGAATGTGTAGAATCCCTTTTTTTTTTAGATCTATGAATGAATGAATGAATCAATGCTATGTGCAAATAATTTTAAGAGATTTGAAGTTTGACTATTTGAAAATAAATGAGAGTTGTTTTATTTATTCATCCTTGATTTTTAACAACTTTGTGTTTTTAGGAGTTTTGGCATTTTTATTTTTGCTAAAAAGCCTTTAGTTTTGTTTGGAAAAATGTTTTGCTAGAATTTTTCTAGAAAGTGTTCTTTAGGTTTTCGAAATTTCATTTCTATCCTATTGAAACTTTTTATCTTTCGGTATTTTCAAAGGATTATTTTCCTAATTTTTCTATTTCTAAAACGTCCTTTTAAGTTTTTGTTTGGAATCTTTTCAAAAAATTTTCAAAATACTTTTTCTAATTTTCTTAGGAATTTTCTCCTTCTATTTTGATTTCTTAATTTTTATCTTGATTTGATTTTTGTATCCCCAACTGTGGCTTTCAACTCCCTTGTATCTTGAAAGGGGTGTGTGTGCCCCTCTTTGCTTCTTGTAAGGGTTACCTGTCCTAAGGATCTATGGCTTTTAATGCATGAACCTCTCCAAGGTAGGTTGTAATCCTAGAGGTATAAAGGTCACTAGAGCCAAGTTCCAGTTCATAATGCTTGCCACAACAGTAGAAGTAGCCACTAGTTGTGGGGCATTATGAATAGGACGCACTCTAGCTGGAATTTTCGTGATAGCCACACAGGACGTAGGCCCCAGCGTGACACCACTAGATCCCTCTACCCTAGGTAGCACTTAGACCCGAGTATAGGGCCCCACTAATGATGGAAAGCATATGCAAAGTGTGGAGGGCACACAATTTATTGGGATACCTACAATTGGGGAAATTGCACAGATATATATAGCAATTTATTGTTTGTCTATCCTAGGGTTATACAGAGAATAAACAAACAGACAACAAATAAATAAATAAATAAACAGATAAATGAATCGTACAATTAAACAGTGAAGGGATCAAAATTAAAACACTCAAATTGTTGGGCTTGACTCTAAGTGTCCTCGTGGAGTCGCCATCTCTGTCGCAACCGTAATTAAACGACGAGACGACGAACTCGCTAAAATTTTGAAAATGAATTGTTTTGAATTAATGTGGAGTCGCCACCAAATTTTTATTTAAGGAAAAAAGATTTGGAAAAAACCTTAACTGGAAAATGAGATTCAAGATTCGGGAGTCGGTTACAAGTGGGAAGGTATTAGGCACCCACTTGTCTGCTTCAAAGAACGGCACCCTAACGAGTGTGATTTTGAAAACCGTTTGGATCCCTTTAATGTGAAAAATAATTTGATGGAGGTTAGCTCGACAGACTTGATCCCCGCTCCTACGTATTCCCCGATGCAATGGGAAACTCAAGGCTTACGTAGTTCTAGTTTAGAAGGCTTGACCTTCAAAAATTGTTTTGAAAAGAATGCTTGAAAGATTTTCTATTTGAAAAGCGGTTTATTTTTTTGGGAGGGATCTTCTGGTCCTCATGCACAAGACCCGAGGCGGCTAAGGCAAAGACAGGGACCCTACGACTACTAAATGTTGACGACGGGTAAACCGCCGTTCCCATTTAGGAGCCCATTCGTGAGACCTATAATCCCAAAAATAAAAAAAAATTTTAAATCTTAAAGAAGACCTCAAGTCCACTCATGCACAAGGCCCGAGGCGTTAGACAAGACGGACCCTATGAACTACTAAATGTTGGCAGACGGGTAGACCACCAAACTCCCATTTAGAGTCCATTGCGTGAGACTTAAAGATCCCAAAATATTTAGGAAAAGATTTTTAAATTTACGAAAAGGGATATTTTTGCAATTGACGTTGATCCTTGAATAAAAGAAAGCTCGAATTTAATAGAAGAATCCTCATTTTTTGACTTTTGGAGTAATTGGGGTTTTAATGTAATTATTTTGGCGTAATTTTGCAATTGTGGAAATTTTTATGATTTTTTTGGATTTTTATTAATTTTTATGTAATTTTTGGATTTTTATTAAATTTTTTATTTTCTGTAAATTTTTTATTAATTTTTCTATCTTCTAAAATTTTTATTAATTTTTCTATTTTTCTGTAAATTTTTTATTAATTTCCTATTTTCTATAATTTTTACTAATTTTTCCTATTTTACTGTAAATTTTTTATTAATTTTTCTATTTTAAAAAAATTTACTAATTTGAATTGGGACAGAAAAGGGATTTTGTGAATTCCTAGGGGCGTATGGTCATTTCTAGTCTTGGGGCATATTGGGTATTACTGGAAAAGGTTAGGGGTAAATTGATAATTGTACTGGCAAGGGCATATTGGGTATTACTGGAAAAGGTTGGGGGTAAATTAGTAATTTGCCATTTTGGGCCAGAGTTGGAATTTATGGAAAGATGGAGGGCATTTCTGTAATTTGACACTTTGGGATAGGATTGGAATTTATGGAAATGATTAAGGGTAGAATGGTAATTTGTGGTCCTAGGGGGTAATTGAATTAATAAGCAAAATGTTGTGTATGAGATTCGAAGATGGGTCACAGAGGTGATCTAGCAGCACCCCAACCACTACACTAAGCGCTTGTTTGGTCTATTATGTCTTTGTCTCAATTTAAACCATGTTCAAGCAATATTAAATTAAATCAACAAAAGTTAAGAGCGTGGATTTGAAGGCGGGTCACACAGGTGGTCTAACAGCGCCCCAACCACTAGACTAAGCACTTGGTTGGGTCTATTGTGTCCTGGTTTTTATTTAAACCATATCCAAGCAGTATTACATTAAATCAACAAAAATTGGGAGCTTCTGGGGGTTCAAGACGGTCACGCAGGGTGGTTTATACGCCAACCACTAGGCTAAACGCCTGGTTGGGTCTATTATGTCTTGGTTTTAACTTAAACCATGCCCGAGCAGTATTAAAATAAAACAACAAAAATTGGGAGCGGGGATTCGAACCTGGGGTCTACTAATCAAGGTGTTTCACTGTATTAATTATATTTATTATGTGTGTGGCTTGTGCAATGACCTTCCAGATTAAAATTTTGGGGACCGGAGATAGTAAGCGATGGGTGCTCAGCCATTTGAGCGATGCCCTCAACTTGGGTTTACTCCTCACAGTGATTAATTCAAAATTAACGGTTCTAGACTGCCATGTACAGAATAGCTTGCACGTGCCTGTGTCCATGCATGCAAAAACTCAAAGCCAATTTCAATGTATGCCCATGCCCCTCCGATTTCCTACCACGAGGTCTTAGAATGTATCGAAGATAATTTGAAAGATTTGCACCATAGTATCAACATTTTGCGAACTTTCTTTTTCCAGAATTAATCCTTTAAGAATTGAAACCTCCCATGTGTGGGAAATCTTGAAGCCACAGGAGCCATGAGCGGCGTAAAGGCTCGTGCCAACCTTGTTTATATGACAATCAGTCGCATTAACTTTTGACACATGTATGCCCTATCCCCATATCCCGTGATCTAAGATTGGTGAGATTACGAGAGGGTTTGGTGTTTTAAAACCTTAACAAAGACTATGTGTAGTGATCTAAAAGCTAAGAAACGAAATGAACCCAAATTTTCATACAAGGGTTCTATCGTGCAATTTTTCTTATCAAAATAAGGTTCTTGAATCAAGGTAAAAAGCAACGGAACCTACCTGGTATATGACCAAGAAAGTGCTCGAACCAGCCTCTGTTTTATAACCCAATGTGGCCCTTTTTCTCCCAGCTGGTGCAGGGTCATGAACGACCACCAGAGCGGAGCTCTTGATCCTTGCAGTTAGGAGCCTTCAAGAAATCCCTTCTTTCTTTCTTACTTCAGGTCTTCTCCCCTCTTCGATTCCCCCGGACCAGCCTCCAAAAGCCCCTTCCCCTTTTTCTTTTTTCTTGTTTTAACTCCACCCTCTTTCTGTTTTGAAAAACTTTCTTTTTTTTTATTTATTCTCATAATTTCTTTTAATCCCAGATTTTTATTTCTTTTCATTTTCTGATTTTGTCTTACTTATTTAAAAACTTCATTTTTCTAATTTCTGGTTTTCCACAATTCTGCCTTCTTTTTTTTGTTTTCCTTAATTTCTTTAATTCTGTTCTTATTATTGTTAAAACATTTGTTATTTACCTTCAGTTTTTTTCCTTTTTTCTCAGATTTATAATATATATTCTTTCAATTCCAGATTTATTATTATTATTATTATTATTTTTATTTTTCTTAAAAAAAATTTAATTTTTTTTTGCTTTAGTTAATTTTTGTTTTAGTTAATTTTTGTTATTATTTTTTGATTTAGGTCTAGAATTAAAAACAGGTTTTATTTTTATTCCTCGAAAATTTATTGTCTGTTTTCTGTTTGTCTGTTTTCTGTTTATATGTTTTTTCCTTCAGATTTAAATTTTGTATTGGTTTTGAATTTAAATCTTTTCTTTAATTATAATTCTAATTCATTTTGAATTTCTTTTATACATTAATCACCTTAAAATGGGTCTCGGACATAATTGAGTGTTTACAACCCTAAACCACAACAACAACCATTCTCAAACAAGGCCACAAACTCAGGGAAGAGTGTTTACCATGAATGGTGTTGAAGTTGCTCAAGCTGATGATCTTATACAAGGTAAGAACTTTATACGCGAAATTCCTTTGTCTGTATTGTATGATTCGAGTGCAACACACTCGTTTATTTCTAATGAATGTGTGAAGAAGATAGGACTATATGTAGACACATTACTATTTGATTTGTCTATTTCAACTCCCACCAATGATCCTGTGAGAACCTCCAAGCTTATTTAAATTGTTTGATAAATATTGAAGGTAGAGACTTTAGGGTAAATTTAATATGCCTACCTTTAATGGATCTTGATGTGATTCTTGGTATGGACTGGTTATACACAAACCATGTTATTTTGGATTGTCATGATAAAACTATTATGTTTAGATCTATCAATAACCCTAATCTAAACAAGTTGAGATTTTTTTCTGACAACCAAATTAATGTTTCTTTAAATAAAGGAGCTCAAGTATATGTGATTCTTTCTTCTTTGGAAGGAAAGAAGAGTGTTAATATTGAAAATCTGCTTGTCGTTTGTGAATATCCTGAAATATTTCTTGATGATTTGTTTGGTTTACCTCTGGAGAGAGAAATGGAATTCTCTATATACTTAATCCCAGGAACTGGGCCTATCTCAAAAGCTCCCCCGTTAGAACTTGCAGAATTGAAGAAACAAGTAGAGGAGCTAATGGAAAAATAATGGATTTGTCTAAGCGTATCTTCATGGGGCGCTCTTATATTGTTGGTGAATAAGAAAGATGGTAGTATGAGATTGTGTGTAAACTATCGACAACTTAACAAAGTAACTATCAAGAATAAGTATCCATTACCTAGGATAGATGACCTAATGGATCAATTAAGAGTAGTAGTAGTGTTTTCTAAGATAGATCTGAAGTCAGGATATCATCAAATAAGAGTTAGACCTGAGGATATTTCTAAAACTGCTTTTCGAACGCGTTATAGACACTATGAGTATTTGGTCATGCCTTTTGGTGTGACCAATGCACCCGCAGTGTTCATGGATTCCATGAATCGAATATTTCATGATTACTTGGATAAGTTTGTAGTCATCTTTATAGATGATATCTTAATTTATTTTAAGAGTCATGAAGAACATAAAGAGTATTTACATAGGGTATTACAAGTGTTGAAGGATAAGAAACTATATGCAAGAGTGGATAAGTGCGAGTTTTGGTTGGAGGAGGTGAAATTTCTTGGACATGTGATCACCAAGGAAGGAATTTCGGTAGACCCTGCAAAAGTTGAGACTGTACTTCAATGGGAACGAACAAGATCAGTTACTGAGATAAGAAGTTTTCTTGGTCTAGCTGGGTACTATAGAAGATTTATAGAAGGATTCTCGTGTATAGATTTGCCACTTACTCGATTGACACGGAAAGGACAACCATTTGTGTGGACTGCCAACTATGAATCAAGTTTTCAAGAATTAAAGAATCGACTCACTTCTTCCCCTGTTCTTATTCTTCCCAATTCGGAGGAAGATTTCGAATTATATTGTGATGCTTCAAAGCAAGGTTTAGGTTGCATACTGATGCAACAAGGATGAGTGGTAGCTTATGCTTCAAGGCAACTGCGATCACGTGAGGAGAATTATCCCATACATGACTTAGAATTGGCTGCAATAGTCTTTGCCATAAAGATTTGGAGACGCTTTTTATATGGTGCAAGGTTCAAGATCTTTATTGATCATAAAAATTTGAAATATCTTTTTGATCAGAAAGAATTGAACATGAGTCAGCGAAGATGGTTGGAATTTTTGAAAGATTACGATTTTCAAATTTTATACTACCCAGGAAAAGTTAACGTGGTAGCCGACGCTTTAAGTCGCAAATCACTTCACACCACCATAATGATGATCAAGGAAACGAAACTTATCGAACAATTTCGAGATCTGAACCTAGCAACAACATTTCAACCAACTGGTATCACACTTGGGAAATTAACTATTACCAATGATTTCTTGAGAGTGATTCAAGAGGAACAATCCAAGATCAAGACCTTTCAAGATCAATTCAACTTGTCCCACAAAGTAGAGGATTCTCAAACCGGAAACGACAAGATTGTTTGATTTAGAGGTAGAATTTGTGTTTCGAAAGATGAAGAATTGCGCAGGACGATTCTTGAGGAAGCTCACAAAAGAAAATTAAGCATTCACCCAAGTGCGACTAAGATGTATCAAGATCTGAAGAAAATTTTCTGGTGGCCTGGACTGAAGAAAGAAATAGCTGAGTATGTATCAATTTGTCTCGTTTGTCAAAAGGTAAAGATTGAACATCAAAAACCATCTGGAGAATTACAACCCTTGAAAATTTTTGAATGGAAATAGGATAGTATATTCATGGACTTTGTGACTGGATTACCTCGCACACTTCAAAAGCATGATGCAATATGGGTAATTGTGGATAGACTTACAAAGTCTACCCATTTTCTAGCCATCAACATCAAAAGTTCATTAGAAAAATTGGCGCAGACGTATGTTAAGGAAATAGTTCGTCTGCATGGAGTACCTTCCTCCATTGTGTCCGATAGATATCCAAGATTTACCTCGCGATTCTGGGGTAGCTTACATCAAGCCTTGGGATCTCAGCTTCGACTTAGTTCTGCATATCATCCACAGACTGATGGACAGACAGAAAGAACAATCCATACTTTGGAAGATTTGTTGATAGCTAGTGTGATGGAGTATAAAGGGAAGTGGGATCAATTCTTACCACTAGTAGAATTCACCTATAATAATAGTTTTCACTCAAGTATATGAATGACTCCATATGAAGCTCTGTATGGAAGAAGATGCAGGACACCATTGTGTTGGTATGAGATAGGAGAAAATTTAATACTAGGACCTAAGATGATACAAAAAATGACGGAGCAAATCAAGATGATTCGGGAGAAGATGAAGGCATCATAAGACAGACAGAAAAGTTATTTTGATAAACGACGAAAACCTCTTGAATTTCAAGAAGGTGATCACGTATTTTTGAGAGTTACACCACTAATTGGGGTTGGTAGAGCAATGAAATATCGAAAACTTAGTCCTAGATATATCGGTCCATACCAAATTTTAAAGAGAATTGGTACAATAGCCTACCAAATAGCCTTACCCCATTTTCTGTCAAATCTTCATTATGTTTTCCATGTGTCCCAACTTAGAAACTATATCCTCAATCCTTCACACATCATAGAAACTGATACTATACAGTTAAAAGAGAATCTCACTTAGAAAGCACCACTTAAACAATTGCGAGCAAAAACATTGAAGCTAGTGAAAGTTATGTGAAATAAAGAAGGAGATACAACTTGGGAGATTGAAGAAGACATGAGAGAATCATATCCATACTTATTTCACGAAGAGAATTTTGAGGACGAAATTTTCTTTTTGGGAGGAAGAAATGTAATATCACAAAAAAAAGGTGGCAAGCAGCAAACAACAGACAACCACCGCTTGCCCACCTTCCACGTACACACACCACACATCATATATATAAGGGTGGGGGGATCACAGAAAACACACATAATTCACAGATTGAAGAAAATTGAAGGTGGAATCTTGAAATCAAATTGCTATGCGAATTGGAATTGAAGGGCGTTGAGAACGCAGTACGCAGACAAAGCCTTGTCAAGAGTCAGTCGGAGAAATTAAAGAAAATTACACCGGTCTTCAAATTCCAGGTAAGAGGAGGAGACTCAAGTAGAGTATAGGAGTAGTTATAGAGTCCTTTACTCTAGAATGAAAATTATTAATTGTATGATAAATTTATGAGTTAAATTTAATTATATCTGAATTTAATTTTGGAAAAAATTTAATTGTTATAGGAGTAATTCTAGGATTCCCTTGTAGAAGAATAATATTTTATCAATTATGTGATAGTTTAAATTTATTTGTAACTATATTTAAATTTGATATATATATATATATATATATAATTATAAATTGGTGATTGAATTAGTCAGTAATTAAATTAATTTTAGGTGAGGAAGTATAATATAATAATTTTAGGTGCCCAAAAATATATACGTTTTTATTTATGAATTACATTAATAAATTTTGTAGGAAATATAAAATTATATACCCTGATATAAATTAATATAAATTATAGGGGTTATAATATTTATACGTAGGGATGTAGAGAAAGATTTTAAAATAGGACCCTAGTAATAGGTTTAAGTTTTATACATATATTTCCACATAGTAAATATAAAAATATAAAGGGGTATTCAATTAATAAATTTGAAGGAAAAAGAAAATCATCTATTATTTTATAAAAATGTTTAAAATCTAATATCCTCTGATATTATTTTTTCCCTTCAATATATTTATACATTATAAAAATATAGTTAATATTTAATTGGTTTTACATAAATATATATATATATATATATTTATAGATAAATTACTATATTTAAACCTTAGTATCCTGAGATAAAATTATTAAATTTTTTACTTAAATTTTGTATTTTTTTTAACCAATGTTTTGTCTTCTGATATACTTATAACATTCCAAATCAGTTTTTTTTTTTTTTTTTTAAATAAACTTCTTGACTCATTTTCAATTAATGCTTTTAAAATTGATCTTTCAATTGAAATTTATTTTAAAATAAAACTCAACCACAACTCTGTTAATTTTATTTTTTAAAGTAAGTTAAGTTTAAAATTTTAAATATTTAATATCTCATTATTTCAATATTTCTATTGATCAAAATTTTATTTATGCATTATCCTATACTTATAGAAAAATTTTAAATTTATGATACATCACTATCACTCCTAATTTGTTTTTAAATGTTCCTTACATCGTGCTTGTATCAGTATGCCTTTGATAATAACATATCCACTGACATTGCTCACTAAGTTTACTTAACATGGTTATGCCTTTGATAATAATATATCCACTATTGTTCACCAATTTTACTTAACATGGGAATGATATGCTAATTTATGAATTAAGTACTATTTTGATTTATGAAACTACAATTTAATATGAACTAATTTAATTTAATTTTTTTTTATAAATTTTGCACATATTTTATAGTTGTGCTTACTGCCCAAAATTATGTATATTAAAATTTATTGACAATTTAATATTTGTAAATTAATAGTTGTGTCCATATTTTTTTCTCAATTTTTTTTATTGTTTTTTTCTGCACATTCAAAGTTATTGTATACTTAAATTTAAAGTTAACTAAATTTATATTTATAATTATTTCTGGTAGCGGTAGTATATAAATAATGGTACATATTTGAAGTTACAAATTTAATTGTGGTAGTATGTAAATAATGGCACATATTTGAAGTTACAAATTTAAAAATTAAATCATAGATAATATAACTAAATCGGATTTAGTTGAATATGAAATATGAAAATTTTATATATGAAAATTTGATATATGAAAATTTCAGCTTGATTTATGAACATTAAAATAAAACAACGCACCAACTGATCCAATGTTTTGTAAACAATAAAAGAAATTATTGAAAAAAAATATCAAAGGCTTAGCCTCACAATTTTTTTAGACCCATTATAAAAACTCAAACCGAATTAATCCATATATACTACCAGTATCCCGAAAACCCAATCATTTGTTTGGACGGAAACAACCCATAAAAATGCATTGATCGATTCTGCAGATCATGGGATCTGTTATCCAAACCCACCCGAATCCATCCGATAAGCACAACGCCCTCCACGACCGACAAATCCAGACATATATCTCTCCCTCGCTTTCTTTTACTGTTGACCATGATCGTTCTTGGGCTAAGCAATGGTTGCTTAGAGCAGTTTTAACGGCTCTTTCGTATTAATAAGAAACGGCTGCTTAGAAATTATTCGATTAAAAAATAATAAAATAATAGGACCCACAGACTTGTATAAAATTACAAATGATAGAATTAAGCAGCTTGAAATGAGTTTCAAAGAAAAAAAAAATGACCTCGAAAAAAATAGAGCCCAATAACAATTTCATGTTGAAACGATTGGGAATATTTTTAAGATATCAATATATAAGACAATTTATAGTTTGTTTAATGAATTTTTTTTAATTATACTATTACAAAGGAGAGGTACTTGAATTATAAAAAGAAAAAAGGAAAAAAGTGAGGAAGAAGAGCTGCAAAGTGAAAAAGGTTTATTTACTGTGGATTTGAATTAAACTATCATGTAGATTTAAATTATTTTAAACCAGGAACAGATAAATCCTTACTTTCTTACTTTCCAACTCTTGTCATTTTAGAGGAGCTTGATCCATCATTCATAATTAGAGATATACAGAAATTATAAAATAAAAACATAAGCAACTATGATATATTTCATCTTTAGAAATGCTTTAACATGCTTAAATTTCAATTGAGAATCCTTAACTTATAATTTGAACAAAAGCTACTGGAGAGAAGCTTTTCCAGTAATCTTAAATGTTCCAAACAATCAAAACACACTACTAAATTAAATATGAACGATATCATATCCTTTTACAAGATATTTTAATCAATCCGCTTATTACTTTATAAGGAAAATATTAAATAAAAAAGTAAAAATATTTATTATTTAAAAATATATATGAAAAAAACATTATGCTTAGTTTACATAATAAAGAGAATTTATAAAAATGTTGTAAGAGGATTAAAATTATTGATTAAATATTAAACAACGTGATATCAATGTTAGGCAAATACTTATTCCCACAAAATGCACGATTTCAAAGACCTGTAATAGTTACTTTCTTGAAATTCCATTCCATAATCTCATCCATATGATCACATGTTTAAGAGTGTTTTATCTATGCTTACATACTAAAAAAAATCTAGAATTCGTGTGACAAAAAAGTCTAGAAACTATTGGTGGTATAACATTGATGATCACTTCAGAAAAGCTAAATTTTGCTTAGACGCCGATCACTAAAAGGGGAATTCCAAGGAGCAGGGCATCAAGCTTGACTTAGAGAAAATTTTAAGGAGACACTTTTTAGCATAAAGGAGTCGCAAAAAAAAATAAAAAAATGAACAGTTCTGTTGATGAAATAATTGGATGCTGCTCTAACACAATTGACAGTCTCTTCAATGAAGCAAAAATTGAAAGTATTTTATGGCTCCTTTTCTTTTTCTACAAATCATACATAACATGAAACCCTTTTCTCATGCCTCTAGTTTAACCCAAATCTTCTCAATCTACTATGAAACTAAATGAATCTAGCTAGCACGAAGAAAGGAAAGATGATAACAGTGTAACCCAAAAAAAAAAAAACAAAAAAGTAAGAAAGATGATTCCAGCAAACAGTAATGAAAGTTAAAAATATCAAGTATTTCTGAAAATATCCATCCTACCGAAAGAATCATAAGTATAAAAAACATGTAAGTTTTACCGTCTGTTCAATCAATCAAATAAAACATTGAATTTCACAAATGAATCCAGTGTTTGGTGCAAGAAAAAGGCAACAAATTAATCCCACAAGTTTTGTAGTCTGTACAGTTTTTTTCTTCTCAGTTTTAAGATAAAAAAGTCTGTAAAAATTGTATTACTAAACCTGTGTTTCTAATTAGTACTACAGCAATCGGAAAGGAAGGTACAAGACCTAAGTTGTCAGGTAAGTCTTCTTATCAAATAATAATGAAGCACTTACTAACCCCCACTTAATCTTTTGCACTAAGGTTGTAAACCGAACCTAATCAGACTGATCGATAACATGATCAATTACATTTCAGCTATAGAATAGAGAATGAAAATGTAGGGAAATATCAACTCCATTATAATGTCCACCAACCTACCTTTAACTCAGGTTCCTAGCTGTGATTTCTGGTGCATGCCTTTACCTGTAGAAAGAGCACTATTTCATCAAATCAAAGGTGCATAAAAAATTTCAGAATTGCCAAAAAGTTTGAGAAATCAAAAAGAGAAAAGGTACATAAAAGGAAAAAAGAAAAAGAAACTAATCACCATCTTGAGAAGTGCCAATCATGTAAAAAAATAAAGTTTGAGACTAGCATTGGCATGCTGAATAACTAACATTATTAAGAATCTTACTCCGTTGCAGCTTGCTTCATTTTCCTGTTGACAAAATCCAGGTACCCCTATAAAACACCAACATATAATTCAATGTAAACTAAACCTGATTTATGTTTGACATACAATTTAAAATGTAAAAGACATCTAAAGATTATGTTTATATAGTTCAAATTAAAACAGAGTCCCTTAAAAGTAAAGGAGGGTCTATTCAATCAATTGTATCCTTAAAAAAAATTACTTTTCCATTGAATCGAAGTCTTAACTGAACCATGAAATCCAGACAGAAAATACCAGTGGTACATAACGTAGTCAGATGGCCATCTACATGAGGATGTGACCCAATAAATGTAGAGATGGCAGTCACTTATTCTTCGGTTCAAGGCTCTCATAGTCAAACATATCTCTTATAATGAATTGATAAAAACAAATAAACGTTTTTTCTAATTCAAAAAAAAAAAATGCGTACATCAATTTGAGGCCTCAGTGGTTTAATACATCTTATTTATGTTTTCACCTTTCAGCACAATTGCAAAAGAATAAACACATTGTCTTTCCAAAATGAGTAACATGAAAAGTGTAACAGCAGAATAGTATATTATGTCAAGAAGCAGACCATGGAACTTACCTGAAGGATTCCTACTGCAGCAAACTTGTCTAGTATAGTCTTGGAATAAACTGGATGGTTTAAATTCAAAGGCTTTAGCAACAATTCCACATTCTGCAACAAATTTAACTTCAGATTGTCTCATTTTTAATGCAATGAGTAATCAAACAGGAATATATATATATAACCTAAATTTTTGAGTTTATTTAGCTGGTTGAAACAGGTTCTCTTTAAATATACACAGGAATTACCACATAAAACAAAGGGAAAACTATATGAACAATATGGGGCATGAACATTTTCATGTTAGGAAAGAGAAAATTTTCTTGTCCACTCAAATTGCCATGTAAATTGGGGACACAGTTAACCAACTACCAAACAAGCAAGCACATGGTCTGTGACAAGTATCCAGTTTCTCAATTTTCTTTCATTCATTAACTTAATCTTTGTCCATTAACATTTAATCATATCATTTTGTTAGGATTTCTCTGAAATCATTTTAACCAATATAGAAATGTTGAATATATAATACTTGTTCACACTTCTTAGATATTTAATTATAACCAACCAAGGGAAATGTGTTATCATGTTGGAAAAATCTGACTTGAGACATTTAAATTCATTAAGTTTCACAATAGCAATAATGTGGATCCACCTTTGACGTGAAGCACTCATTCCAATATGTATACTTTACACCTTCAAGCAGTTTTGTTCTACAGAGGTGGTCAATGAAGACCTTCACTTGCACAGCCTAATAAAAAGTAGACAGACGGGTATGAGTATGGGAAAAGAAGCAATGCATGGTACATGGATGGTCTAATAAATGAAACATACATCAGAAGACACTGATGTCGGTCAAAAAGGGATGCCAATAACAAAGCCCTTCAGGGAATATTTAGAGATCTGCATAAAAACAGCTGAAGTTGTCATAGCATGCTTGGGAGTATTATTGTTCAATTCACCAAGAGTTTGTGCCTACAAATGATAAAACAGATACATAATATATACATACTGACACACATGCATGTTAAACTGAGGGTAAGGGCCAACTAACATAAAAGTAAAACAGGATGCAAGCAAAAATGCTAACAATCTCCATAGCATAATTTTGTGTATGACTGGACTTGAAAGAATAAACTTACATCATTAGCAGCAAAATTGGTGAAGAGACATCTTGCATAATGAAACAAATAATTACTAAACATATAAAATGATGATTGTGAATTTGATAACATGTAGAATTGGGGAAGGGCCTTATGTGCCCCAAGGACGTATAGCTTATATTTCCTCATGACACAGTTGAAAGAGGAAACAGTTCTGTCACAAGAAAAGCCTGAAACAATCATTGTGTCCCAATTCTGCAGAAACCCCCAAGAGTTAATAATTGCTTTCAACATAAAAGCAAGGGACCTTTTCCAACTTCACCCTAGTCAGATGGAAATAAGTATTAGTAGGAAATGCAGCACTCCTAACACAACAGCATAATTTGAATTGCAAATCATCAGTTAGTCTTCAATGTGCTGTTATAATGGAAGGTGAAAATCATCTGATGATACAAAGTTAAACTGCCTAGGATACCATACATATATCAATCGGAAACGCCAAGTACACCCATGGAGCCAAGGTACACCACTCAAAATAAAACAGAAACCCCAGAGAGCTAGCAAAATTCACACAATCAACGCTGAAAGAAGGAAAGTAAAGAGTAACTATAAAATTGGATGTTTGTGAAAGACATCAAACTGAGAAGAGAGTTTTTTTCTTCATGAAATTTAATTGTCCTAAAGTAACAATGGTGGTGATAATGTTCATTTTTTATTACATTCAAGAAAAGAGCCTCAACCCAACCGACATACCTTAGAAATATAAATTTAATTAGAACGCAAGGGGCAGAAGAGAACAAGCTCACCAGACTCTGAAAATCAGAAGCCATTAAACTAATATTTGTCTTCTTCCTGACCAGAACACTGTGGCATTGAACATAACAAGCGCATGCGTTATTTACAGAAAATAAGACCAAACAAATCTTCAATTTTAGTATGAAGTGTTAGTACCTGAAAGGTGAAGCAATTTTGTTATCAAAGTCAGAAAGAGCAAGGCCAACATATTTATCGCCAACATCCAAACCAAGCAACCTTCCGTGTTCCTTCTTCTGCGTTGCATTCACCAAATCATGAAACAGTTGCAAGGGCCTCACGTACCTCATCTCATCTACCCATAAATTGGGATTAGCATTCGCAATGGGATATAAACAAAACCCTAAGCTATGGGAAAGAAGCTTTGAATCTGAGGCTAGGGGGTTTTATTCCAACCAATGCTTTTGTCGCCAACTAACCCAAACAAAAGAGAATTTGTTCGGTTCGGTTCAGTTTGGTTATATAAGAATTTTCTTTTAGAAAAATATAGAAAAGAAGGCCTGCTAATATAAATGGGAGCAAAGAAGAGTTGAGAACAGAGAAACCTGTCGATGATATCCTCTTAAGTCGTAGCAAACAACGGTTGTGACCTCTTGGTACAGTACCGGCGTCGCACCGGAGTAAGAACGACAGCCAGTTACGAAGTACTCTACAATTTTTCTGGTACAATATTGAGATGAGGTTCTAGCCACGCTATTAATCTCTACCTCCTTATAATTATAACAATCCTAATAACTTTACTTTATAATTTTTTACATATTACGCAAAATAGTATATTAATTTTTAATATATTTAAAAACTTATTAAAGTATTTCGAGATGATGAATTATTTTCATTCAAATTTTAAAATTATAAAGACTAACTTGATAAGTTTTTAAGTACAGTAAAAATTATATTATTTTTACTCTTATTTATCTATCTATAAAAAAAATAAATTAGGCTGAAGAAATTTAATTGGAATGACATATTTATTAGATATTTTATTTTTATATTTAATTATATTGTTTTTCATTTTCTTTATTTACTTTTTATAAATAAAAGAATATTAATAAAAAAAATAATGAATACTATTTCAAATTTTAATATAAATAGTTAAATAAGAACATATTCTTCTAAATAGATAAACAAAAAGAGAAATACTAATATATTGTTTTTGATATTATGTCAACTTAACCGAGAAAGAGCCGGTGGATCTTAGGAATTAAATTTAATTATAACATTTTGTATAAATAATTTTTTTAATTAGTTTATAAAATTGTATGTATATAATCTATTAATTTTCGGATCAGGATTCTCTTCCATTTGTGCGCTAACTGAAGAATAATATTAGCACAAAATCGATTTGGAGTGAGACTGGTGAGTGTGTTGACTCTTCCTTTCTCCTTTCTACTGCTTGAGCGTTTTCAAGTCTCTGAATATATGAAAACTAATTTATGTAATATACAGGGTTCTGATTCAGAAGCTAAATGCTAAGACAGACTTCTTATATAAGCAATTAAGTTTTATTTACATTTGCCGATTTTAAAAGAGTAAAATGTGGTATTAATAATGTTAATTGCCTCAAATAGATTATGAACTTGTAGGTACAAATTATTTTTACTTTTTTTCTTCTATGTTGTCCTTTTTTCATATAAAATTTCTTTCAACTTTGTTCTTGAGGATTCTATTGTGTTTATATTTTTATTATCTTCTATTGCGCTGCATCAGGTTTGTCAAGGAAAAACAAAAAGAAAGAGAAGTTGTCCCACGTGATAAGATCCAAGCGGCTAAACATCATCCAACGATTCAGAGTATTGTAACAAGACTCTCACGTGACGGGAGAGTCACTTCATTGAAATTTTAAATCTATTTTCAAGAGTATAAAATGTTTAATCTTTCAATTCACCTTTATATAATTACTAACATATTATTTTAAGTGATATTTATGACTTTTTTTTAATGATATCAATTGTGTCTCTCTCTCATCTACATATCTTTCGAATATTATACAATATATATAGGATTAAGTTAAGTTAGAGATAGAGTGTTATTTATATAAAAAAATTTAAATTTATATTATGTTTGTTATTTATTATAAAAAAAAATTATTATCAAAGATTGTTCAGTCCAAGACATATCACATCCTACGTGTCTATTTAAGAATATATAATATAAAATGCGTTAGTAAATAAATATATATATATAAAAGTATATTACTTATATATATAAGTATCTTACTTCTAATATTTATTAAAGTAAAATTATATGATAAAGTATTAAATTTTTTTTAAATTGTATGAAATTTTGTAAGTATAATCTATATAATAAAATATATTAATTTAACAATTAGATTAATGAAGTTTAAAAAAGAGTTATGATCTAAATAATTTTTGTTGAAAAATTTGAATATAATCTTGTAGACTAAGATGAGTGATAGTATTATTCTTAAAAATTTGTGTGCTTACAATGTGGTTCTTTACAATTTAATAACTCATACCGCAATAAAATAGAAAACAAAACTAGCAAAAATAATAAATCCGAAAATATATTAATAATTTTTGAGTATATCGAATAATAGAAAACAAAATTAGTAAAAATAATAAATTTGAAAATATATTAATAATTTTTGAGTATATCGAATATATGAAAATGTAAAAAGCATTACATAGGAGTGAGACTTTTCAAAAATTTAATTTATCGATAAGTATAATTAAATATTATTTAAAATTTTTAATTAAATCAATTTTAATTTTAAAATTCAAATGAAAATTAAATGAACATTTAAAATCGATAATTTACCAGGTTTAATGTATGTAATCACATTTAAAAAGGATTCAATGTATGTAGTCACGTTTTAAAAGGAATAAAATTAAAATAGATAATAAAATTATGGTTATAAAATATATAATTAAAATTTTAATTTTCACAATTTAAATAAATAATCAATAAATTATAATTATATTTTAAATAATAATTTATTTTAAAATTTAAGATCTTTTGAAATATTTATTTTTTGCAACAACCCCACCTATTTAAAATTACTTTAAGTAAACTTTTAATAAAATAGAATATAAGAAATAATTTTTGTTAGATTTACATTATAAATGTAATGCATTAAATTTGATACTTTTTGAACTATGAACTAAACCCTAAATAGATAAATTTAACTTACAATATTATGGTGAAGCAAAATTTCTATGAATCAAAAACACTCTGGTGTAAGTTAGAGACGCACCTATCATATTACACCCCATAATTTTTGCGGTTTTTATTGGTTTTGCGTAAATAAGTCATGCACATGCCTGATAATTGATAAATGTTATAAAGATTGTGTTTAATTTTATACAAACAGTTCCACTTGACATTCATATAATTGATTTCATTAAGTGTATATGCATTTTATACGTCACTCATAAAAAATATGATAGTCATTAAAAACACTTAGTTTAACATCTCATTCAATGTAATTTAACATTTCTCACATCATAAGAATTAAAAATAAATTGTGTTAGACGGACCAATAATAACTTGTTATTACTTGTATGAACCTTTTTCATGTGATCTCCAATTACAAAGTTTGAGTTCTCATTATTGTTGACTTTATTTTAACTAAAACTTTATTTCGTTTGATGTTGTTCACTAAATTTTTACTTTGTGAAAAATATGGTCAAACTAAATTTTGACTTTATATTAACTAAGATCCATAATCACATAGTAATCGTTCATAAGATTTTGATGTATATGATCAGATCTCGATTTATATTTTTTAATTATGTTTTACTACTGCTCATTAGAAAATATAGGTATACTTACAAAAAAACATAAGTTTTTTTGTATAAAATATTACTAAGAAATTTTCTTAGTACATATTTTCAAATTCTCCCAAGCTAAGAATAATGACTTGATTTCTGTAATATATTTTACTTTCTATTTAAATAATTGAAATTATAATATCTCTTTTGAGATTAAAATAAATCCACTTGTAATTTATTCTTGCATGAATTAAACTTATTTGTCTCATTATATTATTTTAATATAGTAGAAAATTCAGTTATAATATAATTTATGGTATCACACAAAGGTTTAATCACTATCACAAGTATAAAAATATTTTTTCTATAAACTCATAATATTCGTTATTTATGATTTTCTCAAATATTTTGACATACTCATATACACAACAAAATTATGTATATATTTTGTTTTGTTATTCGTCAATGTTATAAAGAACTTTAACATAACTTTAAGTTCTCCTTTGATAAGTTTCTATAATATTTTTATAATTTTCATAAACTCCCACACTTTTTTATGATTTCAAAATTGATTCAAAAATCCTTTTGTTTCACTAATAAGGATAATATGTAATAAATTGGATCATTTCTTGATTTTTCAAATTTTTTGCATGCTTAAAATTTTATTTATAGAAAAATCTAAAAGAACATAAATTATGTAAATATTAAATTTATCTTTGCTACATAAAACATAAATCACATCAAATGATAATTATTTATTAAGAGATCTATTTTATTTCCATGTTACATATGTGATCTTGTTCAAACTTGTAGTATACATTGATGCAAAATAGGATTCCATAAGTTTTCTTATCTGTTAAGCGGAAACCAATTTTAAACAAAAGCGGTGACATTTTTTGTAATTAAGGATTGAAGATACTATGTGAACCGATATAGAATATGTAATGTTTGACATCAAGTTCTAGTTTTAACCAATATAAAAATGTTGAGCATTTTTAGCTTAGTCTTTCCTGCATAGTGTTCGTCATCGTTTTCTCCTCTACATTATTCATACAAAATCTGGTGCTCCCCATTATCGTGCTCATCGTCATCTTTCCCACAGTATTCTTCCAGTGCTTGTTTATAATATATCATGCTCTTCCACATTATTCTTTTGGTGTTTGTCCTCTGCATCATTATTCCAGTAAAATTTACCATTCCTCCACCATCCCCTAATTGCAACTCTTATTTTACTGATTGAATTTTGATTTACAAAGTTTCACCTTTTGCTCTTCACTTGGACATTGTTATTTTACTGTGTAGTTTCTGACTCTTACCCTAATTGCAACTCTTATTTGTGTTCGTATTTGTGACGTGCCATTGTTCTTCATTCGTGACGAAGGAAAATACCATCGTACACTTTTATCTCATTCACATTCTTGAGATGAAATCCATAGTTTTTTGTTTAATTGTCAAGTTTTAATATGTTTAGATTCTCTTTTTGCTTTGTCTTTTGTATTCCCAAGTTGTTTAGGTTGTGTAAGAAATTGAATCATACTTGTGTTGTATTAGAATCTGCTCCTATTTTGAACTCTTAATATTTTCAAATTTTGGAAGCTTATAAATTGGAAGGTGGATTGGTTTCACCTTGTTGTTTTCGATGCAACATGGAAAATTTATAAAAACAATTATTGTCTTATAAGGAGTCAAATGTTAGATGTTGTTTGTAGTCAAATGGTTTTGGCTCCAAGTTTAGCATCGGCAGAGAACATTAACCTCCAAAGGTTTGGGTTCAGCCTTCGTAGTACATCATTTGAGAATAGTTCTTGTAAATTGCATTCTAACTTAATTAAGGTTATTTAGCACCAATCATGAAAGTCCTATGGATCCATTACCTTCAATATAGTGCATATTTTAATGCAAATTTGAACCAAGGTAGAGAATTAATATTTGTTTGGGAGCTAAAAGAAAAGAAGTCAAAAGAAAAAAAAATACAGCAGCTTGGGAGCAGGTCTGGTCCAAGTTTTTGGAAGAATCTATAGATTGAGGATAATCCTTGTACCATTCCTATACCCCTCACCAGCTTTCTTCCCCACAAATTCTATTTTTAGTTCTCTATTTTTCGAAAAGGTCCCATTTAGGTAAGATATTTCATTAGTTGATAACAATTTTCTCCATTACTCCATCTAACAAACTCACCTAACAATTTTCTTCATCTTCTTCAATTTTGTGAAAAAATTTCTACATTTTCCTTATTAATTCCCTATGTTTCCTACATAATGTTACTCATATTTTTCAGTGATGCTAGCAATGTATGGCTTTTACAAATCAAGAAATTAAGCTAATTAAATGTATGATCTTCTATTGGAGCAGTGATTGTCCAAGTTGTTGATTACAAGTTCCTCTTTTGGTATGATTTTTACTTCTTTCCTTTCATTTCATTTTTGCTCATGTAGAACAGAAAAGCACTATATTTTGTTTTAAAATGTTTGATAAACAAAAAATACAATAATTTTAAGAAAACTCTAAAGTATGGAAACAAATTGATTGCAAAGTTTTATATTGAAGGGTATTTAAGCCATTAGTTTTGATAATAGGCCTTCCTGTGCAAAAGTGTCACTAACCTTATCATGTGAGTGTATATCCCCTTTTTTCACAGCCATACCTTATTTAATGTCTATATGAGTGTAAAACCATTCTTTGTTAATATAACGAGTACTCAATGAAATCAATATATTGTAAATATTTCTTCCTTTGTTTGCTTATCTAGGTGCATTTAGATTTTTAAATTTAATAGAAAAATGTTTTGAGCGGGAATAGGAATTATTACTAGCTAGTGATGAATGACTTTTGTTTGAGTTGAAAAAAGAAGAGTTAACTTTCATTATTGTTTCACTCTACTCTCCTTTATATGTTCGTACCTGCATGAATAAAATAAAATTAATAGCATCACATAGTTGTTTTGTTTCCACTACTTTCCCAATAATCTAAAATGGCAAGTTTGATAACAAAATGGCTGCCTAAAAACAATATGAATAGGTTAAACATCATGATTAATTTCATATAGCAAATGATTCAAGAATTCATTAGTTGTTAAACATGTGCACTTGCATCATGAAGTTATATTGAAATACATACGAGTTCCCTTTTATATACTGAGTATAAAAAGTTGGTTTTTCTATTGTATAGACTGATATAAAATAGTACATGCCTGACAGTACCCAAATCACCATCTCTTATGCCTTATGAAAATTAGGAATGAAAATATATTCTTAGATATCAATATTGTACATTGATGATTATATTTAATAGAGAATAAAAGTGAATGCATTGATTGTTGGCCTAACTTTGGCTATAGTTGTCCCTAATTACATTGCAAGTTGCCAAGCCTTAAAGTGATTGAGCAATGGCATAAAATTTTTATCCTTTGATGCTAATTTTGGTCAATTCAACCTGAAAGAAGCCATTTTTTCATTTGCTACCAATTAGTTTAAGAAGAGGATGGTCCAGGAAAAGGAATTCACTTTCTTGAGAGAATCCATTAGCTCTAACATTCAAGAAATGAAACAATCAAAATTATAATATCAAATAGTAAACTCGTATGCAATTTGAAAAAGAAAGGCATAAATACTGGTTGAGGGATCTTAGAGTTGACTAAAGTTTGTAAATATAAGCACCTAATTTAGTCAAAAAAAATTTACACGAAAGTTGCTTTCCCATAACACATGGAAAAGATTTATAATCCACTGTCTAGGAAGAAGTTGTCCCACACTCTGAATGATGGTATTGTACTAGTGGAGAGGATGAGAAGTCTAGGAAGAAGTTGTCCCACACTGTGAATGATGGTATTGTACTAGTGGAGAGGATGAGAACTAGGAATGACAATGAGCAAGGTTGTTTGACAAGAGCTTATAACTATGCTTGTTTACACCTTAGCTTGAGTCGACTTGTTTAATAAATAGGCAGGTTCAAGCTTGTTAAAAAGTTTTTTTAGATGAACAAATTAGACTTAGGATTATTAAAAAGTTTGTTTAGCCTAATTGGGAGCATATTTATCTTTATATATTGTATATTCATATTTATTATATTTATATAATATTATATATTTACATAATTTGTTAAAAGTTAAAATTTTTAATTTTTTTAATTTCAAACAAAAAGAATCTTATATTTGTGAAGCTCTCTTTAATGTTTAGTATAAGATTCGTATGCATTGCTTTGATTTTAAAATAAATGTTTTATATTTTACTTTAATTTTTATGTGTATTTAAATTTGTATATACGTGTGTGCATGATATGTGCATGCATTATATTTTTTTTATATGTTATTGTATTTTTAAATAGTTAGTATTTAATATATTTGCTCTTAAATTATATAGTTAATCTTACAAATATTTTATCATGTTAACTTTAAGATTTATGCCTTTTTAATCAATTATTTATATAGACTTTAAGTCTATATATTAACCTTTTTGTATTGTAGGTTTTTGAAAGGCTTGTAAGCCTTGAAGGCTTTAAAATATGTCAGACCTTGATAATAAAATTTTTTTATAACATGTAACAGGCTTAGGGTTAGGTCTCAAAATTTTTAAACAGGTCAGATTTGAAAACTCAAAACCTAGTTCGGCTCGACCTATTTTCTTTCCTATTAAGAACCATTTTTTATTAACAAAATTGTTCATGGTAACCATTTTGACAAATGACCTTCCTAAAACCAACTTCCTATGTTGATAATAATCTTAATAACAAATAACTTAGCTTTAATATATGTTATATGCAAACCCATCCAGCTAGAAGGATGATCACTAGCCATATGATGTTGTTCAATGATTATTATATTTGACATAGTATAAAAATTTGGATAAAATAGCATAAATATTAGAATAATAGCCTTTAAAGCATTAATTATCTTTTTTCCAAATTATCCATAAGGTTGCAAGAAAAACATCCAACGTTGATACTAATGTTATACTTTAACTAATCTGTTGGAACTATAGAAGAGAACAAATCTTATGCTTGGGTAAACCCACGGTTTCTTCTTGATTGTTCATAGGTTCACTATGAAGTGCATCTTCTTTATACCTAAACCAACTTTGTCCATTAAAACTTTTATCAATATATGCTCTGTCAATTGTTCTCCATGCCTCCAAAAAGAGGAGATTCTTTTCCATCAAGGCCCGTTGAAGGAGAAAAAAATTTATATTATAAAAATTCTAACACAAAGACACATGTTTCATATAGTTTCACCATTTATAGTTGATTCTTATACCGAGGTAATTATAATTATCACAGTTTGGTAATTTAATTTTAATTCATAACATGATATTTTCTCCAATTTTGTTTCAACATTTCGTAGATATTTCAAAATTCTCACCCTTTAACCGAACAAGACGTTGATGATAATAGAAGATGTTGGGAGTAATATAAGAGAGGTAGTCAATTTGGGTTGATTTTATATAACTTGAAGTTATTTTCTTTGTAAAATATTCAATGTATTTATATTTGATAATGTATAATGATATATTTAGCTTTAATAAATGAATTCTTTGGTTACTGTATTGTCTAGTTGTGTTATTTGGTTGTATATGCAGGTATTGTGATTAAATTATGTGATAGTATGCTCAAAGGAATTGAACATTTAAAAAAAAAAAGACTTTCTACATTGGTTAAGACCTTAACTGATGTAAAAAATCTTACTTTATACATTGATTTAGACATTAATCGATGTAGTAAGTGAAAAATTTTACATTGGTTAATATGTGAACGAATGTAAGAACCAATGTAAAAAGCCTAACTTTCTATATCCCCTGCTTCTATACCGCTTAATTAACTGATGTAAAAAGTTCAAAACAATTGATGTAAAAAGCTCATTTTTCACTAGTGATAATAATAAAATTTATATTATGATAAAAATAACATGCCAAAACACTCAAATATTTTATCATGCATGAGAACATTTTAGATACACCCAAATTATTTCAATGATCATGATAAATTTTTCTCAATTTTAAAATATTCATACCCAACATCTTAATCAAGTAATGGTTAGGTCAAATGTTCATCGTAACCATTCACTATGAACATCATATTGACTTGTATTATATTTGTTTATTTATTTATTATGATTGTTATCTTTTTAACTAAGTAATTTGTATGACCTTATGCTAAAGTAAAACCATTAGTCATTCTCCAATCAAGGTAAATAAAACAACTTAAATTAATGTCAAGTATCTTTCAAAATTGAAAAATGGATAACAACTTGGTGAAAAGGCATGCAATCTATAAATGCATGCAAATTGATATGACAAGACTATGATAAATATATTAGATCTTTAGGATGTACTATAATACTATACTACATATGACATTCATAGCTATGAATTATAGTGATGCTTTATTATATAGTCAAATTCTTGGAAGCTAGGCCCATGCAACTATCACAAATGCTATCACAAATGCAATTGAAGCAAAGAAAGATAACAAGAACATTAGAAAAAAGATGATCTAAAGAAACAATTTTCAGAAAGGCATGGAAGGCGACTAATGAAAATTTATAACCACAACTTTATGCTAATTATCTTTTAACTCACATCAATACATGTTATTTTTTTAACTTATTTTTTATGAAACTCTTCAAAGTTTTGATATGATGATATCTTACATGTCAACAAGAGATAATTAGTCATAGATTGTCCAAGTACTCATCTTACATTTACATTTACCATACAAACTCATATCACAGTAATTGGTAAATATTTTTATCTCCCTAATCCATAACTTTTTTTTTTAAAAAAAAAACCTCCAACTTAATAGAATAGATATTAAATTTACATTAATTTAATAATAATTTTATTTTTTAATAAAAAATAACAACGATAAAATGATGTAATCTCCAACACATACATATAAAACATAAAATATACAATATAAAATTGTATACATATATAATTAAAATCACATCACTCAAGAGTATCATAAATTTATTAATATATGTATGATAAAATATGAAATTAGTCAAAATAGTAAATAAATAAACAATATTTTGATAAACAAAGCATGAACACCTTTATAGAGATGATTTTGACAAATCCATAAGATTATTAAAAAAATTGGATATCATCTTGCAGATTAAGGCATAGGATAGAATTGTTCTCAATGATTTATACGCTTATAACATGATCCTCAGGATTCAACTGTCTCTTTTACAATAAAACGAGAAGTAGAACTAACAAGAATAATAAATCTAGAAATCTAGCAGTATTAGTAATTTTTGAATATATCGAATATATAGAAAAGGAAAAAGGAGTGTGTAAGACTTTTTGGAAATTTAATTTATCAATAAATATAATTAAATACCGGTTAAAACTTTTAATTAAATAAATTTAAATTTTAAACTTCAAAAATGGAATTAAATGGATATTTAAAATCAATAATTAATCAGATTCAATGTATATATTTATGTTTAAAAGGAATAAAAATTAAAATTAATAATAAAAATATGGTTATAAAACTTATAATTAAAATCACATTTTAAACGAGTAATCAATAAATTATAATTATATTTTAAACAATAATTTTTTTAAAATTTAAAGTCTTTTAAAATATTCATTTTTTACAATAAATTTTATGTTAGAGTTATTCTTAGAATAACTTAATCCTTCTTTATATTTATATTATATATATATATATATATATATATATATATATATATATATATATATATATATATATATATATATATATATACTAGTAGTCCGATTCGTGCGTTGCACGATTTTTCTTTTGATTTTAAAAATCGTTGATATGAATTTTTTTAAAAAATGGTAACATAATATAGAATTGCAATGTGCACATAAATGTTGAAAAACTAATTGAAATACATATATAAGCGTAAAATTTATTAAGAAAATATAAGAATAAAAATACAAAAAGAATATATTCATGCATCATAAAAAAAGATAATAATGCAAATACAGAAATTGATGGCATTGTGACTTTATAAATAATTGAGTGATATGCAGAATATATATAGATATAATAAATAAAATTATGAAACCACAAAATGGAATGTTAATAATTGTTTAGAAAGCGGTGGATGTAGAAAGAAGATATACGGACATAATCTAAATGTTTAAACCACCAAAATAAATCATAAAAATCATTTAGTTGTGATTGGAAATAATGATAACATGACGCTTGTTTTCATATGAAGGAAAGGTCAGAGTGTTGCCTTCATTAAAGTTATAGAAACCATAATATTCTGGCCACTCATCAACCAAGTAGCCAATGAAATCATTTATTTCTGGTTTCTGCGTCAAATCATTTAAGCCGTCATCATAACAACATTATCACATTGCATGGTGACATCCTAAGGCAAGTGTAGGAGTGCAGCCCTAACGTAACTAATTGGAAATGCCTATTAAAAAAGAATAATAATTTATGGGTATGTTAATGAAAATATTGAAGAAATATCTAGCAAATATTAAATAAGAAGAAAAATTTAAATGGTGTACAAGTTTATTATTCATCTCATATTTGGTAAGTGTCCTGCGACATTGGATGTCAAATGGTGTTGGTGTTGGAGAGTAGGGTCCATACATAGATTTAGAACGAAATTCATCTAGCATTTGTTTCACTTTCATGCTGGTAGATGAAAATGATATGGTTTCTTTTGGATATTTGATTTTTTTGTGTTTGAGGTTAAAAACATGGAGGAGAAAGTTGTCACTACCTATGTATTTAGGTTGAAATCATCCTTCATGCTTTAACTTAGGATATATGTCTTTCATGGCCTCCTATCCTCTATTGATGATAATGCTTCAAATGCTCTTAATTATGTCAACAATAATTTAGATATTGGTAGGGTCCCAAAAGGTTTTAATATTAAGAATATCATCCTTATAGCTTTTAACAAATATTAGACATTCCAACAACTAATAACATGCAATATGAGGCAGTATGTTAATGTTAAGAATTAGCGATGATAGGTGAATAGAAAAATAATTGCTAGATACAAACCTCGTACCGATCATACTGCATCCAGAATGTTGACATTTTGGAACTTGTGGTGTGCTACCTTCACCCTGTTCTATAACTATTGAAAATGTAAAATAGGTTGTAATATGAAAATGGTTTATATAATGTAATTCATATGTTGTAAGAGAAAATGTTTTACGTTATGATGTTGTAGATCTGTTCTAAATAATAATGTAAGACAAAATAATTTGCATGGAATATACATTTGCAGTTTTGACAATCTTTCAAAGAATGTAAATCATATATTTAACAACATAATGACAAACATAGAAAACATATGATGTATATAGCATGCATTAAAATAGAAAACAATGACAATATAAGTGTGAGGAGAAATATAAAGGATTTGGAATATATATATATATATATATATATATATATATATATATATATATATATATATGTGTGTGTGTATGTATATATGTATGTATGTATTAGTTGACATAGTAAAAGAAAAATGAATAAATTCATGAAGCATATATGTTTAAATGGTTTGCATTCAGTGCCTGAAGATCCTTGGAAAAACATAAGATAATACATGTATACTTGTACTTTGATTTTGTTAAACTTGGGAGTTGTTTATGTTAGATGTTCAGAATGTGCTCGGTGTGTTACTGGCTAGTGCAAAATGTGCAGGGTGCAGGTATTTGATATGTTGATGTATTGTGGTTGCAGAATATGTTATGTTATTGGCTATTTATGTGTTAGAGAATATATCAATGAGCTGAAATGAACCATAATTTTAGAGAAAAGCGACAATGAAACAAGTCACAAACGTTTCTTATTTTCCAAGAATATTGCAGCTGATATTTTTAAATTTTAAACAAAATCGATATTTGTTCAATGACATTTATTAGTCACCAAGATTAGAAATCAAGGTAAAATATGTATGCATTTGGTGTCCGAGATCTTTAATTTGTCAATAAATTGAGGACAATTATTTCTACAATTGGGATACCCAGAAAACATGAAATATTAATGGTTTGGTTGTTGCATTCTATCTGTTTCAGTTTTATAATGATTTAAAATCATTAGAATTCCAGTTACAATTGAATAAGAAAAATATAGATAAGGATTCATTGATTTATCAGTATTGGAGATTGGATGGTTACTAATATGGAAAAACTACTACATTTTTACATTTCTTTCATTTAAAAGGTCGTTCGGTTAAGTATCAAGAAACATTGGTCACTGTGAAAATTTTGATGATTAATGTAGGTCAAAATATTCAATTGGTTGATTAGTACTTGTAAAGTGTTTAATAAAATATATAAATTACCTACTGCAAACATAGGTTGGTAGTTGAACAGGTAAGAGTTGATTGTACATTTATCCTGATATATGGATTGTGATATAGTAAGCAGAGTGGTTGGTTGAAGATATAAGATTTATTACACATCATTGTTTTATACTTTTGGTAGTCTTGAAATTAAGTTAAATAATGAATTCCTGTAATTATGTTTAATAAGATGTGTAGCAGATGTGAATTTTACAAATAATCATGGGAAATTTTGTTTTTATATTTACAATATTATACAATATAAAATAAATTATATCAACAACAAATGCGAAAAACATAGTCAACAACAAACATTTTGAAAAACTTTTTTGTAAACAAGATTGGATATCCCATTATGAAGATTGTCACGTTCATATGTTATCAGTAATTTTAGGCCTTTTTGTGTTACTCTTGGTACAACAACATATAGTTGACCATGAGTGAAAAGTAATTTTGGAATATAAATTCCAACATGTGTGAGTAACTGACCTTAACTTTTGTTAATTGTCATTGCAAAGGACAATGCAATAGGAAACTTTCTTCGTTGAAATTTGAATGGAATCCTGGTATATGAGGTTAGTGACAATGTTGGAATAAATATTTTTTTCTCCAACATTGCTTTGAGAAATGACTTTTGCTTGCAAAATGTAGTTACCCTTATTACCAAACAAGTGTCATTACATATTCCTGCAGTATGGTTATGTTCTTTAGCAAAATTATTGGGACCCCAACCTTCAGATTAATTTGATGGTTTGGTAAGTTAGAATAGTTGATTGTACTGAGGAACTCAGAAGTATAAATGTCATTTGTTTGAACAAAATGTTCATTCATGTTTTATGAATTGTCAAAACTAAGGTGTGTCCAACACTTTCCTAGCATTAGTTGCAACATATAATCATTAACCATTATGACTATTCATTGATTTAGGCTGGATTATTAACATCTCTAAAATATGGATTATCGAAGATCAAGTTAAGAAATTTGGGTTTGTCTGATCAACTACGGATGTTATTGGATTAGCATATTTATGTATGGGGAATTCATGAGGAATATCTATATTAATAGTGTCATCATTCTTATCAGCAATGGTCCTTCATCAATGCTCAATAAAGGAAAACAATTTGACTGGGTGTAATGGTAAGAACTGAGTCCATTATCTAATGACGGTTTTCTATTGCATGATAATATCTTTCACATCTTGGCAAAGTCATCCCCATTTATATCAAGGTCATCCAGTATATGTCTATTATTAATTCTAGATATTGTGATATCGTCGATATCATGTAGGCAATTAAGCCATCGTTACCTCTAACAATATGATCCTACATGTCGTTAATTTTTTAATGTTTTCCTCAGAGATATTTAACCTTGCGATATGCAAATATTGATGTATATACTGTATCATGAATAACTGATATAATAAAATTAAATAATGGCATAATGTACTTGGTTATTTTAATATCAGTTTTGATTATGTAGTATATCATCAACTAATACAAAATTTATTTATACAAATGGTGCCCCGTTTAAGCTTATTATGTACATAAGAAATAATCTTCATGAAATATGTCCCCTCAAGATCTTTCTTGGTTGAGGCATTTATAATATTTTTGTCATGCCCAACAACAAACCAATGTGGGGACAAAGCCTATTTCAATGTAGATATGTTTTGTTATTAACTATAATGTGACATCTGTGATACATTCGGCACCTTTAACTTTATTTAAAAATGTAAGCACAGAGTTCACTACTTACTGGTGATAGAAATAAATGAGTCACTAATTGAGTAACCATCTTTCCTGACATATTTGATTCACTATTGTTTCCAAACAAACTTAGTAGAAACTTCTGAGGCGTTAAAGATCTTCGCTTTCAAATCTCTTATTAGCTTCCATCCAGGCTGAAAAACTGCTTGTTTATCAGACACTGATTCACATTATTCAGAGGCAATCATTTATCCTTAAAGACAATGAACTGCTGCTGAGTGTGATGGTGGAGGTTCCCTCAATTATTGCCTCAATGAAAGTTGATGTCAATGTTAATGTCCCTCCCAAACTCAATTTCACATGATGACAAATATCTACCGTCAAAGTATGAATCTGATCTCATCACGAAGGTGCTATGGGAAGTTTGATGTGATCCGATCATGGCCTTTGTTGATATATTTAATCAAATACTTTATAGGCCTCTGATTTAATTGTAAATCAATTTTGATTTCCTAATGTGTGAATAGCTTATACCTAAACAAAGAATATCATTATATGGAACAATGTATCTGTTGTCATTAAGAAATGTACCCTTTTGAATTGTTTTCCTATTATCTTTGTTTCTCACAAATGGGATATCCCTCATTATCGATTGTTGTTCTTCAAATATATGCTTTGGGAAAATTATCTAATGCATCTTCCGCTTTGGATAATGTGAGAGGTTTTTTCAGGGTTCACATGACCATGCACCATAATGTTCGAACGATGTTAAATGTAGCTTTCAATTTGAAATATGTATTTCTCAGATAATGTTATAGTCTATATCATTTGTTGTGACATACTTGTTTGTTGGATGTAGGAATACAAAGAGCCTAAAGTCCTTGTTTTTGAACAATTGTAAATGATCGTTTCATCGCACCAACATCATCATATTAAGATTGGCGAAGTTATTATATTCAAACCCATTTCATGATATGTTTATATCGTAAGGAATGATGCACAACATCGAAAGGTAATAAATAAGTTTGATAATATATTCATTATCTTCGTATATGGTTCATGGTATCTTGATAATTGAACGTGGTAATACATCTAACGAATGTCAGTGGTGATGTCTTTTCACTAATTCAACAAGACATTTTCCCTTAGAATGGTCTCCTATATTCATTGTATAATTCTCAGCCTTCAACCTTTTTTAAGAAGTTCTGCTATATAAAATATGAGGATCTCACAATGACATAGGGTGTCAACTAGTAATCGTTGAAAAGCTTTTCTTTGAAAGAAAAACGTTTCACGATAAATGCGAAAACACAGACGACTACAAACGGAAT
>JAMKYM010000652.1:0-13961 GCA_026541065.1 Canavalia ensiformis | reverse complement strand
TTTCATCGGCGTGACTCGGTCACCATTGGAGTCGACTAGACACAACTTTTCTCAATCGATCCTTCATCTCCGGGGCCTCTCTGCCGACTTCGCCTCCGACCTCGACTGACTCGACTCGATTCGACTCTCATCCCACTACACTGCCTCGACCCACTCGACATCGCTTGATTCGCCTCGCCATGATTAAACCGCGCTCGATTTGAGTCACTAAACTTTTCCCTAATCGACTAATCTTCGCTCAACTCGGCAGACTCGACTCATGGCAGGTTCGACGCAACTCCGCTCACCTCGACCTTCAACTTCACTTTACTCTCAGGTCATTGCGCTCTTTCATCGATGTGACTCGTCACCATTGGAGTCGACTAGACACAATCTTTTCTCGACACGATTCTTCATCGCCGATGACGTCGATTTCACTCGACTTCACCGGACTCGGACTGGACTCGACTCACCCGACTCGGCCCTCGGCTGGACTCGACTCGATTCGACTTATCCCAGCCACACTCGCCTGACTCCACTCGACATCGCTTGATTCGCCTCGCCATGATTAAATCGCGCTGATTTGAGTCCACCCAACTTTTCCCGAATCGACTCATCTTCGCTCAACTCGGCCCGACTCGACTCATCGCAGTTCGAGCGCTCGTCACCTCGACTTTCAACTTCGCTACACTCGGTCGACCACGTCCATTGGAGTCGACTAGAGCACAACTTTCACACGATTCTTCATGCGAGACTCTGCTCGACTTCACCCGACTCGGCTGAATTCGGCTCGATTCGATCATCCCGGCTACACTGCTTCTCGACTCACCCGACTTCGTCGATTCGCTCACCACGATTCAACCGCGCTCGATTTGAGTCCACTCTACTTTCCCCAAATCGACTCAACTTCGCTCAACTCGGCTGACTCGACTCATCGCAGTTCGACGCAACTCCGCCCACCTCGACTTCAACTTCACTACACTCCCTGTCGACTACGCTCCACTTTCATCGAAATGACTCGTCACCATTGGAGTCAACTTGACAAACTTTTCTCGACACGATTCTTCATCGCGATTCGCTCGACTTGACCCGATCTCATTGGACCTCGACTCGATTCGCCTCATCCAGCCCTACATCGTCGACTCCACCTCGACATCGTCGATCGGTCGCCTCGCCATGATTAAATCGCGCTCGATTTGAGTCCACTAAACTTTTCCCGAATCGACTCATCTTCGGCAACTCGGCATCGACTCGACTCATCGTTAGCTCGACACAACCGCTCACACTGATTTTCAACTTCGCTACGCTCCCGTCGACTACGCTCCACTTTCTGTCGAAGTGACTGCGTCACCATTGAGTCGACTAGACACAACTTTTCTCGACACGATTCTTCATCGCGCATTCGCTCGACTTCACCCGACTCGGTCGACTCGACTAGATTCGACTCATCCCAGCTACACTCGACTCCACCCGCTTAGCTGCCGTGCTCACCACGATTCAATCAAGGCCGATTTGAGTCCACTAAACTTTTCCGACCGACCATCTTTGCTTAACTCGTTCGACTCGACTCATCGTGCTTCGACGCAACTACGCTCCTCGCTTCAACTTCGCTACGCTCCTGTCGACTACGCTCCACTTTCATCGAAGTGACGGCTGTCACCATTGGAGTCGACTGGACACAACTTTTCTCGAACGGAGTTCTTCATCGCCAAACTCTACTCGACTTCACCCGACTCGGTGGACTCGACTCGATTCGACTCATCCAGCCTACGCCGCCTCGACTCCCCCGACTGCTCGGCCGCCTCGCCACGATTCAATCGCGCTCGACATGAGTCGGCTCGACTTTTCCCGAATCGACTAACTTCGCTCAACTCGGCTCGGCTCGACTCATCGCGGTTCGACGCAACTCTGCTCACCTTGACCTTCAACTGACTACTCGGTCCGACTCGCTCCACTTTCATCGACGTGACTCGTCACCATTGGAGTCGACTAGACACAACTTTTCGACACGATTCTTCATCGCCGGACTCGTCGACTTCACCCGACTCGGTTGACTCGACTCGATTCAACTCATCCCAACTACACTCGCTTTGACTCCACTCGACATCGCTTGATTCGCCTCGCCATGATTAACCGGCGCTCAATTTGGAGTCCGCTAAACTTTTCCCGAATCGATTCATCTTCGTCAACTCGGCCCTACTCGACTCATCGCAGTTCCCACGCAACTCGCTTCACCTCGACTTTCAACTTCGCTACACTCCGGTCGACCACGGCTCCACGTTCATCGTGACTCGTCACCATTGAGTAGATTAAACACAACTTTTCTCGACACGATTCCATCATCTCGTACTCACCGACTATTCGACTCGATTCGAATTCGACTCGATTCGACTCATCCAGCTTACACTGCTCGACTCCACCCGACTTCTTTTTGATTCTCCTCACCCGATTAGATTCGCTCGATTTCTTCCATTCTACTTTCCAATCGATCAATCGCATCGAGTCGGCAAGACACGACTCATCTCGACACGACGCATCATCTCTCGACCTTCAACTTGACTACTCTCGGTCGATTCGGTCCTTTCATCGACTGACTCTCTCTAATCGACTAGACCTGGCTTTTCTTCCACGATTCTTCATCATTGACTAATCACTTGACCAGATCGGTGGACTAGACCATCGACTCATCTAGACCTAGCCTTTTCTCGACTCGACATCGTTCATTCGCCTCGCCATTGACTAAATCTGCGCTCGATTGATCCTGGCTAATCACAGCTTCTCGACACAATCTTCAACATTTTCACTCGGCTACGGCTTGGACTCAATTTTTCTCGACGCGGATTCGCACACTGCACTGAGTCGATTTTTCACAACTTCTTCTTCAACGACTACGCTCCACTTTTGACTTTCTGACCATTGACTCGTCACCATTAGGTCGACTAGACAAACTTCAAATTAATTTCAACTTCTTCACTGTCGATTTCAAGACGACTACGACACATCAGTCAATTCGAAAGCTCGGTCAAACTCAACTTTTTTCTCGCCTCGACCATCATTCTCGATTCGCCTCACCAATTATCGATTCAATCCTGGCTCGATTTGAGTCCACTCTACTTTTCCCAAATCGACTCAACTTCAATCAACTCGGCTTGACTCACTCCCACACTCGACGCCGACCTTCCTTGACTTCAACTTCACTATTCCCGAGTCGACTCACGACACAACTTTTCATCGACGTGACTCATCACCATTGGAGTCGACGAGTCCACCCAATCTCTACTTCGACTCAACTAATCTCACCCGCTGAAGTCTTTCCTCATCTCGACTCGACTCAACGTGATTACACTCGGTCGCTTCTCGCCGACATTCCTCGATCCACTCGACATCGCATTGATTCGCCTCGCCATGATTAAACCCTTCCTCGATTTGGAGTCCACTAAACTTTTCCCGAATCGACTCATATTCGCAACTTGAAGATCCGACTCGACTCATCGTCGATTAAATAATCTGCTCACCTCGACTTTCAACTTCGCTTCAGGTCGACTACGCCCATTTTCATCGATGTAGTGGATCCTGTCACCATTGGAGTCGATCAGGACACAATCTTTCTCGACCACGATTCTTCATCGCATGGATACGCTCGATTTCATCTGACTCTACTGACCGACTAGATTCGATCATCCCAAATACACTCGCCTCGATCCAATTCGATCAAGCGCTCGATTTGGGTCAACTAAACTTTTCCTGTCGACTCATCTTCGCGACCGTCTTCGGACTCGACTCATCGCAGCTTCGACGCAACTCGCTCACCTCGACTTTCAACCCCCGCTACGCTCCTGGCCGGCCTACGCTCCACTCATCGAAGTGACTCGTCACCATTGAGTCGACTAACACAACTTTCTCGACACGATTCTTCATCGCCGGACTACGCTCGACTTCACCCGACTCGGTTGACTCGACTAGATTCGACTCATCCCAGCTACACTGCGCCTCGACCCACCCGACTTGACTCGATTCCGCCTCACCACGATTCCACCGCGCTCGATTTGAGTCCACTAATTTTCCCAAATCGACTCAACTTCGCTCATCTCGCCGACTCCGACTCATCGCACCCGACGCAACTTCGTCACCTCGACCTTCAACTTGACTAACTCTCCCGTCCGACTACGCTCCACTTTCATCGACGTGACTCGTCACCATTGGAGTCGACTAGACACAACTTTTCTCGACACGATTCTTCATCACCGCCGGACTCCTTTCGACTTCACCCGACTACCGGACTCGATTCAATTGACTATCACTACACTGACCTTGACTCCGTCGACGATCGCTGATTCGCTGGATTAAATCACGCATTGGAGTCGACAACATAAACTTTTTCCAGAATCGATTCATCATTCGCTCAACTCGGCCCTACTCGACTCAATCGCAGCCACGACGCAACTTTCTCGCTCACCCGACTTTCAACTTGACTACACCATAATGACTACGCTCCACGTTCATCGGGTGACTCGTCACCATTGAGTAGACTAGACACAACTTTTCTCGACCACGATTCTTCATCGCGGACTCTGCTCGACTTCACCCGACTCTACTGAATTCGACTCGATTCGACTCATCCCGCCTACACTCGCTCGACTCCACCTCGATGCTTCTCGATTCGCTCACCACGATTCAACTCGCTCGATTTCACCATTCTACTTTTCCCAAATCGACTCAACTTCGCTCCAACTGCCTCGCTCGACTCATCGCAGCGATTTACAACTCGCTCACCTCGACCTTCAACTTGACTACTCCTGGCCGTCCCACTTTCACCGTGACTCGTCACCATCGAGTCGACTAGACACACAACTTTTCTCGACACGATTCTTCATCGCTGATTCTCTGCCCACTTGACCCGACTGCTGACTCGACTCGATTGATCATCCCATTTACACTGCCGACTCCACTCGACATCAAACGATTCGCCGCCATGATTAAATCGAAGGCCGATTTGAGTCCACTAAACTTTTCCCGAATCGACTAATCTTCGCTCAACCCGCCGACTCCACTCATCGTAGTCGACGCAACTCGTCACCTCGACTTTCAACTGCTACTCTCCTCCGTCGACTACGCTCCACTTTCATCGACGTGACTCGTCACCACATTGGAGTCGACTAGACACAACTTTTCTCGAACGGATTCTTCATCGCCAAACTCTGCCGACTTCCCCGACTGGCCGGACTCCGACTGATTCCGACTCATCCCGGCCCTACCTCGCCTCGACCCACCCGACTACGCTCACTGGCCTCGCCCGTTCAACCGCAGCTCGACATGAGCTGCCCACCTCCCGACCGACTCAATTTCGCTCAACTCGGCCGACTGCGACTCATCGCAGCTTCTCGACGCAACTCGCTCACCTCGACCTTCAACCTCACTACCCTCCGGTGCCGACCACGCCTCCACTGGTCGACAACGTGACCTCCGTCACCATTGAGCTCCACTGCACAACTTTTCTCGACACGATTCTTCATCTTCTTGGACTCTGCTCACCTTGGACCTTGGATCCATGGCTGACTCGACCCGATTCGACTCATCCCGGCTACACTCGCCTCGACTCCACTCGACATCGCTTGATCGCCTCGCCATTAATTAACTCCTGCGCTCGATTTGGGTCCACTAAACTTTCCAGAATGCGACTAATCTTCGCTACCTCACTTTTAAACACGACTCATCGCCCGAGCAACTCTGCTCGACCTGCGACTTTCAACTTCGTACGCCCGGTCGACTACGCTCCACCTTCATCGAAGCCACTCGTCACCATTGGATTCGACTAAGGTACAATCCTGGACTACAATTCTTCCATCGACCTTCTGCCAACCTTCACTTGACGGCTGACTCGATTCACTCATCCCAGCTATACTCAGACCTGGAAGCTCACACACAACGCATCATCTCCGCCTCACCACGATTCACCCGACTCGATCGGACTCCAACTCTGACTTTTCCAAATCGACTGACTTCGCTCAACTCGGCTCCGACTCGACTCATCGTACCACGCGCAACTCGCTCACCTCGAGCTTCAACTTCACTACTCTCTGGGCCGACCAACGCTCCACTTTCATCGACGCATCATCACCATCGGAGTCGACTTGACACAACTTTTCTCGACACATTCTTCATCACCGTAGTGCCCGGATCGCCCGAGGCTCCTTTCAGGACTCGACTCGGTTTTACGCCTCATCCCGCCTACACTCGCCTCGACTCCACTCGACATCGCATTGGAGTCGCCTCGCCATGATTAAGCTACCTCGATTTGAGTCCACTAAACTTTTCCCGAATCGACCAATCTTCGCTCAACTCGGCCCGACTGACTCAATCGCAAAGCTTCGACGCAACTCTTCGCTCACCTCGACTTTCAACTTCGCTTACTCTTCGGTCGACTACGCTCCACTTTCATCGACGTGACTTGTCACCATTGGAGTCGACAGGACACAACTTTTCTCGATACGATTCTTCATCGCGTACTCCCGACTTGACCCGACCTGGGAATGGACCTGGCTCGATTCGACTCATCCCGGCTACACTCGCCTCGACTCCACTCGACATCGTTTGATTTCAATCCTCGCCATTATTAAACTGCGCCTCAATTTGAGTCCACTAAACTTTTCCCGAATCGACTAATCTTCGCTCAACTCGGCCGACTCGACTCATCGCGGGTTCGACGCAACTCGCTCACCTCGACTTTCAACTTCGCTTACACTCCGGTCGACTACGCTCCACCACCATCAAGTGACTCGTCACCATTAGAGTCGGTAGACACAACTTTCTCGACACGATTCTTCATCCTGCACTCGTCGACTTCACCCGACTGGCTGAATTCGACTCGATCGACTCATCCAGCCTACACTCGCCTCGACTCCACCCGACTTCGCTCGATTCGCCTCACCACGATTCAACTGCGCTCGATTTGAGTCCACTCTACTTTTCCCAAATCGACTCAACTTCGCTCAACTCGGCTCCGACTCAACTCATCGCAAGTTCGACGCGGCTACGCACCTCGAGCTCAACTTCACTACTCTCCTGGCCGATTTACGCTCCACTTTCATCGACGTGACTCATCACCATTGGAGTCGACTTGACACAACTTTTCGACACTATTCTTCATCGCGGACTACGCCGACTCTGACCCGACTCGGCTGGACTGGACTCGATCGCCTGTCCCGGCCTACACTCGCCTCGGCTCCACTCAACATCGCTTCATTCGCCTCGCCATGATTAAACTACGCTCGATTTGGAGTCCACTAAACTTTTCCCGAATCGACTCATCTTCGCTTAACTCGGCACGACTTCGACTCATCGCAGTTCGACGCAACTTTGCTCACCTCGACTTTCAACTTTCGTTTACGTCAGGTCGACTACGTCCACTTTCACGAAGCGATGACACGTCACCATTAGTCGACTAGACACAAGTTTTCTCGACACGATTCTTCATCGCCAAGCTACGATTTGACTTCACCAATCGGTGGACTGACACAATCCTTCTCACTCATTCAACTTGACTACACTCGCCTCGACTCCACCAGGCTTCCTCGACGTGACTGTCACCTTGGAGTCGATTCAACCAACTTTTTGGACCACGAAGCTTTCCCGACCATCGGCTAATCTGGATTCAACTCGACTGATTTCGACTCATCGGCGAAATTCATAATAACTTTCCTCACCTCGACTTTCAAACTTGACTCACCGGGCGACCTAAGCTCTTTTCATCGACGTGACTCGTCACCATTGAGTCGACTAAGACACAACTTTCTCGACACGATTCTTCATCTCCTCGATCAGATTTGACCATCTTGATGGACTGACTACCAAATTTAATCACTGGCTTCAACTCCCACTCTTTCTCGGTCGCCTCTCATTCAACTTGACTCATTCCGCCGATTTTTCCCGGGATCGACTGACTCGCTCATCATTGGAGTTTCCGACTCAATTTTTTATTCGACGCAACGGTCACTCACTGCCCTCGATCGACAACTCTACCGATCGACTACGCTCCACTTTCTCGATCAGGACTACCATTGGAGTCGACTAGACGACACAATCCTTCTCGACACGATTCTTTCAACTTGACTACACTGCTCGACTTCACCCGATTCGGATGGACTCGACCGATTGACTCACTAGACACAACTACACTCGCCTTGATCTCCACTCGACATCGCCGCTTGATTCGCCTTGCCGGACTCGACCTGATTAATCAAGCAGTCACACAACTCTTTCTCAAAGACGCCTTTCAAATTCAATCCGGTCTTTCGTCGACGCCACCGACCATTGGAGCCGACTAGACACAGATTTTCTCGACACGACGATCATCTTCCTTCGAATACGCCACTTTCAACGATTTGGCTCGACGACATTCATTAATCGACTAATCACAACTTCTTTCTCAACACGATTCTTCTCACTGATTTCACTACACATACTTGCTGAATTCGACTCCGATTCCATTCATCGCTTCACTGGCCTCGACTCCATCGACTTCGCTCGATTCAGCTCTTCACGATTCAACTGCGTCCGTTTGAGTCCACTCTTTCCAAATGTGGAAGAAAAGCTAAACTTCACAACTCGGCTCGACTCGACCTCGCCAGCGATTCGCAACCGCTCCACCTCGACCTTCAACTTGACTTCTCTCCTGGTCGACTAAGCTCCACTTTCATCGGACTCGTCACCATTGGAGTCGACTAGACACAACTTTTCTCACAACGATTCTTCATCACCGTAGACTCTTTTCGACTTCACCCGACTCGGCTGAATTCGACTTCGGTCGACTCATCAAGCCTACACTCGCCTCGACTCCATCCGACTTCGCCGATTCGCCTCACCACGATTCAACGCTTCGATTTGAGTCCACTCTACTTTTCCCAAATCGACTCAACTTCGTCAGCTCAGCTACGACTCGACCATTCATTCACGCAACTCGCCTCACTCTCGACTTTCAACTTCACTACTCTCTGTCGATCTACGCCCACTTTCATCGACGTGACTCATCACCATTGGAGTCGACATTGACACAACTTTTTCTCGACACTATTCTTCATCGCGGATCTTCGACTTGATCTGAGTTCGTTGGACTCGGCTCTCATTCGTCGCCTCCTGGCCATACTCGCCTCGGACTCCACTGACATCGCTTGATTCGCCCCATGATTAAACTCGCTCTCTATTTGAGTCACTAAACTTTTCCTGACCCATCATCTTCATTTAACTCGGCCTGGATCGACTCGCGAGTTCGACGTTAACTTTGCTCACCTCGATTTTCAACTTCTACGGCTCTTTACTCGCCCACTTTTCATCGACTTACTCGTCACCATCGGAGTCAGATAGACACAACTTTTCTCGGACACGATTCTTCATCGCCAGACTCGTCTCATACATTCGACTCGGCCGGATCTGACTGGATTCGACTATCCCAGCTACACTTCGCCTCGATCACCCGACTTTCGATTCGCCGCCACGATTCAATGGCTCGATTTGAGTCCACTAAACTTTTTCCCGAATCGACTCATCTTCGGGTCGACCCAGCTCTAACTCATCATTAGCTTCGACGTTAACTGTCACCTGACTTTCAACTTGACTAACCTGCCGATCACGCCCACTTTCAACGAAGTGGCTCGTCACCATTGAGTCGACTAGACACAACTTTTCACGACACGATCATCTTCATCGCACCAGACTACGCCTTGACTCGACTTTCAACTCCACTTTAATTGAATTGGCTCGGTCGGACTCTGTCCAACTACATTCAATTTTACTCACTCCGATCGACTTGATCTTCCTCACCACGATTCAATCACCGATTTCAGTCCACTCTACTTTTCCAAATCGACTCAACTTTCATCAACTCGGCTGGATTTTGACTTGACTCATTTGATGAATCATCGCACAATCTGCTCTCACCTCGACCTTCAACTTGACTACTCTCATTTCGACCACGCTCCACTTTCATCGATATCTGACGACTCGTCCACCATTGAGTCGACTAGACACAACTTTCTCGACACGATTCTTCATCGACTAAAGCAATACGCTTCGATTTCACCCGACTTTCGGTTGGACTCGACTCGATTCGACTCATCCCGGCTACACTCGCCTCGACTCCACCGACATCGCTCGATTCGCCTCGTACGATTCAACTGGCTCGATATGAGTCAACTCGACTTTTCTCGAAATCGACTCAACTTCGCTGTTCTCGCCTCGACTTGACTCCATCGCCGGTTCGACGCGCAATCCTCGCTTCACCTTGACTTTCAACCTCACTACCCTCTGGTCGACTACGCTCCACTCATCGACGTGATCGTCACCATTGAGTCGGCAGACACAATCTTTTTCAACGTTCTTCGCCAAACTCAAGAAGCTACGCAGATTTTCATTGGATCGGACTAGGTTGACTCATCCCCGGCCTCGCCTCGACTCCACCAGGCATCGCTCGATTCCCCGCTTTACGATTCAATCGCCTCGACATGAGTCGGCTCGATTTTTTCCAATCGACTCAACTTCGCTCAACTTGGAAGAAACTCGACTCGACTCATTGCGGTTCGTAACTCGCTCCTGACCTTCAACCTCACTACCCTCGGTCGACCACGCTCCACTTTTTTTCATCGACGTGACTGTCACCATTGAGTCGACTAGACACAACTTTTTCGACACGATTCTTCATCGCTAAGCCAGACATTTGATTTCTGACTGGATCGGCTGACTCGACTATCGATGATCATCCTACTACATCGCCTCGATCACCTCGACATCGCTTGATTAACGCCATTATTAAACTCGATTTGAGTCCACTAAACTTTCTTCCAATCGACCAATCTTCGCTCAACTCGCCTGACTTCACTCATCGCAGTTCCGGCCTAACCGCCACCTCGACTTTAACTTCGCTACACCTCGGTCATTACGCTCCTCTTATCGAAGTGACGTCACCATTGAGCTCGACTAGACACAACTTTTTCTCGACACGATTCTTCATCGCTTTATCGCTTCTACTTCACCCGACTTTTACTGAATTCGACTCGATTCGACTCATCCCAGCTACACTCGCTCATCGACTCACCCGACTTCGCTCGATTCGCCTCATCACGATTCAATCACGGCTCGATTTGAGTCCACTCTACTTTTCCCAATCGACTCAACTTCAGCTTCATCTCGGCCGACTCGACTCATCGCTGTTCGACGCAACTCGTCTCACCTCGACCTTAACTTGACTACTTCATCGCGTCGACTCACGCTCCCCTTTCATCGACGTGACTCGTCGCCATTGAGTCGATCAGACACAACTTTTCTCGACACGATTCTTCATCGCCGATTCTCGCTCTGACTTACCCGACTCGGCTGGACTCGACTCGATCGACTCATCCCACGCTACACTCACCTCGACTCCACTCGACATCCACTTGATTCGCTCGCCATGATTAAACCGCGCTCGATTTGAGTCAACTAAACTTTTTCCCGAATGGACCTCATATTCGTCATCTCGAGCCCGACTCGACTCATCAGCTTCGACGCAACTCGCCTCACCTCGACTTTCAACTGCTACTCTCCCATCGACAACGCTCCACTTTCATCGATTGATCGTCACCATTGAGCTCGACTAGACAACTTTTCTGAACCGTTCTTGTCTCGATCGCCGCTCGCCTCGACTCGGCTGGACTCGACTCGGTCGACTCCCCCAAGAATACTCGCCTGACTCACCCGACCCGCTCGATCGCCTCACCACGATTCAACTGCGCCGATTTCAGTCCACTCTACTTTTCCCAAATCGACTCAACTTCGCTCAACCTCGGCCCGACTCGACTCATCGCAGATTCGACGTAACTCGCTCACCTCGAGCTTCACTAACTTCACTCGCTCGACTACGCTCCACTTTCATCGATCGTGACTCGTCACCATTCGAGTCGACTAGACACACAACTTTTCTCGAACGGTTCTTTCATCGCCAAACTCGTCGACTCATTCGACTAGGTTGATTCTGACTTGATTCGACTCATCCCATCATCACCTCCGACTCCACCCAACTTTCGGCTCGTCGCTCGCACGATTCAACCCCTCGACATGAGTCGCTCGGATGCCCGAATCGACTCAACTTCGTCAACTCGGCCCACTCGACTCATCGCATTCGATTCGGCCTGCTCTGCTCACCGACCTTCAACCTCGCTACATTCAGTGACTAAACCCATTTCATCGAACGTGACTCGTCCCCACCATTGAGTCGACTAGATGACAATTCTTTCGACATCGATTCTTCATCGCTGGATTCCGTCGACTTGAATTCGACTCAGGTGGACTCGACTCGATTCGACTCATCCAGCTACACTCGCCTCACTCACAAGACATCGCATTTGCCCTCGCCATGATTCAACTTCCGCTCGATATGAGTCGGTCCGACGTGGACTTTCTGGAATCGACTCAATCCGCTCAACTCGGCCCGACTCGACTCATCATGGGTTGACGCAACTTTGCTCACCTCGACTTTCAATCCCCGCTACACCCTCGACTACGCTCCACTTTCATCGACGTGACTCGTCACCATTGGAGTCGACTCAGACACAACTTTTCTCGACACGATTCTTCATCGCGTACTGCCGACTTCACCCGATTCGGATGAATTCGACTCGATTCGACTCATCCCAGCTACACTGCCACTCCACCCTCGACTTCGCTCGATTCGATGTCCACTGTTCAACTCGCTCGACATGAGTCGGCTCGATTTTCCCGAATCGACTCAACTTCGCTCAACTCGCCCGGCTCGACCATCGCCGGTTCGACGCAGCTGCTCACCTCGACCTTCAACCTCACTACCCTCCGGTCGCACTACGCTCCACTTTCATCGACGTGACTCGTCACCATTGGAGTCGACTAGACACAACTTTTCTCGAACGGATTCTTTCATCGCCAAACTCTGCTCGACTTCACCCGACTCGGCTGGATTCGACTCGATTCGACTCATCGCAGGCACACTCGCCTCGACTCCACCCAACTTCGCTCGATTCGCCTCGCCACGATTCAACTGCCCTCGACATGAGTCGGCTCGACTTTCCCCGGGCTCGACTCAACTTCGCTCAACTCGCCCGGCCGACTCATCGCAGTTAAGAACCTTTCTGCTCACCTCGACCTTCAACCTCCGCTACACTCCCGGTCGATCTACGCTCCACTTTCATCGACGTGACTCGTCACCATTGGAATCGACTCAGACACAACTTTTCGACACGATTCTTCTTCATCGCCGCACTCTCGTCGACTTCACCCGACTGATGAATTCGACTCGATTCGACTCATCCCGCCTACACTCGCGACTCCAATTCGACTTCGTCGATTCGCTCATCATTCAATCATTCGACATGAGTCGAATTTCGAATGCCCGAATCGACTCGTCCAACTCGCCCGATTCGATCATCGCCGTTCGACGCAACTCTGCTCACCTCGACCTTCAACCCGTTACCGAATCATTCCACTTTCATCGACGTGACTCGTCACCATTGGAGTCGACCAGACACAACTTCTTTCTGACACGATTCTTCATCGCCGAACTCGGCTCGACTCACCCGACTCGGATGAATTCGACTTCGATTCGATTCATCCCACCTACACTCGCCTCGACTCCACCCGACTTCGCTTGATTCAGCTTCGCCACTATTCAATCATGCATCGACATGAGTCGGCTCGACTTTTCCCGAATCGACTCAACTTCGCTCAACTCGGCCCGACTCGACTCATCGCAGTTTGACGCAACTCCGCTCACCTCGACCTTCAACCTCACTACCCTCTGGTCGACTACGCTCCACTTTCATCGACGTGACTTGTCACCGTTGGAGTCGACTAGACACAACTTTTCTCGAACGGATTCTTCATCACCAAACTCTGCCCGACTTCACCTGACTCGGCTGGACTCGACTCGATTCGACTCATCCCAACACTCGCTTCGACTCCACCCGACTTCGCTTCGATTCGCC
>JAMKYM010000643.1:0-32315 GCA_026541065.1 Canavalia ensiformis | reverse complement strand
TAAATCTTGTTCTTTTTTGTATCTCCTCTTTTTTACTTTATTATTTTGTTTATTTATTTATTATCTTTTTCCTTTCAAATTTTCTTCGCAGATTTTTGCTTTTCTGCTGCTTTGTTTTATATTTTTTCAAAATTTATCAACTGTTTTTTTTTCTTTATTTTAAATATTAATGCGACCACTTAGTGCCCAACGATAATGGAGTGCTACGCATCGGTAAGATGATACCTCGCTGATATTATTAGCTGCTTGTTTTCTTATTCTTTGAAATGTGATAAACATACAGCCACATGATTTTCTTTTTAAATTCTAGACACTGTCATGCTCTGTTAATATCTCGACGCAAAACTTCAAGATATCATCAGACTGATGATATATCTCTTCTACCCATAAAGCAGTACATAAATGTTACATTGTAAGGCCACTTACTGTTATTATGTTCTGTATTTAGGCTGGAGAGCAAGCTTATATCACCTTACTTAAAGTTTAATAAAAATGCGCTCAGTTGGAATCTGTATGATGCATAAACAAACTTATAATTTACTCCAGATGCATCACATTCAATCTCAAAAACTTTATCAAAATTAGGTAAATTTAACACAGGGGAATTAGCTAACTTATCCTTTAGCAAATTGTAAGCCTCTTCATGTTTCTTATCCCATTTAAAATTAACATTCTTTTTAACAAGTTAATTTAAAGGAGCAGTTATAGAACTAAAATTTTGTACAAACCTTCTATAAAAAATTGCTAAACCATGGAAGCTTCTTCCTTCATTAGCATTTGTAGGCATGAGTCATCTTCTAATTTCCTTAAATTTTTCTTCATCAACACTAACTCTTGTAATCTTGTTGACGGCTCTATAGTCCACACACATGTGTCAGGTCCCATCCTTCTTTGGTACCAGGATAACATGAACTGTACATGGGCTAAGACTTTCCCTCACAAAGTCTTTCAGCATCAACTCCTCTACTTGCATTTGAATCTCCTTGACCTTTTCAGGAACAATTCTATAGGCTGGTCGATTTGGAATCACAGTACCAAGGATAAAATCAATTTGGTGTTTAATGCCTCTTATAGGAAGCAAACTTTTTGGTGGTTCTTTAGGAAATACATCATCGAATTCCTGTAATAAAGATTCAACCACACTAGAAAAAGAAGAGTTATGATTGTTTGTAAAATAAATATCCTTGTACATAAACACAAGAATTTGATCCTTTTCCCTCAAAACACGCTCGACCTCCCCATTATGAGAAAATATACAAACTTTATTTTCTTTTTCTTTATTTTTTGATTTTTCTTTCTTTTCATTCTCACTCTTTTTTTGACTTTCTACTTTTTCTTCAATCTTAATTTTATCTCTCTTTTCCCTTTCTTGATTTTCTAATTCTTTTTCTCTCATTTTACATTCTTTTAAAATTTTCATTTGGTTAGAATAAGCTTCCTTTGGTTTAGGATCTTCCTTCTCATTAGACCAATTAAACTTCCATGATGAACTAGAAGCATATTTGTGATATTTATGAGTGCTCCTAGATTTGGAGTTTCTTTCCACCTGAATAAATTTATGAAGCAATTCATCCATCTCCACAGAATGTTGTTGCTCCACTACATCAACTATCTCTCTTTTTATCCCTCCAATAAATCTTGCCATAGTGATTTCTTTGTCCTCCTCCACATTGGCTCTTATCATGGAAATTTATATCTCCTTGTAATAATCTTAACCACCCATGGCGCCTTGAATAAGACTTTGTAGTTGTTTTTGGTGCAAGTCCCTATGATAGTGACTTGGCACAAATCTTCTTCTCATGGCTACTATCATCTCTTCTCACGTTCGGATAGGTTTCTTTCCATACCTCCTCCTATTAAGGACAAATTGATCCCACCAAATATTAGCATAATTGTTAAAAGATACAGTCGTCAGGTTTACCTTTTTCTCCTTCGAGTAATTGTGACAATCAAACACATACTCTACTTTTCTCTCTCACTCAAGATAAGTTTCAGGTTCATTCTTTCCTTGAAATGGTAGAAGGGATAATTTAATACTCCCCAAGTTTTCATCCTTTTCTCGATATCGTCTTCTTTCTCTAAAAGTTTCATTGTCTGATTCTAACTTCTTCCCCTAATCTCCTTCTTCATCATGGTGAAGTAATCTTTGGGGACTACTTCAACGAGAAACCCAAGACCTCCTCCTCGAACAACCCTCCATATCATCTAACTTTCTGTTTAACTATTGGAATTGATCTTAAAATGATTTTATGAGTATTTTTAGATCCGTTTTATTTTGATGGAGTTCACCACTCATGTTGGTAATGTTGCAAAATTGAAAAAATAAATAAGTATAATAAAACCTCACCAATTATTTCATTAATGTTTACCCTCAATATTGATGCTCTTCGCTCGTGTTTTCACTCGAATTAACTTTTTCTACAATACTCTCACCAACTCTTACCTTTTACCTCTTGATTCTCCTTATAAGCCCTTGAACCAAGAACTTCACAAGTTGATTTTTCCACAGATAACAAAAGAGTCACGGATATACAAGATGAATAGGGTAAGGAATATTGGTCAAAGAAATAAGAATTCAAAACAAAACTATATTAAATAAATACTGATTTTTTTTATCTGTTGTCTTGAATTTTATTTTTTCTTTGTTTCCAAATTTCTATCGAACTTTATTTTTGAATTTCTATCACAACTTTTTTTTTTATTTTTCTTTTAATTTTTTTATCACAACCTTTTTTTTCAAAAAATTATGGGGCTGGTAATAAAAAAATGACTAAAGCAAAAGATAAATAGGAACAAGAAGGATAGTGGAAAATAAGAGACACAAATAAAATAAAATAAGGAATAGATGACACCTAATTCCAAGATCCGAAGCTCTGATACCAAATGATATGATTCACCCTACGCGAATGAATCGGAATGAGAAAACGATAATGTAACCTCTTGAGAATCAGGATAAGATAAGATAAGATAAGGATAAGATGAGCTAGGATTGGATAAAATAAGATAAGATAAGATAAAGGGATCAGGCAAAACCGCAATGACTGGAGAACACGTGAAGTATCAAGATAGTGAACCATCTACCGCGACTGTCCGAAGAACCAAGCATGTATCAAAGGTAGTTCTTTGCCCATGAACCAAGGGAATCAACACAGAGATGAAAAACTCTTAAAGAGAAAATATTATTATTCATCAAAATCTATCTCTACATCGAATCTCTAACTCCTATTATATAGATAACCTAATTTAGTAAAAAGATAACAAATTAGAAATCTTAATTAGATTGCAATTTGACTTGCAAACAATTTAAAACAAATAAATACTATATAAATATCAAATCCTAATATAATCTATAGCAAATCATAAACTTTATCTCTTAAAATTTTTGATGAGATCTTAAAGTGCTTGTTTCATACGTTTGGTCCTATTTTTCGTCATAGGACCTTCCACATTCACATCATTAAATATGATTCTCATGCTTATTTTTTATTTAATTATTTTATTTTATTATAAAAATTAAGCTAAATATAACTTTTATTATTTAATTATTAACATATATTAATGATGTTAATTTATATTTATGTAAATTTTAATTAGCACCTGATGTGATGGTTATTTTTGAACATTTAGATATTAATAATTTTTTACAAATATTAATATTTTTTTATAAAAAATTTATTCTATATGCTATTTGAAAAATATATTTTGTACAAAATATATATATATATATATTATTTTTAAGTTATTTTGTATAATGGATATAATTTTATAAGCTCATTGACATGCATTAATAAATGTAATTTTTTATATTTTTATTCAATTATAAATTATCATATTATTAAAACGTAGTCTCTTTTATACAACAATTACTTAAAAATTATATCTACTATGTGTATTTAACAAAAACTAATTAAAAGTGAAAAGTTTCAAATAAAAATTAAAAATTAAAAAATTAGTTAAAAGTTGATAAGACAATAATCAAAATTAAAAATGTTTAATAAAATTATTTATTGAAAGTTGGCTAATATAATGATAAATAAAGAATAATTAAATAATGAACTAAAAATTATATTAAAATTTAATTAAATAATTTTTTTAAAAGTAAAATATGTATTTTTAATGTTTATAAAAAAATTTTAAAAAGTTATTATTTTTATAACTTTAAATTTTATCAAAAAGTTTAATATTTTAAAAATAAAAAATAATGTAATAATAAATAGATAGAACGTGAAAAACTTGAATACTACTTGGAATTGTGTTTTAAAATATACTAGTAACTATCCTATCAATAATAGCAACTAAAAAAATCACTTTACCCAAATAAAGTTAAGGATGAAATGTCTTAACAAATTTTTCAGCTAGTAATTTCAGTTTTAAGTTAACTGAAATACATTGTCGAACATGCTCTATGATTTACAATGAGTCAACAGTGCAAAAATATTTCACCACAAATGTATCAAAGTTAATCTCATAATTCAATTAGAGGATTAGTTTGAAAATCAACAAGTTTATGGAACTCAAAAATTTAATTTATAAAAAAGTTGCAAAATAAATTTATATAACCTCATCATCTATGATAAATTAATAATGAAAATATTAATAGCCAATCCATTTCACATTTAACTATAGAAAAATCCTATTAAATATTATTTTGATTATATATGAGGAATGCTAACAACACATTTCAATATACTATTTGTCGCAACCGTAATTCCGACGAGACGACGAACTCGCTAAAATTTGAAATGGAATGAATTTGATTAAGTGTGGAGCCGCCACCAAATTTTTATTTAAGGGAAAAAGATTTGGAAAAAATCCTGACTCGAGGATGAAATTTATGTTCGGGAGTCGGTTGTGAGTGGGGAAGGTGTTACACACCCGACTTGCCCGTTCCGAAGAACGATACCTTTAAACTGAGTGTGTGACTTCTTTGAAAATCGTTTGATCCCTTTTATTAGAGTGAAAATAAATAATTTGATGGAGGTTAGCCTGACAGGACTTGATCCTGCTTCCACGTATTCCTCGATGCAATGGGAAACTCAAGGCTTATGTAGTTCTGGTTTGTGAAGGCTTGACCTTCAGAGAAACTTGAAAAGGAGTGTTTGAAAAAACATGTTTCAAGGCTTGACATTCGGGGGTGTTTGAAAAGGAATATTTGAAAACGGTTAGAGTGTTTTGAAAATATCTTAAGGAGAATCCTTAGTCCACACATGCACAGGGTCCAAGACAACTACGGCTGCACTGGGACCCATACGAATTCCTAAACACCGAACAACAGAAAAAGCTACCAGTTCGTGCTTAGGGTTCGTCGCGTGAGACTTTAGGGAATTGGATGTTATATGTACATAGCATTTTGAATGAATATTGAGCATGCATCCTATCATGAAGACTTAAAATGGAACCTAATAAGTTAAGAGATCACTAAAGAAGAACCTTATGTGAAAACTTAACATTACTCCTAGTGTGTTAAGTTTAGGACTTATGCATACTCAAATGCCGATAGGTTCTCCTATGGTAATCAGAAGGTACATAACCTTCTATAGTGAAGGCATAGGACTTCAAATAAATCCTTCTATGAGGAAGTCATAGATCTTCCAAATTTATTATGGTGATGACCATACGGAATAAACTCATATCTAAGATCAGAAGATGGAGTAGTAGACAAGTGGAAAATATTGTTTGATTGAATTGTTAATATTATGCCTTAAATGAAACTGTCATTGAAAGAGTGGCTACAAAATAAGAATGATTATGGTTAAGGAATAAAATGAGTAAGAGTTAGACAATATCTATGTTATGATGAAAAAATGATCTAAAGAATGAATGAGATTTATATCTAAGAGATTTTATATGAAAAAGTAATTCAAAGTATTGAATTTCTACTATTAATAAAAGGAATCCACTTCAAATAAGCATAATTTTAAAAAAAAATAATTAAACTTGTATGTTTGTCACCTTTTCTTAATAAACTGAAGTGGCTGAGTTAAAAATGATGATGTCAACCTTAGGGTAGACACCTACTGAAAAATTACGATTTCTCACTCCCTACCTCTCATTTCAAAGTCCAATCATACTCTTCACGGTCACAACGGTCTATGCGACACGAATAATCTAGACTAGAGATGAATGTTCATGGAATGGAATGCGAAAAGAGCTATAAACAACCTTATACTTGTTTGTCCAACTTTGTATCTTTTTCTTTGGATGACGGTAACTTATGAAGGGCATTGAAGCCTTTGTTTTGTTTAAAGGACTCATTAGGAGTCTTAACTTATTATTGTCTCTATGTTGTATTACCTATATAACCAATAATTTAAATATTGTTGTGGAACTGCATGTATAGCACGACAAGTAAAAGAATGCAAGTTTTCAAATTTAACGTGAGTGACGACATCCGAATGTTCATTATATACTACGTTTATTACTACGACGAGGCTCGTATTTTCAACAAACATTTTAAAAAAATATATACCATATTTTCCATAGTAGTAATTTTATAAATGGATTCTTCATCATAAAGTACCAAACTAATAGTGAATCTATAATATGACTTAAGCTGGTGGGACGGGCATCAACATTGTTAGGGTGTTGGCAAGAATTGATTATACCGCAGTTTGTAAACAATCGTAGTACCATGGTTAATCCATGTGTAACATTTGGTTAACTTTCTACTGATGCATTGTTAACTCAATACAAAAATCTGATTAACTCTTATAAATCTTTGGTTACTTCATGTATATGCTACAAAACCAAGTTTTCATAGTTCAAAATATTTAGACTTTATGTATTCTTTTTAAAACATGATTTTAACCTTAAAATCTTTTGTTTAAGAATATTGTTAAGCTTTTCTTTCAAAAACCAATTTAAAGAACTTGATCAAAATATGAGAGAAAACAATAAATACATATAATTCTAATACTTAGCTATATTATACTATTGCTTAGTGGAAATCATCATCAAAATTTGTTTGCCAGCAAATATGGAAGATCTTTTATCACGTTATCTACAACCATATGCTTTTATGTTCAAACCTATACTTCCATGTGAAAGCATATTTTTTTATGTGTATTCATGTGCTTTTGTCAATACGTACATCACCCCTTGCCTTAAGGTTCATGGAGGGCCAGTAATAGATGCGTACATCAAAGCCAATCCAAGCCTAAACCTAAGTGCACTAAACATAGGATTTACATGCATAAATTTCTACTACAAAATATATCTAATACAAGTTTAGAAAGCTCGAAAGAACTTGGTTTCTATGTTTCCTTGATCCTATATCACAAACAACATAATGTATATCAGACATATGCAAATTTTTTAAATAATTAGCACACAACAAGAACCCTACATCTCAAGAAGGTCACACCTTATTAACGTATACTATTTATTAACAAATAACATAATGATTATATAAAAATCAATTAAAACAAATTACAAAATTAAATTGCATCAAAATAGGATCAGAATCATTATACTAACCTCTAACTGGTAACACACACTCTTGCTAAGTTGAAGAGATGAATATTTGCAAAGTAGAAAAGTATAAATTTTAAATTGAATTATTTTAATTTAAACTTACTTTTTAGACTTAAAATATTAAATTTTAATTTTAAATTGTAAAATAAATACTTTTATTGGATTTGAAAGAACAACTTCAAGAATTACACCAATATCCGAATAAATAGACATGTATAAATTTAAAAATAATTCATCACATTTCTTCTATATTATAAACATTTCAAAAATAAATTTCTTCAAAATTATAAGAAAATAACATATAATATAATTTAAAATAAACTAAATTACCAATAAATAATTTCAGCATCCTACATTTTACCTCTTAAGTATAATTATATTATATTGTGAATAACTAATTTTGTCCGTATTTATAAAATTAAAAAAATAATAATAAAAAAAAATAATAAAAGATAAACAATTGATTAATAAAAATTAATAAGATAAATAGGGATAAGGGAGTTATCTTTCTCGATAGGTGGGGGATAGTGAAGAAAGTAGTTAAAGTGAATGTAAGGGAGTAAAGGCGAATGGACTTAGGAAGCTGATCTGAAGCAGGGAGTGATTATTGCTTAGATGGGGTAGTGCGTAGTACTTTCAGATAATGAGCAAGGCATATAAATAAGGAAACGGACGTAAGGGTGCTCGTACTGCGCGGCATTACGTATGACATCTACCTACGATATACAGATATTACAGCAGATACGCACGTACGTACGTGAGAAAGAGCAACCGGATACAGATCGTCATACATAGCAAGGAGAGAGCAACAAATAGTAGGCAAATCATGATCCAAGCTTCAAAACTAGGTAACATCTTTATCCCGTTTTGCTTTGTGGCTTGCTTCCCAATTCCTAACTCTAGACACGTAGAATATGTCCCTAATGTTCATTCGTTGTCCCCTGTTTGTTTTGTCTCATGTTTCTATCTTTTATTCCTGATGTATAGAATCTATCCCTGATATGCCATATGTTTCCTTGTTGTCTGATGTTTGCTATAACGATACATGTTCCCGATTTCCAAAACTAATATGTGAAATCCGCTAATATCCTAATCAGTTTAAAATTAAATTTGTGAATCCTGATTGATTACTCTTTTTTTTTTCATATGAGGGGTCAAGCGGTGTAAATTGAGTGGTTGATCCACCTTTGATACCGTTTGATTTGTAAGGGTTTATTGAGTAGCCATTTGCTACCTTGAACCCTATGCATTTCCTTTAAAAAATTCAAAAAAAAGGAGGGGTTTATTAACAATACAAATCAATAAAAATAGTTTTTACTTGAGTGAAATAAATTTTTTTGAAAGTTAATGGTATACGTGCATAATTAATTAGGAGGTAACCATTTTAATGGACGTCATAGGGTGCTAGTACCTTCCCTATGCGTAATAACTCCGAACCCAAACTGGTTTCAAAGATCATACTTTTTAAGTTTTTCCAAAATTTTCTTTAATAAATTTTGGTGGCGACTCGCTTTTTCTAATTAAAAGCTTTTGTTCGTCATCCCGTCTGTGATCCCCATGGCATATGGCATACATCCACTGGGGATTTTGTGAGAGTTAAGCCTAATCTGATTAATTGTGCATGTTCCCTCTAACTTTATTTTTATTTATTTCACTCTTTTTCATTTTTATGTAAATATTGTTTATTGTTTTCTATCTTGTTCGTGATCATTGTGCTTGTATATATTCAATGTTGTGATTTTTATTTATTTATTTATTTATTTGTTCAGTATTCTGTTGTTTGTATATATTCAATGTGATTTTTCCTCTCGTGTTCGTTGTGTTTGTATATATTCACTATTGTGAATCATAGGGTGTTTGTATATACTCAATGCCGTGAACCACAGGTAGAAGACTTTCTCACAGATATTCTTGGTTGCTTGTTTCAGGTTGGACAGTGGGGTTGGTAGTTTTAGATTTAAAGGTTTGTATGCCCCTTCACACAATTCACTCTCACTTACCTCACACACTTTTTGGCTCTATACCCGAGCTTGTGCAAGCCTAGGATTAGCGGGTGTCTTGATGGTTGCTATTGAGGGGCTTCATGCCCACTGTAACTGTTAAGTCACCACTCGTAGTGTTACTTGGTATCATGAGTTAGTCATATTGAGAGGGCATTTCCCTACTTATGACTGGTTCAAGAACTGGGTCCTTGTTTATATGATAAGGGCAATCTGAGGGCCATGATAAACTGTGAGGTGTCTAGATTTACCCATGAAACCATGCACATAGAAAGAATTAAGAAACCTTCCAAAGTTAGGACATGAACATTAGTAATATCCTTCCTTAGTTTTTCACCTAAAACAGGACACATGGGGAGCATGTTTCTTTCTTTATCTTGCACATGTATATTCACATCTCATCATATTATAACACACTGAGCATAGCTAATCAATCACATCATTATCATCATTTTTTCATCGAAAATAATACTAAATTTTTAAATTTGGACATGAATCTCAATCATAAATTTTTATTTTTTTATTTTATTTTTATTTTTATTTTTATTTATTTTTTATTTTTATTTTTAAATTGTAAATATATTCAATTTTTTTTGGGCTTTAAGAAAAAATAAAAAAATTCATGCATTTTTTGGACATTTAGAAAAAAGGAAATAAAAATAACATGTTCATTAATTTCTTTTATAACATGCACACACAGATACATAAAATCTGACGTTGGTGAGATTCAGTCACTTTTTCAAAAAAAAAAAACACTTTTTTAAACATTTAGAAAAAAATAACACTGCTCATGCATTTTCAAAAAATACATCCTGTAGCATCCAGCTTTAGCTTTCCATGGCTATTCGAAAAAACTTTTCCAACACGTTCATGCATTTTCTTAAAAAAAAATAAATCACATTATGTATATTCAATTTTCTATTTGAGTCAATACCTTTGAAAATAAAAAAAATTTCAAACATTTAGAAAAAATAAATAACACGCTCATGATTTTCTTTAAAAATTTACATCCTAGGTGTATTCATTTTTTATTTTAGATAGCTTCTTTCGTGAAAATAAAAATTTATGTATTTTTTTTTATTTTTTTTTATTTTTTTTTTATTTATTTTTTTTATTATTTAAATATAAAAAACAAAATAACACGTCACATTTTTTCGCACGGACTTTTAGAAAAATAAAAAAAATGATGCATTGTTTTTGTATTTAGATAAATAAAAAACAAAAATAACATGTCATGCATTTTTTTCTCTCACATTTATAAATAAAAAATCACATGTTTCAATATATTTTTTTGTTTTCTTTTGTGTTTTAACTTGACTTTTAGAAAATAAAAAATATTGTGCATTTTTTTCTTTTTGAATACTTAGATAAACAAAAAACAAAAATAACATGTTCCATTTTTCTTTCCACATTTATAAATCACGTATTTAGATACATTTTGTGTTTATTTTGGGTTTTTAGAAAAAATTTATACGTTTTTATTTTTTAGATAAACAAAAATAAAATAACACATTCATACAAAAAATTATATATTAGGTCGTTCATTTTTTTGGACTTTAAAAAAATAATAATCATATAGGCTATCATTGTTTTCTTTTTGGATATTTAAAAAAATATAAAAATAACATAGTTCATCCTCCTTTTTAGAATTAATTTTTTTATCACATTTCTACATAAAAAAATAAAAAAAATCATACATTTATCATGTTTTGGTTGGTTTTAATAATAAAAGAAAATTTATTAAAAAATTAATAAAAAAAAAAACTTCGACATAAATCGTACATTTTTTAACATGTTCATATAAACTTACGCATAATATCTTAGGCATATAGGTTCATGCATATTTTACACATGGCATTGCATCATTTATCTATTCCTTGTTATTCTTCCTTTTTCTCTTGCCTTTATTTTCGACTTACTTAACCATTTTACTTTTTTGGAAAGATTTAATAGCGTCAAAATGAAAGAAGTTCAAGGTTGTACTAGCAATGTATATGACCAAATGAAAAGCATCGTAATTCAACATATCAATGATCTTCAAAAGTGAATGCAAGCAAGAAAATGACCAAAGAAACGTGTAAACTTTAAGAAGAAATATGGTTAAACTTTTTGGATTTATTATCCATTACAGTAGAAGCACCCGTGTTGAGTGCCTTGGCTGGATTCCTGAATTCAAACCTCAAATGTACGGAATTGCCTGGTCTCGATCTATTTTCCTATAAAAATGAGATGATGTGTTAAGGATACCATGTAACGAGAAAGCTGGGGTGTATCTCTATAAAGGAAATCGATGTAGGAGGGAAGAAAATAGCTAAGATGATTGACTTATGACCCAGGATCGCTGAGAAAATTGAGAAGACCGCCCGGAAGAAGTCGGGGTCGCTGCAAAGATCACTTGGAAAGACAAGCCAAGCTAGGAAATCGAGAACTTCAACAAGACTCTAGCATTATTAATTTATGGGCTGGTTCTATTCCCATTCAAACTAGGCATGGTTGACCAAGAAGCCATGGATTGTTTCATCGATGGGAAACATTGGGCAAATCTTATTCCAGCATCTTAGCAGAAGAGACATTGCTTTCCATGGAGGTATGCCGTCACAAGAATGGAGACTCTCGATGAGCAACAGCGTATCTTCTATATATTAGATTATGACTCACCTGTATGCGGCCAATCATATGGGTCCTACGAGATCCATTGGAAGCTTTAGTCGCGTCCGATTAAGAAGCAAGAAGCTCGTGCGTGGAAGGAAGACTTCCCGGTTCAGTCCAGCACTTCCCTGTGGGTATGTCCTTGGTATCACCCAAAGATACCATTCTCTGCGGAAATTTTCCAATGTTCCATTAATGGGATCTTGAGGGTGTATAACCTACACCTGATTATAGCCCTTAGGCAGCTTAAATGGACTTAGGTGGTCCTAAAGTGAAGAGCGGATGGGTGGAGTTTTCAATATGGTGCAGACAACACTAATGAGCTGCAAGAGGGAAATCAGAACTGCTCAGAACATATAAGAAGGAAAGGAGAAAGAGAACTTGGAAAACCACGTGTAACTTGTTTTACTGAGTATAAGAAGGAGGGGAGTCGAGAAGAGCATGTGATCCAACCTTTAACAAGATCCCACACAAGGGGGCATCACCCCAAGAGTCAAGCCCGTAAATCGTTTCCCTTAACCTCTCAATTAGAAACCATGAAACACAACCGAGGTTGGTGGAAGAAAGAGAGGCACGGAGCTAGAGCGGAAGTGGAAGTTCTCAAGAGACAATGTGCAAAGAAAGACATGGAAATAACCCATACGAAAAAGAGTGTATTCACATTCATGATGATCGTGGTAGTGCAAAAAGGCAGAAAGGAGAAAAGAAAAGAAAACATATATCACCTTAATCGAACTCGGAAGATGCATGGCATAATTAAGAAGATGGAAGAGGAGATGACCATGATTGATTGAAAAAGGAACAATGGGAAACAGAGAAAAATGCATACAAGAGAAGGAGGTAGAAGTCATGCAGGGCGATCTAACCGCAACACGTGATGAAGCGACCAAATGGAGAAATCTAGTGGGTGACCAGCTTGCTGCACTAGCAAAAGCTAACCAGAACCAGGAAAGACTAAGGAAGGAGCTTGAGCAATTAACACAGGAGCAAGAGAAGTTCAAATCCAAAGTTCAAAAGCTTGAAAGTGAAGAGAACGAATTGGTGAAAGAATGGAAATCGTTTGTAGCATACTACAAAGAGGAAAGAAATCGATGGAAAAAGAAATGTCAAGATATGACTTATTGTGTCCAACACCATACTACGAAATTGGCCGACTATTTTCAAGGTGCAATAGAAGAAATTGGTATAAAGGATCTCCCTCAGCAAACCTATGAGCTGATGAAATATTGTGAGAAGCTAACTAGGAGTTATAGGTGAATGAAATCATTGATGTAATGTTGCATGGCAACTCGTTCCTAACTACTTTGTATTATTCCTCACATTGTCAATCAAATAAAGTGATATTTTGATGTTCCACTTCGTTTGTTGGTTGCTTTGGTCAAGATCCTATCCATTGAGGAGTGAATACTTCCTTGGATTAGGCGTCAACCATGTCTTCATCTGGAGACGAGTGGTCCTGGATCGAAGATATGGGTTACTTTGCTTGTTGGTTGCTTTGGTCAAGACCCTATCCATTGAGGAGTGAATACTCCCTTGGATTAGGCGTCAACCATGTCTTCTTCTTGAGACGAGTGGTCCTTGATTGAAGATATGGGTTACTTTGCTTGTTGGTTGCTTTGGTCAAGACCTTATCCATTGAGGAGTGAATACTCCCTTGGATTAGGCATCAACCATGTCTTCATCTTGAGATGAGTGGTCCTTGATTGAAGATATGGGTCACGAACTGCATTGCTAGTTGACAAAGACCCCACCTATTGAGGAGTGAATACTCCCTTAGGTTGAGTGTCAACCACACTTCCATCTCGAGACGAGTGGTCCTTGAATAGAAGTGTGGGGAACTTCCATAACTTTGAATGCTCAAATGAAATTATTCCCTCATTAACCTTTATTTTTTCTTTACATACTAACATCATGTTTCCATACTAGATAAAAGAAAAATAACAAAGCAGGCAAGTTGTTCCTCCGACATCCCTACAGAACTCGCTCGCAATCCAAGATCATGGATGAGTTAGAACAACAGAATGAAGAATTGAGGAGTGAGCTCAACCAACTAAAGGAGCAGATGGCACTGGTCCTAGGAGCTTTGCGAGCTTTGGAAAAGAAAGACTCTGAACAGACCCCCAGGCTCAGTCAAAGACACCACTCACTCTGCATTACAACAAACCTGTGCAAGAACATGTCGATTCTCAAGAGGACCAATGACCAGAATATGGCCTTCCCCCTGGTTATGTAGCCCTAGAAGCTGAGGCCGACCCGCGGTCCACTCAAGCCCATCCAGTTAATCCAAGACTGGCCACAAGAACTCCTGAAGCACCTTCCAAGTTTAACGCACAAGCCACCCTGCAATCTCAACTTAATCTCCACCAAGGCACGGAAGGGTTTAATCAACTTAACCCTTGTGAGCAAGGAAAATTACAGATGTTAGAGGCGAGACTACGAGTTGTAGAAGGTAGTAGCTACAACATCGGAGCAGGCTCTTGAATCTTTGCCTTGTTCTTTGATGTAGTTATACCTCCAAAGTTTAAAGTGTCGAGTTTATGGTACAAAGGAACCACTTGCCCAAAAAGTCATCGACCATGTATTGTAGGAAGATGGCATCCCATGCTCATGATGACAAGTTGCTGATTCATTTCTTCCAAGATAGTTTAACCGAGGGCAGCTTCAAGTTGGTACATACACCTTGAGCGTTCCCATATTCAAGTTGCTGGAAGGATTTGGCCAGATCTTTCCTCAAGCAGTACAAATATAATATCGACATGGCACCGAGACAGATGGGAATTGCAAAGCATGTCAAAAAAAAGGATCAAAAGTCGTTCAAAGGAGTATGCTCAAAGATGGAGAGAATTAGCGGCTCAACGGAACCCCGTTGTCGATAAAAGAAATGGTAGCATTGTTTATTGATACACTACGGGCACCTTTCTATGATAGGATGATTGGAAGCATCTCCTCAAATTTCTCGACATAGTCATCATCGGAGAAAAAGTCGAGAATGGTGAAGAGTGGAAAGATTGCTCATATTCCTTCGAGGCAGACAACACGCAAAAAACCCTCAACTGGATCAGTGAAGAAGAAGGAAGGAGAAGCCAATGCAGTAACATTTCAACCTCCTGGGGCCCCATCTTTCAACCTCCTCATCTCCACCAACCTACAACCCCCTCATATGCCTTACCCACATATCACCACCATCTCACAAAATCCATACCTCAATCTCACCTTTCAATCCCACCCATTCCATCCGACTCACCTCTATAAGGCCACCCCAATTCAATCAACCATGGAACAAAAACCCAAACCACCAAAGTAGCCCTAGCAACCAAGGTAGAGTCGATCCATTCGACCCGATCCATGTCTTACACCGACTACTACCTGAAGCTCATCCAAAATTGCCTAGTAGTACCTCGCCCAATGAGACCAATAGAACCACCTTATCTGAGGAGGCTATGATCCAAATGCAAAATGTGATTACCATGCAGTGCTATCGGTCATTCAACTGAAAATTGTCGAGCATTAAAATTCAAGGTGCAAGAATTGATTAATGCAAAGTGGTTGAACTTCAAAGCGGACACTCCCAATGTTGGAAGCAATCCTCTACTAGGGCACGGAGGGCCATCGATTAACTTTTATTGAAGATGAAAGACCACCCTTGAGAAATAAGGTAGAAGATGTCAAAACTCCATTGAAGTTCATCTTTATTTGAGATGCTTGTGAGTTCGGTATGGTCGGGGAAATTCTAAAGAGAATGATAGTTGTGGATTACACCGAGTGCGGATCACTCAATACAAGAGTGTGATGTCTTCAAGTTGATTGCGCAGACCTAATGGACAAACAAACGGTTGGTACAAGTGGGTCATCTCGAAGGGACAACGAGTGTGTCGGTAGTTGGCGATTCAACGCCAGGCTTACCAAGACCCTTGACTATCTATTACACCAGTCTCCTACCATTCCAACCTCGGGTAAGCCAAAACCTATCACAATTCAAATTCCATGACTTTTCCTTATAAAAGAACAATGATACCTTGGAGATATGGGTTCGAGGTGAGTACCGATGATACCAAAGATGACTTACAAAAGGATGCGGATTTAGGGGATTAAAAGGATTACCAATATTGCGGGGTGTGGTGTATGACTCGAACCGGTCGAATTTACACTTCAAGAGCTAGAGTCAAACCGATGAATGAGACTGAGAAAGAAAAAGGAAAAGGAAGGCATGTGGTCAACCAGGAAACAATGAGAGAAAGAACAAAAGGAGAACTATCGGATGAAGAAGTGTATGAGTTTTTAAAGCTCGTGAAACAAAGTGAGTACCACATGATTGATCAACCGAACCGAGTTCCGGCTAAAATATCACTTCTATCCTTGATGATGAACTCGAGAGCCTCGGGGAAATCATTGTTAAAAATATTGAATGAGGCTCATGTCGTCCATAATATATCGGTGGAAAAATTCGAAGGTATTGTCGGTAATATCACCGCCAATAATTACCTTACTTTTCTTGATAATGAGATACGATGGAAGGAGCAGGACACAATAAGGCTTTACATATCGGTGAAGTGCATGGACCACATTATGGCCAGAGTTTTAATCGATAACGGTTCCTCATTGAATGTAATGCCAAAGAGCAACACTCGCAAAACTACCATTTGACATGTCGCATATGAAACAGTACCATGGTAGTCGGGCATTTGATGGATCTGACGGAAAGTGAGGAGAGATAAGCCTACTGTTCTCGATTGGTCCAATTACTTTTGAAGTGATATTCCAAGTAATGGATATTACTCTAGCATTTGCCTTCTAGGAAGACCATGGATTCATTGTGCTGCAATTGTACCATCCACACTCCACAGGAAAGGCGAAGTTCATTATCAATGACAATCGGTCATTGTCTCTCTTTGAGAAGGATTTACTAGTGAGTAAACCATCCTCTACCCTTATATCGAAGCAGCTGAAGAGTCTTTGAGACCTCATTTCAAGCCCCCCGAGATTGCGAATGCTAGTTATGTCAAGGAGGGAATGCCCATTACAAAGATCAACCATCGGTGCTTCTACAATGGTAGCCGTTTCGCAACCATAATTCCGACGAGACGACGAACTCGCTAAAATTTTGAAAATGAATTGATTTTTATGATGTGGAGTCGTCACCAAATTTTTATTTAAGGGAAAAAGATTTGGAAAAACCCTAGATGAGATTTAGGTTCGGAGTCCAGCATGAGTGGGAAGGTGTTAGGCACTCCACTGTTTTGTTCCCGAAGAAGCAGTACCCTTAAATCGAGTGTGTGATTATTTGAAAATAGTTTGATCCCTTTTATTAGAGTGAAAATAAATATTTAGTGGAGGTTGGCACAATGGACTTGTCTGCTCCCTACGTATTCCCTGTGCAATGGAAACTCAAGGCTTACGTAGTTACGGGTTATGTTTTAAGCTTGACTTTTTCGAAAGTGTTTGGAAATGTGCTTGAAGCTTGACCTTCGAACTATACAGAAGTAATATTCAAAAACAACTTGATTATTTTTGAAAGGAAAAAAATTTTTTTAGAAGGACGATCCTCATCCACATACATCGTGGCCCAAGACAACTACGGCTGCACTTGGACCCATACGAATCTCTAAAAACGAATGAGAAAAAACTACCCGGTTCGTGCTTAGAGCTCGTCGCGTGAGATTAAGAATCGCAAAACAAGATTTTTGTTTTTGAAGAACGATGAATAAAATGAGCAAGACGCAAGTACTAGAAATTTTGGGGGAATTTACCAATTAAGGAATTTTATGAAAATACTTGATAATCTTGAATTCATGAATTATTTAGGAATTTTGAAGAATTTTCTTTTTTTAATTTAAGGAATTCTTCATTAATTTCTAGAAATTTGAAATTTTATTAATTTCTTAATTTCTGGAATTTTTTGTTAATTTCTTAATTTCTCGAATTTTTTATTAATTTCTTAATTTCGGAATTTTTTATTAATTTCTTAATTTAAAATTTCTGAATTTTTATTAATTTTCTGGATTTTTATTTAATTTCTGGAAATTTTGAATTTTATTATTTTCTGGTTTTTTATTTAATTTCAAATTTTATTAATTTCGGAATTTTGAATTTTTCATTAATTTTCTAGACTTTTATTTAATTTCTAGAATTTTTGAATTTTTTCAGTAAATCGGAAATATAGAGTTTGGGACGAACATTTGGAATTGATGGAAAGATGGAGGATATTTCTGTCATTTGATGTTTTGGGACAGAACCGAATTTATGGAAAGGTGGAAGGCATTTCTATAATTTGGGGAAATAAAGGTTCTATGGTTGATGGCTTATTTGAAGTGACTCGGAGGGCCGCGGCTTAAATGGATGGCTCGCGACTTGGGAGGAGCTTATGCGGCTCGCGGATGGCTTATTTAATAAAAAGGAAAAATGCATCCGAGGGGACTCGAACCCGTGGACGCGGTAATTGACGCGGCGAGGAAGCCACCGTGCCAAGCTTCGATTGATATTAGAACGTTACGAGATATATGTTTTAACATAGTTGAACGTTAATGATGCAAATTAAACAAGCAAAATGTGCCTAGTGGGATTGAACTTAATGCCCACAAGGTCAGTGCGCGCTAGCCACTACGCCAAGTGTCGATTGAGTGTTCAACGCATTTGGGTCAATCTTAAAACATGTTCAACAATAAATATAAATTAAAAAATGCACCAGGGGATTAGAACAGATCTTTAATTCAAGAGTTCTAATAATATCCAACTTTTATTTTGCCAGGCGAAGTATATCTCAAGAAATAGATCTGAGCGGTTGTCCGGGCCTGAATTTTGCCACTCATATGACACAAGATTTACTTTTATGGCCATAATAATGTTGCTCTTGTGGCTTTCCAAGTTCAAAATCCATAAAATTTGTATAATCATAGCTCGTTCGAGCCAATCCTCAGTGAACACGTAATATGCACTACTTAATGAATACGACTAACGTTATTCTTGATCCATGACTCATGCAAATTTAGAGATCTAGATACGAAAGAATGTATCTGAATTATATCAGAAGACACACAATGAAGTTCTTGATCTCACCGAAGGTTACGGTAGAATGCTATGATTCGGTACACCTCCGCCACGCCCGATCGCAGCCGAAGAACGATCCCTTCGAAGATCCCAACGTCCCAACCTTCGAGAGAGAGGTCAAGATTTTGTTCCTCCTCCGCCGGAGTTATGTGAGCACTTCACGAAAGAGTTCTCGAAGTCCCCTTTTTCCTTTTCTCTTCCTCCCCTTTCATCCCTCTTTTTCAGGCCTTTTTCTTCTTATACCCCTCTCCTCTTTATTTTCCCGTTTTCAAAAACCGTTTTTCTTTTTTTTTTTTTCATTCTGTTTTTTTTATTTAAAAATCTGTTTATTTTCATTTTTTTTTAATTTGTTTTCTGTTTTTAATTTGTTTTCTCAAGTTTTACCTATTTTCTACTTTTTCTGATTTTTTATCATTTTTCAGATTTTATTTTCTTATTTCGAAAATTTATTATTTCAGATTTTATATTTGTTTTATGTTTTTATTTGTTGTTTTGTTTTAACTTTATATTTTTTCTCAAAACGTTTTTACCTGATTTTTGTTTTTGATGAAATTTTTTTATTTCTGATTTTTTCTGAAAACAAAATTAATTTTCCCAAACTTTTAATTTTGATTTTTAATCTCTTTTTATTTTATTTTTTTATTCTTGATTTTGATTTTTATTATATCTGTTACCTTTTCCTTTCCTTTCTATTAAAGTTTTTTATTTTGGATTTTTATTTATTTTCTATTATTTTTCTTTTATTTGTTTGTTTATTTCTCTCTTTTATTTTTTTTCTTTACGTGTTTCTCTCGTATTATTTTTTTGCGAGATATATTTTTGTTTTAAATTTTTTTGTATCAAAGGGGCCTCGGACATAAATGGGTGTTCTGACGTTTGAACTTACTCATTCTCCTATCGACAAACCCTTTAATTTTCTAAAGAGTGAACACTTTATATCCGAGGCGGACTTTAAAGGAGTCCAAACGGACCTGAAGCCTTGAGCCCAAAGGGACCCCATGGATGCCTCGGGGAGTAGTGAATTGAAAACTTACCGGCTTTGTGTACCGATATGGTTCAAATATGCAAGGCTTTAAGTGGTATAGCCTAATTAGGCTAAGTAACAAATAAGGGAGGACATGCGTGAATGCCACATGGGAGCTGCTTGTTAGGACAAGCGAAATAAAAAGAAAATAATCTATTAAAATGGGTAAAGTAGAAGAGAATGGTGGCCTTACAACATAGGCCATGATGGAGGGAAAGGGGGCTTCGATGGTGGCAAGAAACATAGGCGTGATGAAAAAAAAGTAAATATGACAAGCTGACCTGACATTATAGGCTAACAAGAAGAAAAGAATATTTAGCGATGCAGGAAAGGAAACATGAGGGAGGTCCGACATCATAGGCCATAACGCAGAAATCTAAACTTGATGAGGCCTCACAAGAACGAAACATGATGCAAAATCTAAACTTGATGAGGCCCGACACTATAGGCCATGATGCAAAAAGGTAAACTTGATGATGGGAAATCCAGTGAAGAAATGCAATGAAATCTGCTTGTTGCCACAAGGATGAATGCAAACACTAGCTCGACAGAACTAAATTAAACATGTTTGAAGTCCACATTGGGCGGAGAATGACAAATAGGGTCCCATGGTTCACGGAAAATGCAAATGAAATCCTAGCAAGCCAGGATAAATGCAAATGAAATTGGCTGATGATAATGTGTGCGAAAAAATTGATTGTAGCCTCGACAACATAGTCCATGAAAGCGTGAAAATCCAGGGTGCGGCACAACGATAGGCCTCAGCAATAAATCTAAAACTACGGCGGCCTGACAACATAGGCCTAAAAGTAGAAAGTAAATCTAAACTTTAGCCGGCTCGACAACATAGGCCTAAAAAGCGATGAATCTAAACTAGCGGCGACAACATAGGCCAGAAAGCGAGAAATGCTAGGATAATGCTATGGCCTGGACAAGATAAAGCCTAAAAGCGAATTTAAAATCGATGGATGGCCTCGACAACATAGCTGTGAGCAAGATCAAAATCTTGATGGTGGCCCGACAACATAGGCCATGATGAAAGGAAATTTAACTGTGGCCATGGCCCACAACATAGGCGTAATCGCGAGAAATTTAAAACTTGATAGACTGACGACAACATAGGCCATGATGAGCAAGATTTAAAACTTGATGGTGACCCGACAACATAGGCCAAGATGCGAGAAATTTAAAACTTGATGGTGACCTCCAACATAGGCCATCTGAGAAATTTAAAACTTGATGGCGGCCTCGACAACATAGGGCATGATCTAAGATTAAATCGATGGTGGCCTCGACAACATAGGCCATGATGCAATAGATAAACTTGAGGGCGCCACAACATAGGGCCATGATGGAAAAAGAACTTGAGGAGGCCCGACAACATAGGCCATGATGCAATAAATTTAAAACTTGATGGGCCCGACAACATAGGCCATGATCAGCAAGAAATTTAAAACTAGGCGGTGACCCGACAACATACGCCCAATGCAACAAGTAAAACTGATGGTGGCGACAACATAGGCCATGATGCAAATTTAAACTTGGATGGGGCGCCCGACAACACAGGCCATGATGCGAGAATGAACTAGGGCGGCCTCAGGCCATGATCCTAAAAGCACTTTGCCAGGCGACAACATAGGCCAAGGTGGCTCGACGAGCTCGACAACATAGGCCCGATCGCAAAAAGTAAACTTGATGAATGTTTAGCCGACAACATAGGCCAGGTGCAGAAAAAATAAACTTGATGAGGCCCGACAACATAGGCCAAGGTGCGAAATGCTAGGATGTAAACTTGATGAGGCCTCGACAACATAGGCCAAGGCAGAATAAAATTGATGCTATGGCCCGACAAACATAGGCCACGGTGCGGAAAGATGCAACCGTGTGAGGCTCCGACACCATAGGCCATGATCTGAAATGCTAGATGTAATGCTATGAGACTCGACAACATAGGCCATGATCAGAATGCAACTTGAGGAGGCCCGACAACATAGGCCAAGGTGAGCAAGATAACGAGATGTAGGCCTCAGGAGCCAACATAGCCAAGGTGCAGAAAAATAACTTGAGGAGGCCCGACAACATAGGCCAAAGATGCCAGAAATTAAAACTTGATGGTAGCGACAGCATAGGCCAAGGTGCAGAAAAGTAAATTTGATGTAGCGATAACATAGGCCAAGAATGACTGATGCATTCTCTACTGCGCTTTGAAGGTTATTTCCTTGAGAAGAGACTCTGCACCGTTTTGCCCTAGTTTGGAAATTTCTTGATAACTCCGAGAGACGTCTTGATTTGAAAGAATTTTTGGGCAAGCGTTTGCCCAAAGCTTGAAGATTTCAATAAATGAAACTTGAGATTTTTGAGCTGCAACAACTTGCCCTATTGAACTCAATTGGAGTTGAGGAATTGAGGATTACCTCAACTTGGATTTGTGGGCAGATGTTTGCCCTTTGATCTTGAACTTGAATCGAAAAGTGGGATGACTGAGTAGATGTTTGCCAATCTTGTTGAGGAATCAATGACTTTTGCCCAAGCTTTGAACTTTGATCTTGACTAATTTGAGGATAACCTCAAATTAAATTTTGTGGGCAAACGTTTGTGTCTCCTTTAGACTTGATTCATCATTGAGGATGACCTCAAATTACATTTTGTTGGGCACGCTTTTTGCCCCGATTCTTATTCAGTTTTAATTATGACTAATTCAGGCAATTTTACCTGGATCTTAATTAATTTTGAAAAGTGAGTTATGAAATGCTTGAATGAAAAGATGCTTATGTGCTGTTTGAATAAATGAAGAGAATATGGTATTTGTGATGCTTGAATGAATGCAGAAATGATGCGGGGTTCTCATTTTGCTGCTTGAAATAATTTTTTGATGAAACAAATGCCATGGGATGAATGCAAACCATGAAATAGGTAAAACTTTTGTTACTCTTGATTTTTTTATTTTTATGACACATCCTTTCCTCGACAACCTTATAGTTGGTGTGACAGAACCAAAAATCAAGACGAGCTAGATTGACTTAAGTCCTGTTTTGGTCAATCTCTTAAAAACTGATCAACTTTGGAACTTTCTTTTCCAAGATATTTGAGACCCAACAATGGTCACATAGATTAATAAGACACACTCCTTCTTTGGTGGCATCATGGCTGGTAGGAAGATGAATCTTTGGGAAACAATCATGTCATGTTGCAACGGTCGAGGATTCATCCGACTTGTCATCACTTTTCAAAATTAATCCTTTTTTAATTTTTTACATTTTTCACATTTCTCGTTGGCACGTGCATTTGAGGCGTGTAAAGTGGTTTTTATGGATGGTTAATGAAAAGTATAGAGAAATTTTGCAAAGGATGTTTGAGGTAGTGTTTGAAAGAAAAAATGACAAAAGGTGTAGGTTTAATTGCCCAAATGGCACCTTTGATGAAGAATGTCGTTGCCGTTTTTCATAATCTTGATTGTCAAATTGACCAAACTTGAGAAATGGAAAATTTTGCCCCGCTTTTAGGAACATATGAGGTGCGAAAATGTCATGTTGTCTTGGGATTCCTGGATTGACCTTAATTTTTGCCTCGTTGTTTTGAGTTTTCAACCCAAGGTCTTTTGTTTCGCCCTAACTTTGCCTAGGTTGCCTTACGGGTTTCCGACCTAGTGGGCTTTTGTTTGATTATGCCCTAACTTTTGCCTAGGTCTCTTTTTGAAGATTGTTGACCTAGCGGCCTTCTAACTTGATTGTGTACCTAACTTTTGCCTAGGTCTATTTTAAGTTGTTGACCTGGATCAGACGGCTTTTGTTTCTCGATCGTTATTGCCCTCTTTTGCCTAGGTCGTTCTTGATTGTGACCTAGCGGGCTTGTCTGGATTGTGCCCTAACTTTTGCCTAAGTCGCTCTTGAGGATTGCCGACCTAGCGGGCCTTGTTGATCGCGTCCCCTGCTTTTGCCTAGGTCGCCCTTACTTGCTTTCGACCCTAGCTGGCCTTTTTGCTTGATCAGTGCCCCAACTTTCGCCTAGGTCTTTTGATGATTATGCGACCTAGCGAGCTTTTTGATCGATTTTTTTTCTAATTGTTGTTGAAAACCTAGCAAGACTTTTCTAATCGCATGACTTGTCGATCATTATTTTGAACTTTAACCCTACTTTTTGCCTGGATTATTTTTACTTTTAATCCATCTCGATCGGTTTCTCTTCTTCTTGAATTTTGAGTTTTGACCTTGATTTTGCCTAGATTATTATTTTTTACTTTAATCCAGTAGGTCCTCTTCTTTTCCTTGAATTTTGAATTTTGACATCGACCTTGCCAGGGTCATCTTGGTTTCTAATTCGGCGGATCCTTTCTTACATCCCTAAATTTTGCCTGGATTTAGACTTGATTCCAGCGATGTTTTATTTGACAAGACACTTTGAATAGGGATCTAGAATCCCTGGTTTGTTATTCTCGCTTCCTCATTGGGCTTTTTTTCTTTTTGAGCTTGATTAATCCGACATTCAAGATTACTCATTACTGAGACTAGCATCCTCCCCAATTGGTATTTTATTGTTTGGGTATAGGGATAAGAAGTGGGTTGAAGAAATAAAAAGAATGGTAAATTTTTAGAAGTAAAGCTAAAATGTAAAGCACGTGTTCAAGTGATATGAAAAAATTTTGTATTTATTCATTAAGATTTATTTACAAAAGATTAACTTTTTTTGAAAAGTATGACAATTTTGATGATCTTCCTCAATAGCTTGATTTACACAAAGCAAACTTATTGTGTTGCTCCATTTCTTAGCCAGTTGATGAGCTCATGATTTGGCGCTTGGATTAGAGAGTGATTTTCCCAAAGTCTGCCGTTTAGCATCACTTAGACTTTGCACCTTGGCGCTTCAGACCTGGCAGCTTTTCAGTTGAATGACCAATGTACCTCGCATGGTAGTTACATATGGCATTTGCATCGTTACCATTTAGGGGTATGGTGGTTCTTGTGGTTTTAGGGTATGGAACCACTAGAGAGTTCTCGACTAGCTGAGTAGTAGTTCGGTGTAGGTCATTGGGATGGGATCAAACCGACAGATCCTTCTCCTTCTTTTTGGTTTCGGCTAGAATTTGAGCTCATGGCTTCGTGTTTGGACCGTATATGGTGCGGGCGGTCGGATTTGTATTGGATAGTTGTAAAGCTTGGGTGGTAGGGTGTTTGGTATGGTGGCGATGTAAGGATATGGTATAGGAGGGTGTGTATGGTGGTGGTTGGAAGCCCTGGTTGTCCGTACTGGTGCCATTGGAGTGTATCTTGTCCTTGACTCTCGAAGCCACATTATAAGCTTCATCTCTCTTCTTTTCCCGGTCGTCAAGTATTGACTCCCCGTGGCCTTATGCGTGATCCTTCCTCACAAGATGCCACTCTCGATCCTTTCTCCAATGATGATGACATCGAGAAGTTGTAGTCACACTCCAATCATCTTGTCATGAAGATCTTTTGTGTGTCCTACGAACGTGCTTGACCACTCTTTTTCAAAAATGAAGGAGGTTGCACTTGAGCAGCTAACTCCCTCCATCTTTGAGCATACCGGCTTGGAAGGTTTCATCCCCCTTCTTGGCCATATCTGAGGTTGGGTTGATCGGGAGCCATCTCGGCATTAGATCGGGATATTGTTTGAGAGGCGGCTGACCGGATCACTCCATGAACGGTGTGTGTCCGCTCTTAGCTTCAGCAAAACCACACCGAGTTCTTGCCCCTGCCCCCGTTGCTTCGTCTTGAAAAATGGATAAGAAGGTTCTCATCGTAGGTACATGCGTACATCTTCCTACATCTATGATACGTAGTCGGATGTTTCTTGGACACTGGCTCCTTCCTTGGTATTTCTCGGATTCGGAACCTTGAATTTGGGAGGACGACTCACGTCCGGTACCAAGCATAGATCGGATGCATCTTTGGCTTCATAAGTGTTTCCCTCGGTGCCGGATCCTTGTCTCTAGACCCTTCCATTTTTCTGCATCTTCACTTGAAGGATGGTTTGGGTTTTCCCCTCGGCATGTGGTGATGGTGATAAGATTGCAGATGTATATAGGTGTGGCCCTTGGGTGAACATAGAAATGCGTTCCTCAACGGCCGTTTGGTAAGCTTGGGAAGTGGTATTTGGAGGCAGGGTTATGTGTTTGGGTTTGTGTTTGGGCTTGTGTTTTAGTTTGTATGAAGGTGCATGCCCATGAGGAACCTTATAATGAACTCCTTCGATTCAAATGAGGCATAAGTTGATAGTGAAGAGGTTTTCAGGAGTGAACCCAGGAGGATATGATGGAAATATCCTCGAATGATGAATCAAGTCTAAACTCAACAGCGTTTGCCCACAAAATTTAATTTGATTATCCTCAAATTCTGAGTCAAAGTTCAAACCGGGGCAAAGCTTGCCCAACAAGATTTAATTTGGTCATCCCTAATTCTCGATTCAAGTTCAAACTCTGGGCAAGCATCCGCCCGAGAAAATCCAAGTTGAGGCAATCCTCAATTCCTCAACCCACCGAGTTCAATAGAGCAAGGTTGCCCCGTAAAAATTCAAGTCAAGCTTATTGAAACCCTTTTCACCGCTAGGCAAAACGTTTGCCCAAAAATTCTTTCAAATCAAGACGTCTCATTATCAAGAAATTTCCAAACTAGGGGAAAATGGTGCGTCAAACTCTCTTCAAGGAAATAACCTTCAAAGCGCCAAAGGTAGAATGCACGTCGGTCATTCTTGGCCTATGTTATCGCCTCATCAAATTTACTTTTCGCACCTTGGCCTATGTTGTCGCCTCCTCAAGTTTACTGCACCTTGGCCTATGTTGTCGAGGCCTTCCCAAGTTATTTTTTCGTGCTTCTTGGCCAGCTATGTTGTCGATCGCACCTCAAGTTATTTTGCAGACCTTTGGCCTATGTTGTCCCTCCTCAAGTTTACTTTTCTCGCATCATGGCCTATATTGTCGAGCCTCATCAATTTACTTTTTTGCATCATGGCCTATGTTGTCGAGCCTCATCAAGTTTACTTTTTCAGAGCTTTTGCCTATGTTGTCGAGGCGCAAGTCGATTTATTTCTGGACCTTGGCCTATGTTGTCGGGCCTCATCAAGTTTACTTTTCTCGTGACCTTTGGCCTATGTTGTGAGGCCTCATCAAGTTTATTTTTCCGCACCTTGGCCTATGTTGTCGGACCTCCTGGGTTTACTTTTCGCATCATGACCTATGTTATCGCCCTCATCAAGTTAGTTTTTCTGCACCTTGGCCTATGTCATGTCGGGAACTCGCTCAAGTTTACTTTTCTGCATCATGGCCTATGTTGTCGACGCCTCAAGTTTGGGACCAAATTTCGTATCACGGCCTATGTTGTCAAAGCCACCATCAAGTTTAAATTTCTCACATCATGGCCTATGTTGTGAGCCACCATCAAGTTTTGTAGGTGCATCACGGCCTATGTTGTCGTCACCATCAAGTTTTAAATTTCAGCATCATAGCCTACAATGTGTCACCATCAAGTTTTAAATTTCTGCATCATGGCCTATGTTGTCGTGCCTCTCAAGTTTACTTCTTTCGCATCATGGCCTATGTTGTCGTGTCATTTCAAGTTTATTTTCATCATGGCCTATGTTGTCGTGCCACCATCAAGTTAAATTTCTCAGATCATGGCACATGTTGTCGTGCCACCATCAAGTTTTAAATTTCTGCATCATGGCCTATGTTGTCGGTCACCATCAAGTTTTCAATTTCAGATCATGGCCTATGCGTTGTCAGTCACCATCAAGTTTTAAATTTAAAAATGGCGTGGCTTTATGTTAATGTCACCATCAATTTAAATTTCAACGTCATGTCTATGTTGTCGTGCCACCATCAAGTTAAATTTCTCGTGATCACGCTTTATGTTGTCAAAGCACATCAAGTTTTAAATTTCTGATCCTGGCCTATGTTGTCGTGTCACCATCAAGTTTAAATTTACGTGATCATGGCCTATGTTGTCGTCACCATCAAGTTTTAAATTTTCATCATGGCCTATGTTGTCGTCACCATCAAGTTTTAAATTTCTGCATCATTTGCTTTATGTTGTCGACAATATAATCAAATTAATTGCATCATAGCTTTTATGTTGTCGCCACCATCAAAGTTTTAGATTCCCATCATGGTCTATGTTGTCGCCTCCATCAAGTTTTTAAATTTCTCGCTTAGCCTATGTTGTCGGGCCGCGAAGTAGCTTAGATTTACCGCTTAGAGCCTATGTTGTCGGGCATCGTAGTTTAGATTTACCGCTTTTAGCCTATGTTGTCAAAGCCGCCATGTGCTTAGATTTACCGCTTTTAGCGTTGTGGTAAAAAGCCGTAGGTTAGATTTATTGCTGTCCAGGCCTATGTTGTCGTGCGTTGTAATTTAGATTTTCCGCATCATGGACTATGTTGTCGCCTCATCAATTTTTTTTTCGCACATATCCCGTGAAGCAGATTTCATTTGCATCCTGGCAAATGCTAGGATTTCATTTGCATTTTCCCTAAGAACAGGCGGACCCCATTTGCATTCTCCCGTCAACAACAGACTTCAAACATGTTTAATTTCCGTTCAATTGTCAAGTTTGCATTCATCCCGCAAATGCGAGATTTCATTTGCATTTTTCCGTCAACAACGGGATTTCCATCAAGTTTACCTTTTTGCATCATGGCACCTAGGTCGGGCCTCATCAAGTTTAGACTTTTGCATCATGGCCTATGCTTAATAGCACTCATCATGTTTAGATTTCTGCGTTATGGCCTATGATGTCGACCCTCCTCATTTCCTTTCCGCATCGCTAAATATTCTTTCTTCTTGTTAGCTTATAATGTCAGCCGCTCATTCCATACCTTACTTTTTAATTCTTGCACGCTTCCTTGCCTCAAACAGCCCTTTCCATCTCCATCGAGCCCTGTCTTAACAGCCATTCTCTTCTACTTTACCCATTTTAATAGATTATTTTCTTTTCATTTCGTCTTGTCTAACAAGCAGTCCTGGCGTTCCACGATCTCCTAACGGGCCTTCATTCATTGACTTAGCCTAATTAGGCTATACCCTTAAAGCCTTGCATATTTGAACCATCAAGACACAAAGCTGGTAAAGGTCATTCAATCACTACTCCCTGGCATCCATGGGGTCTACATTTCGCTCAAGGCTTCTTGCAGGTGCCGTTTTGGACTCCTTTAAGTCCGCCGGACATAAAGTGTTTGTCTTTACTCATTTCCTATCCGATAATTTAGAAAATTAATTTTCCATATTATCCGACAGAGGAAAGAGTAAAGAGGCAAACAACAGAACACTCATTTATGTCCAAGGCCCCAATTGATAAAAAAAAAATTTAAAAAAAATATATAAGCAAAAAAATATATTACGAAAAAACAAATGAAAACAAAATAAACAGAGAAATAAACAAACAAACGAAAGAAAAATAATAGAAAATAAATAAAATAAATCAAGAAACGAAAAAAACTTTAATAATAGAAAGGAAAAGAACAAGATATAATAAAAATCAAAATCAAGAATAAAAAAAATAAAAAACAAAACGAGAGATTAAAAATCAAAATTAAAAGTTTTAGGAAAATAATTTTGTTTTCCGAAAATCGTAAATAAAAATTTCATCAAAATCAAAAATCGCAGTAAAAACGTTTTGAAGAAAAAATATAAAGTTAAAACGAAACAACAAATAAAAACATAAAACAAATATAAAATCTGAAATAATAAATTTAAAAATAAGAAAATAAAAAAAAAATGATAAAAATCTGGAAAAAGTAGAAAATAGGTAAAACTTGAGAAAACAAATTAAAAAACAAACAAATTAAAAACAAAAAATAAAAGATTTTCATAAATAAAAAAACAAGAAAAGAAAACGTTTTTTTGGAAAATAAAATAAGGAGGGGTATAGAAAAAAAGCCTGAAAAAGAGGGATGAAAGGGAGGAAGAGAAAAGGAAAGGACTTAGAACTCTTTGAGGAAAGGCTCCATAACTCCGGCTGAGAGGAACAAAATCTTGGACCTCTCTCTGAAGCTTGGGACGTTGGGATCTTCAAAGATTGTTCTTGAGCTGCATCGGCGTGGCAGGAAATCACAATCGTAGCATTCTCTTGCAACCTTCAATGGATCAAGAACTTCCCGTGTCTTCTTGATATAATTTCTCGCATACATTCTTTTCGTATCTAGATCTCTAAATTTGCATGAGTCATGGATCAAGAATAACGTTAGTCGTATTCACTAAGTAGTGCATATTCTGTGTTCACTGAGTTGGCTCAATTTGGCCATGATTATACAAATTTTATGGATCTTGAACTTGGAAAGCCATGAGCACATGCATACGGGCCACTAAAGTAAATCTTTGCGGTCATAATGAAAAGAAAATTCAGGCCTGGACAACCGTCATATATTTCTTGAGATATACTTCAGTTGGCAAAATACTAAAGTTGATAATTATTAGAACTCTTGAATTAAAGATCTGGTTAAATCCCTTCTCGTGCATTTTTTTTAATTTATATTTATTGGTTAACATGTTTTAAGATTGACCCAAAAGGCGTTGAACACTAATCGACATCAGGCGTGAGTGGCTAGCGCTACTACTGACCTTGTAGATGCAGTAAGTTAATCCCACTAGGCACATTTTGCTTATTTAATTTGCATCATTAACGTTGACTATGTTAAAACATATATCCATGCGTTCTAATATCAATTCTGAAGCTTATTTTAGCGGTTTCCTGCGTGGCCAATTACCCACGTCCACGGTTCAACCATAGAACCTTTTATTTTCCAATTATAAATGCCTCCACCTTTCCATAAATTCGATTTACATCCCAAAACATCCAAATGACGTAAATATCCTCCATCTTTCCATCAATTCAAATCTTTCCCAAACTCTATATTTCGGTTTACCCTAAAAAATTCAAAAATTCTAGAAATTAAATAAAAATCTAGAAAATTAATGAAAAATTCAAAAATTCCAGAAATTAATAAAATTTCCAGAAATTAAATAAAAAAGCCAGAAAATAATAAAATTCAAAATTTCAGAAATTAAATAAAAATTCAAAATAATAAAAAATTCAAAAATCGAAGAATTAAGAAAAAATTCAAAAATTCCAGAAAATTAATAGAAATTCAAAAACAATAATAAAAATTTAAAATTTCCAGAAATTAAATAAAAATCCAGAAAATTAATAAAAATTCAGAAATTTGAAAATTAAGAAATTAATAAAATTCCAGAAATTAAGAAATTAACAAAAAATTCCAAAATTAAGAAATTAATAAAATTTCAAATTTCTCTAGAAATTAATAAGAATTCCAGAAAATTAAAAAGAAAATTCTTCAAAATTCCTAAATAATTCATGAATTCAAGATTATCAAGTATTTTCATAAAATTCCTTAATTGGTAAAATTCCTCCAAAATTCTAGTGTTCTGGCGCCTTGCTCATTTTATTCATCGCTCTTCAAAACAAAACTTTGTTTTGCTTCCATCCACGCGACGAAATTTAAGCACTAATCGGGTAGCTTTTTCTACTGCTTCAAGCGTTTAGAGATTGCATGGGTCCAAGTGCCTGCAGAGTTGTCTTCTGGGGCCCCGCATGTGGACGAGATCACCCTTCGCAAATTTTTTTTCCTTCAAAAATAATCAAGTTGTTTTTGGAATATTACTTTTCCATAAGTAGTTCAAGGTCAAGCCTTCAAGCACATTTCAAACACTTTCGAAAGTCGGGCTTTGCAAAACATAAATCCAACTACGTAAGTCTTGAGTTTCCATTGCACTGGAATACGTAGGGAAATAGGATCAAGTCCTCACAAAGTTAACCTCCATCAAATATTTATTTTCACTCTAATAAAAGTGGATCAAACCATTTTCAAATAATCACACACTCGATTTATGTGCTCAGTTCCTGAATGTGCCAGTGGGAAAGAAATTAACACCTTCCCCCACTGCAACGCACTCTAACCTAAATCTCATCTAGGGTTTTTTCCAAATCTTTTTTCCTTAAATAAAAATTTGGTGACGACTCCATCATCAAAAATCAATTCATTTTCAAAATTTTAGCAGTTCGTCTGTCTGTCAAGTCTGAATTACTAGCTTGAGTAGCAAGAGTCATGCTTGAGAACGGGTACCAATATAGACAATGACTTGGGAAAATACGAGAGCA